>JASEVX010000010.1:6193043-6683043 GCA_031761405.1 Serripes groenlandicus
TGTTGACACAGTAGAGTAAGGAGCCATCAGATTCATTGAATCTGATCTGCCCGGTTTCTACAGAGACGATCTGTAGTTAAAGCTAATAAAAAGACGGTTTTATAAGTAAAAAACTTTAAAGACGTCGATTCAAGAGTTCGTATGGAGCTCTTGTAAGCGACCAAAGGACGCAAGACAAATCCTATTTTGGAGTTAACTCCTACAATTGGGTTTTTTCTAATTCTAACCATCAGTCTGTGAAACTTAATGTAATTCGTTTCTACTGAAAGCAAAGAACTCACTTCCCTGTTAGTGTTCGCCAAGCAATACGAATTTATAATTCTCAGTAAAACTTGAGAAGCGGTAGCCGTCGACAAACGTTCAGAGAGATTGACCTACCTTATTAACATCAATCGGTAAGAACTGTCTATATCTAAGGAAGATGTAACGGTTATGTCGATAGGCAGGCCAGAAGGACGTATAACCACGGTCTCTGGGCCAGAGAAGTGTCCTGTCATCATCTTCCCTATCAGAAGTGAAACCGGAAGTTGACGAACTGGTTCTCAGCCTCATTATGAACTCGGGGAGTAATTATTATTATTCCTTTGCGAATTCTGAACGTCCACTGCCGAATGAGTGGAATATAGTTGTCTATTCTGTATTAGTGAATCGACTCTGTCCGAAGGTACTCGAATTACCGCTAAGTCGGTGAAAAACGTCATACCCACGAACGTGAACCTCTTTGACGGAATTAATTCCGACTTCTGCGTGTTGGGTATTAAACCCAACCGCAGAATGGTCCGCCAGGCTAGGGATAGATCGTGAAATAGAAGTACACGATCCGTCCTGTGGGGAAGCCAATCGTCGAAGTATTGAAGAAGTTGGGGTCCTTTCATACGAAGAAAGGCTCCCATGCCCTGATATCTTCGTAAGCACTCGAGGGGCGGACTTGAGGCCGAAGAGCCCTGAAATTGGAGCACTTCTCCCTCTATCACAAACCGAAGGTATTTCCTCGAGGAGGAAGCGATGGGGATGTGATAAAAAGGCGTGTGTTAGGTCTAGAGAGACCGCCCAGTCGCCTTCCGAATTGCAACTCGGATGGAGCGGGTCGACTCCATTTTGAATTATCGACCGGAATCAATAGATTTAGCGCAGATAAATCTATAACCGGTCTCCACTTGCCGTCTTTCTTCGGAACAAGAAAAAGACGGCTGTAGAAACCCCGAAAATTGGGGTTGAGAACGCTCTCTATGGCATTCTTTTTCAGAAGCGATGAAATCACCTCTGACATGGCCGGATGACGAGACGAAATGTCGATCGGCACGCCTGTCAGAGGAGGGGGGGAAATGAAGGGAATCAGATACCCTTCCTGTATCACAGACTAAATCCAACGATCCTATGTGACACTTTCCCACTCCTCCGTGATAAATGACAGGCGGCCCCCGACTGCAATCTCCGACCTTGGGATTGTCATAGAGAGGAGCGAATCCCTAGGGCTGCGGCTTCGGATTCGTGTTAACTCTAGCAGGCTGCCGATGTTAGTACCCTGATAGGGGCGCTTCGGTTTAGCCGATTTCTGACCCGTGGAAGGGGTTTGTTTAGGCTGAAACGCCTTCACATACCGTTTTGGCTTCTTTCCTGGGTTGGGTTTCTTAGAACTACCCACATTCGCAGAATACGTTGAACGTTTCTGGCCCTGCGCAAAAGCCTTAGCTGCGCTCGCCGAAATGCGTCGACTGTTCTGAAGCATCGGAAGCTGTCACCGCAGCAATCCTTCCATCAAAGAGTTGTTTCGACTCCAATGGTGCGGCTTTCAGGCTGTCCTTGCTAGCACGTAGCAATGAGTTAGGAGCAACTATAACTGCGTCCCTCCTCATGGACAGTATCTCTGTGATGGTCTGAAGATTCAGTGCCATGAGATGCCTGTTGCCTGTGTCGAAAGCTTCGAGAATTCTGTTAGCCCCTAGGCTAGAGATATTCTCCTCTTTCAACAACAAAGACAGAGCGACTGCGAAATGGTTGTCATGAGATGACACCAATACACCCAGTCTTGCTCTGGCCTCCCACTTCTCTAGTATCTTAAAAGAGACCTGGACAGAAGCGGGTGCAGTTAACCCCAGTGTAGCTGCATCCCCGTCTAAAGCTGGCACTTTGACCGGGAAGAACTCCTTAGACGTAGAATACGCCTTAGAGTTGACCCATTTCCTAGAAATGGGTCCTGGGACCGACCAGCCTGGAGGTATAGCCTCCAGAGACCTGGCCGACTGCAATTGGTCTAACAACCTGCCCAAGTTGTTAGTTTGAGGAAGCAAGTGCACTGGCGAAAAGCTTGTACATTAAGTTCCTCTAGGCTCGAAAGGTTTTGCGACGTGGGGAGCGTCAACCTTAGGGCATGAAGTATTCGGCACCACCCGAAATACTTCGTCAATAGCCTGCTGAAGAGACCAACGCTCTACAGCTGGCTCCTCATCGGAAGTTGACCTATTTCCCTCATTATCGTCAGACGAAGATGTAGGGTTGTAGGTACTCCTCTGAGGTTGTCTACTCGGTATTCCAACCGGTAGATCTATGTCCGACTCAGACAGGGATAAATCAGAAAATCCATGTTCTGCCGAAGATTTTGCGAAGCAGGCCCCCTCTCCGCAGCAGAGGACGGCCATGCAAAAACTTCTGCCGGGGCCGAACTGACCGTATTGTACGGTTTCGACCTCTCTTTCACTGAATGACGCAATGTATTCTGATCCCGAGGTTGCCTATAACCGGACTGCCTATCAAATAGGTGTCCCCCCCGAGAGCAGTGAATCCCCATGAGATGGGTAATGCTGATCCCGGTAGGCCGTTGAACCCTGTCTAACACCTAACGGTTCCATAGTATGGACCGGTGGTTGGTATTGAGGAGCAGTGTATTCTCTAGCGACATTCACTGTCCCCTCAGGGGAGGAAAAAGATTTTCCGTAACCCCCCTACCCGATGGAAGACAGAGGAATAATAGAACCCGGTGCGATACCTGGGTTATAATTATTCTGATTCTGTAGTGGAGCAGAGATCGACTGATAATTTGAATCAATACGGTCTATCACTACAGAACCCGTGCCTGGACGCGCCATGTTTACATAGTCGTCTGGCAGTGTAGACGAGGCATTGAAAAATGCCTGACTACTCGGTTGCACTGTGTTTACACAAGACACTGGTGTTTGTGTCGTGTTCACAAGCGTGACCGATTGGCTCGTAGCACCGTAATGAAATGGGCTACTGACCTGATGCGGCATGGCTACATGCGCGCGAGTTTAGCCAGTCGTCGAATCATTTAAGAAAGTCTGACTGCCAGGATGAATCGTTGCTAAATGATCAACCTTTTGCCTGGCTGGGTCCTTGCAATAAGACCTTTGCCCTGTCGCCTCACGGCTAAGTGAGCGACTACCTGGTCTAGTCATGGCAACGTGACTGACTGGCCCGGTCGTGTCCAAAAAGGACTGACCGGTGACAGGTCGAGTCATTGACAAATGACTCCTCTCCGGTTGCCCGGTGACCTGACGTGCCTCGGCATTTGGGTTTTGTTGTGCAGCCCAAACAAAACCCGGTTGACTATGCATAGGCAGGAGTGAAGCTGCACTATACCAAGTCTCCGGAGAACTACGTCCGCCGACGTAGGTAACCGGTACTCTGCAGCTGTCCGAAGACCGCTGTAGCTCGGAGTATGGTGTCGGATTGGTACAATTCCTGCGGTTTCCCGGAAAGCTACCAAAGGCATCTCCTTCTTTCGAAGGCCCAGCCACGACACCAGGCGACAGATGGTGAGGTTCAGCGGTTGAACGTTCCAGCTGAACATTTTCCCCGCTGTTTCCGTACGGTGTCTGACGTTTCCCGACGGAGCAACTCTCACCCAAAGCTACCATCCCGAGGTTGCCTATAACCGGACTGCCTATCAAATAGGTGTCCCCCCGAGAGCAGTGAATCCCCATGAGATGGGTAATGCTGATCCCGGTAGGCCTGTCTAACACCTAACGGTTCCATATTATGGACCGGTGGCTGGTATTGAGGAGCAGCATATTGTCTTGCGACATACACTGTCCCCCCAGGGGAAGAAAAAGATTTTTCGTAACCCCCATACCCGATGGAAGACAGAGGAATAATCGAACCCGGTGCAACACCAGGCTTTAAATTATTCTGATTCTGTAGTGGAGCAGAGATCGATCGATAATTAGCATCAATTCGGTCTATCACCACAGAACCCGTGCCTAGACGCGCCATGTTTACACAGTCGTCTGGCAGTGTAGACGAGGCATTGAAAAATGCCCTACTACTCGGTTGGCCTGTGTTTACATAAGACACTGGTGTTTGTGTCGTATTCACAGGCGTGACCGATTGGCCCGTAGCACCATAACGAAATGGGCTACTGACCTGATGCGGCATGTCTCCATGCGCGCGATTTTGGCTAGTCGTCGAATCAATTAAGATAGTCTGACTGCCAGGATGAATCGGTGCTAAACGATCAACCTTTTGCCTGGCTGGGTCCTTGCAATCGGACCTTTGCCCTGTCGCATCACAGATACGTGAGCGACTACCTGGTCTAGTCATGGCAACGTGACTGACTGGCCCAGTCCAGTCCAACCCGGACTGACTGGTGAAAGGTCGCGTCATTAACGAATGACTCCTCTCCGGTTGCCCGGTGACCTGACGTGCCTCGGTATTTGGGTTTTGTTGCTCAGCCCAACAAAACCCAGGTTGACTATGCATAGGCAGGAGTGAAGCTGCACTATACAAAGTCTCCGGAATACTACGTCCCCCGACGTAAGTAACCGGTACTCTGCAGCTGTCCGAAGACCGCTGTAGCCCAGAGTATGGTGTCGGATTGGTACAACCTGCGGTTTCCCGGAAAGCTACCAAAGGCACTCCTTCTTTCGAAGGCCCAGCCCTGACACCAGGCGACAGATGGTGAGGTTCAGCGGTTAAATGATCCAGCTGAGCATTTTCCCCGCTGTTTCCGTACGGTTTCTGAAGTTTCCCGACGGAGCAACTCTCACCCAAAGCTACCATCCGAATTTCCTCAGCGCGCGGAAAAACGGCTGTGTTGAGCGGAGAAGAAGGCTCAGCATTGCCCTTCGACTCGCTCAACACCGTTGCAGAGTCCGGTTGGGAGAACCCCTCGAACTCTGCCTCACTCGATGAAGATAAAGGCACCCTCTTAGGGGTCTTCTTTATCTTCCTGCTTTTACGAATCTTACTCCGCACGACCTTTTTCCAAATGGAAATAGGCCATGTCGAGCAGTACTCGCAAGGTGAAGCCTGTGTGCATTTGGTGCACACAACGCAGGTCGGATGCGAATCCCATAGGTGCACAGCATGACCACATGGGCTCCGCATCCCTTCACCAGTAATTGACATTGACATAATTCAAAAATACTCACCAAACAGTAAATAATCCGTATATAATCCGTTTATAATCCGTTTTAATATATCCACACCACGGTGACACCGGTAGTTTGGACACGTATATTGAAATAAATTTTGTTTCAAAAATTTTTCACAAATATTGAATAGGACAGTCAATAATTCATACAGCAATAGTTAATGTACTATCGCTAACAGGGTAGGGAAAAAGTATTGAAAACAGCAAGACTTCCGCACCCGAAGACGGTAACTGAAATTAGCGGGTGGGGTAATCCACGTGCTTCTCAGCGTATCGTCTGCTACAAAACAATAAATACAGCAATAAAGTAAATAATTTACGGCTGTGACGTTAATGTAGACAAAATATCTTTGGACAATTAAATGATTATAAGGCAGGGCCTTATAAAACAAAAGAGTTAATTGGAAGAAGAAATAATAATATAAATTTTTCTTATCGACTACTCCGGTGAATCCAAAAATGAAAAGTGACTACCCGCTCACGTGCGCGCCTGTACTTCCGGGCGGCCGTGTATGTCACGGATACGTGAGGGATATGCTAGCGTGGGCGTTTTTTTTTGGATAATTAAGGTGTATAGAGATGATATATCAGGTATTAAATGACTGGTAATGTATTTTTGATATAAAACTGAAATTGCTTGGCTATTAAAGACTCTTGACTCTTGTAACAGTTCATTCCTATATATAGTTCATACAATGCTGGAAAATAATATCTTAACCCTCTCCCACATAGAGACACTTTTTGATGCCTCTGCAGCAGACTGCTTTTTTAAAACTTTTGTGGCAAAAGGAGAAATTTCTCATAATGAGCAATTTCCTCTTTATAGTCACAATGTTTTCAACTGTATATTCAATGTTTATGCTTTCATTTGTAGAAATTTCTAAATTTTTGACTATTTTGTTTTTTAGAGTTGTCTGCTACCGTTGTGTGTGGGAAAGGGTTGAAGTTAGCAACCTTAACCCTTTCCCACATATAGACGCTTTCTGACGCCTCTGCAGCAGACGGATTTTTGAAAACATAGTGACAAAAGGAGAAATTGCACATAACGTGCAATTTCTCCTTTTGCCACAATGTTTTCCACTTTTTGTCATAGGTTATCCATTCAATTATGGAGATTTTCTATGTTTTGACAAAATACGTTCAAAGTCGTCTGCTGCAGAATTGTCATATGAGGGAAAGGGTTAATTTATAAATCCAAAAATAAAAGGAATGTTCAACAGGTGTTTTGGCTTAGTTCAAAGTTGTTGTATGTGGGAGAGGGTTGCCTTATAGACACTTTCTGATGACTCTGCAGCAGACAACTTTTGAAAACATTGTGGTAAAATGAAAACTTGCTCGAAACATTGAGCAATGTGGGTTAACATATAGACACTTTCTGATGCCTCTGCAGCATACGACTTTTGAAAACATTGTGACAAAAGGAGAAATTGCTCAAAACATGCAATTTCTACTTTTGCCAGCATGTTTTCTACTTTGTTTTGTTATTATACCTATCTTTATAGAAATGTTTTAAGTTTTAAAGTCGTTTGCTGCAGATTTGTTGTATGTTGGAGAATGAGAGTTAAGCCTTTCCCTCATACAACTATTCTGCAGCAGACGTCTTCGAACATATTTTGTCAAAAAATAGAAAAAATCTGTAATTGAATGGATAGCCTATATATATGGCTAAAAGTGGAAAACATTGTGGCAAAAGGAGAAATTGCTTGTTTTGAGCAATTTCTTCTTTTGTCACTATGTTTTCAAAAAGCCGTCTGCTGCAGAGGCATCAGAAAGCTTCTATATGAGACAAAGGGTTAAATTTGAACCTACCTTGATTGAGTACTTTTCTAGTTTTAACCTTCAGGTTCGATATCTCTCCCATCGAAAACAATGTTTTGTTGGCCATATTCCCTCGATTTTACTGATCCAATTGTGTTTTAGTACCATCCACTGCTTGCGCAGGCTCTTTTTTTCTAGTTGGCACTATTAATCAAGTTTTTATACACTAGTCAAATTTTTGCCTTAAATGGTCCACAGAATTGTTTCTATGAAAACGCTAGTATTAATTCTTATTATCAAAATGCATTTAATAATTATACAGGCTTTCCTTTTTTCATTTGGCTTATCAGTAAAAACATCCTCATATCAACATAGTATTACATCCATACAGAATTTATATATATTTAATGTTAACAACAATTATTTATTTCACACTTAACTGGAATACAGTATTTCCATGTAGGAACGGTAGCATTATATTCCTGTTATCAACCCAAAGTATATTGGCTCTCACTGCATGCTATCACGTACAGGAGAGCTTCCATACAGCAACAGTCATTTACACGATAATTAAACAAAATTATCCAATAATGACCACATAATTTAGCTTCATATCCTCATTCATCTTTTAATGAACTGTTACATTTTCATGAATTAATGGAGCTGTTAAAGGTTCGTGAATTAATGGTCTGTTATTTACTGGTATTTATTTAGAAATAAACATAATTACCTTTTTTCTCATTCTGCTTTCTATTAACCCTTTTCCGCATATGGACGCATTTTTACGCCACTGCAGCAGACGACTTCTAGAAACATTGTGACGGGTAAAATTGTCATTATTTATCAGAATGTACCTGCATATTAAATATATAGCCTTCTTCAGCTTCATTCATCCAAACTACGTAAAGCATATGAACAGACACTAGAGTTTGTTCCGTTTCAAAGTGTGACAGTTTTGTCTGGTTTTTAGATGATTCTTTTTTTTACAAGATTACCGGATTACATGACATCTTGAAGAAAAAGGTCACTAATACTATCAGTCTTATGCAGTAGCACACTTGCAATTATTTTCAAAGACATTGAAAGTATGCCGCCAAATATTACTAAATGATGTTGCATTGATGAATAAACAAGACTGTTTAACCCTTTCCCACACACAACAAATCTGTAGCAGACGACTTTTAAAACAACAATATCAAAATATGAAATATCTCTATAAATGCAAGTATAATTATACAACAGAGTCGAAACATTGTGGCAAAAGGGGAAATTGCTCATCAGGAGCAATTTCTCCTTTTGTCACAATGTTTTCAAAAGTCGTCTGCTGCAAATGCGTCAGAATGAGTCTGCAATTGGGAAAGGTTTAAGGAACACTTTATTTATTAAAGTTTTAAGCCGTTTTCAACATTATTTCAGTTATATTAAGGCGACAGGTCACTTATTCATACTCCCTGGGTAAACAAACCAATACTAGGCTAGAAAATGTGCCTTGCCCAAGGGCACTCCAGCATGTCAGTTGTGCCGCTGCTGGGGATTGAACTGTGGACACCCGGTTTCAAATTCCAGAGGCTAACCACTCGACCATGGCGGATTTTAAAGGAACACAATGTGTTTCCTGCCAACTATAACCAATGACAAAGGGTAACCAATAAACATACAGATATATGGACAGCCAATAGAGAAGTGATTCCTGCCAGGGAGAAAGGGGAAATCAATGTTAGTTTCTCTACTGATGTTTCCCAAACAGATATCTCTATATCAATGTTAATCAGTCATTTTGCTACTAATGTTTCCCTTACAGATATCTCTTTATTGTAAAGGGGAAATCAATGTTAGTACTTTCTCTACCAATGTTTCCCCAAACAGATATCTCTATATCAATGTTAATCAGTCCTTTTGCTACTAATGTTTCCCCTAACAGATATCTCTTTATTGTAAAGGGGAACTCAATGTTAGTACTTTCTCTACTAATGTTCCCCCAACAGATATCTCTTTATTGTAAAGGGTAAATCAATGTTAGTACTTTCTCTACTAATGTTTCCCCAACAGATATCTCTTTATTGTAAAGGGGAAATCAATGTTAGTACTTTCTCTACTAATGTTTCCCCAACAGATATCTCTTTATTGTAAAGGGGAAATCAATGTTAGTACTTTCTCTACTGATGTTTCCCCAACAGATATCTCTTTACTGTAAACGGATAATCAATGATAGTACTTTCTCTACTGATGTTTCCCCCAACAGATATCTCTATACTGTAAAGGGAATATCAATGTTAATCAGTCCTTTTGCTACCGATGTTTCCCCATCAGATATCTCTATATTGTAAAGGAGTTAAAGGAATAAGATATGTTAGTACTTTCTCTACTGATTATTCCCCATAAGAAATCTCTATATTGTTAAGGGGATATTGATGGCATTTATGACATTTCCTTGATAAACTACCAGTTCTGCTGGTATATTTCAACGGAACACCAGCCCATCAGAAGTAATGCTATTGCACTGCAAACCTGAGCACAAAGGAGACACAACAATTCTGCAGCAGACGACTTCAACGTATTTTGTCAAACAAGAGGCCCATGAGGGCCTATTGCTCTACTGGCATTGATCTGGCTTGTTTCAAAAGGAACCAATATGTCATCAATATTCAAATACCATCTAAGTTTGGTGAAGATCAGATAGTAAAGGAAGCTCTATTGTGTTCACAAGCTGTATTATAGCAATTTTGACCATTTCAAGGGCCATAATCCAGCCATGCATGGGTAGATCAGGCCGTTTTTTAGAAATGAACCAAACTCTCATGGATATCTAACTACTGTATAAGTTTGATTGAGATACAATCAAAAATAAGGACTGTATCATGTTAACAAGCCCTTAGATTATAGCAATTTTGACAATTTCAAGGGCCATAATTCAGTCATGCATGGGGTGGATCTGGCTTGTTTTTCGAAAGGAACCGGGCTCTCATGGATATCTAACTACTGTATAAGTTTGGTTGAGATACAATCAAAAGTGAAGACTGTATCGTGTTAACAATCTCTTTTATAGCAATTTTGACCATTTCAAGGGCCATAATCCAGTCTTGCATGGGCGGATCTGGCTGGTTTTCGAAAGGAACCGAACTCTCATGGATCGATGAAGACTGTATCGTGTTAACAAGAAATTGTTTACGGACGGACGGACGAATCGCCACGCCATAAGCCCTTCTGGCCTTTGGCCAGTAGAGCTAAAAATAGAAAAATCTCCATAATTGAATGGATAACCTATGACAAAAAGTGGAAAACATTGTGGCAAAAGGATAAATTGCACGTTTTGTGCAATTTCTTCTTTTGTCACTATGTTTTCAAAAAGTCGTCTGCAGCAGAGGCATCAGAAAGCGTCTATATGTGAGAAAGGGTTAATTAAAGTCCTTGGTGTGATCCAACAGGGGAATGACCCGTAATCTCCCGCTGTCAAGATGATTAATTTTGCTCAAATCATTACACCATCAAGGTAGTCTTCTCATGGATAGAACTTGATGAGCGCATAGAAAATAAATTTTACAATCACAATTATACTTACAATCGAATGCAGTTTTTCAGTTTTATTTCTGCTTTTCCCAGGTAAATTACCAGTTTTGCTTGGAATCAAATCCTGAAAACCAGCACATCGGGCAATATGATATCCCTGCAACCCTGAGTACCAAGTAGGGAAAGCCCCAACTACCATTTCAATGAAATACCAAATGTTTGTTATGAGCCGTCTTGGAGCGAACCCTGGTCAAGGCATTTGGAAGCCAGAAAAAAGAAAGGAATAAGACTTTGCTTATAGTCAAATTCATTGGACATAAAACTGGAGTGGCATGAAATAAATTTTAAGATGTTTTGTTGATCACAATTATACTTACAATCGAATGCAGTGTCAACAAACAACAACGCTATTCAAGATTTTTGCCTAGATCAGAAATGATGTAAGTGGGAAGATGGGAAACATGATAGGAATCATAGCACAATTAAGCCATTCTTAAACAGCATCAGTATGATTTGATTTGAATGGTGTTTTATGCCACATTTCAACAGTTTTTCAGTTTTATTACTGCTTTATTACTGGTAAATTACCAGTTCTGCTTGGAATCAAATCCTGAAAACCAGCACATCGGGCATTATGATATCCCTGCCAGGGATAGAAACTAACTTACAGGGACAGGTGGTCCATAGGACCAGTCACTTCCAAGGGCAACAGGTCCTACATGACTTCAACAGGTCCTACATGTAACATCCCCCGTTTCACAAAATTTACAAAAAAAAAAAAAATATATAAAAACTGAAACACTGTACTGCTTGATGTTAATATTTTTTATTTGTAAATTCAAATATAACTCATCTGAGCAATTTCTTCTTTTACCACATGTTTTCTTACATATTTCTAACTTTTTTCTAGATATGAAGGGACCATGATTTACCTACGATTGAACTAAGTATATAAACCGAGTTCGAATAATTCAGAGACACAACTTGTCGACAAGGGATTAAAATTTTCAAAGACACTGTGCACTGGAAAAATGTGTTATTTTCTGAATGAAAGAGACCTTACAGAAGTAATTTTCTGGTGGGATTTTAGCAATGCTTGTTCTGTTGGTAACCCAGAAGTGTAATAATGTTTAAGTGTTCTGCCGCCATGATATAATTGAATTAAATGAAATAATTTTGAAATAAATTTTAGGGCACATCATCTGGATCATCACTTTTGTATACCAGACCTTGTATTTTATAATTGTTATCTGAAATACTGTTGAAAGTATCATAAAAGTCCATTGAATAAATAGGCCCATCTTAATTAGGTCATTAATTTTATCATTTTTCTGTATATATGCATTATAACAGATTTTAACATCTGATCTGAAAATATATCCACTGACAGCTTTAAGCCAGCCTGTTTAAGCCGCTTGTTTACTCAACTCACCTGGCAGCCAACAGATAGACGAACATAGCAAATCTCTGCCTCCATACTAGCTACATCAGTAGCTCCATCAGATATAATGGATAAAAATGGGCTGTTCGAGAAAACCGCGTCCTGTTTCTGCCGCTCAACATCCGCAATTACTTGGATAAACTTTTGACAACACTTGTCATTAATATATGTTTTCCCTGTGAGTTTGACTTGTATTGTGAGTCTCCAAGGCACTGTTGCGAAAATTGGAACAGCCAGTTACGAACACGCCATACTGAGATACGTCAAACTGTTGACAAACTTTGCAGTACATGTTTTTTTTTCCATGATCAAAACTTAGCCACGAAATTCGTTTTAGCCATTCAGGATTAAACTCACGACTCCTCTTCTCTCTATCATACTGCCTTTGATTTCGTATGCGTTCATCGTCCGTAAGTTTTTGTTTTTTTACAGGTTGACTAACTCCATCGATAAATTTCCACATCGTAACATACGCGAAAACCGATAACGATAAAAGAGACAAGCGCTGGTACTCATATCCGCATTGTGGCAATACTGCGTTGTTGAAAACGCGGGAACAAATGATTGGGTTCACTGGTGCCCGACGACGTAATAACTTCTTATTTAAAAAGCCGGGCACAATTGTTTATCACGTCATCGGGTTTTCCTGGGCTAAAAATAGTTTACATTTTGCACTATCGAGGTCATAGATGTACGCGATTAAGACGGAAAATATCGCAAATTATTTTGATTTAAAACATCTACTGTTTGGGAATTTCGATTCGTGTGAGCCTAGAATTTACGCCGGTCAAACGGACAGGCAAGCTGAAATGCTTAGCAGGTCCGCCGCAAAAATGGACGGTCTCGGACCGGCGGACTTGAGTTAATTTCTAACCCTGCCTGCAACCCTGAGTACCAAGTAGGGAAAGCCCCAACTACCATTTCAATGAAATACCAAATGTTTGTAATGAACCGTCTTGGGAGCGAACCCTGCATGGTCTCCTGCTCTAAACATTACACCGTGGAGACAGGGCATCAAACTCAACCCTTTCCCTCATATAGATGCTTTCTGATGCCTTTGCAGCAGACGGCGTTTTGAAAACATTGTGGCAAAAGGAGAGATTGCATGAGTGCTTATGAGGAAAGACGTTACTATACTGCTGCTAATGTTATCCAGGGTTAGAAATTAACTCAAGTCCGCCGGTCCGAGACCGTCCATTTTTGCGGCGGACCTGCTAAGCATTTCAGCTTGCCTGTCCGTTTGACCGGCGTAAATTCTAGGCTCACACGAATCGAAATTCCCAAACAGTAGATGTTTTAAATCAAAATAATTTGCGATATTTTCCGTCTTAATCGCGTACATCTATGACCTCGATAGTGCAAAATGTAAACTATTTTTAGCCCAGGAAAACCCGATGACGTGATAAACAATTGTGCCCGGCTTTTTAAATAAGAAGTTATTACGTCGTCGGGCACCAGTGAACCCAATCATTTGTTCCCGCGTTTTCAACAACGCAGTATTGCCACAATGCGGATATGAGTACCAGCGCTTGTCTCTTTTATCGTTATCGGTTTTCGCGTATGTTACGATGTGGAAATTTATCGATGGAGTTAGTCAACCTGTAAAAAAACAAAAACTTACGGACGATGAACGCATACGAAATCAAAGGCAGTATGATAGAGAGAAGAGGAGTCGTGAGTTTAATCCTGAATGGCTAAAACGAATTTCGTGGCTAAGTTTTGATCATGGAAAAAAAAACATGTACTGCAAAGTTTGTCAACAGTTTGACGTATCTCAGTATGGCGTGTTCGTAACTGGCTGTTCCAATTTTCGCAACAGTGCCTTGGAGACTCACAATACAAGTCAAACTCACAGGGAAAACATATATTAATGACAAGTGTTGTCAAAAGTTTATCCAAGTAATTGCGGATGTTGAGCGGCAGAAACAGGACGCGGTTTTCTCGAACAGCCCATTTTTATCCATTATATCTGATGGAGCTACTGATGTAGCTAGTATGGAGGCAGAGATTTGCTATGTTCGTCTATCTGTTGGCTGCCAGGTGAGTTGAGTAAACAAGCGGCTTAAACAGGCTGGCTTAAAGCTGTCAGTGGATATATTTTCAGATCAGATGTTAAAATCTGTTATAATGCATATATACAGAAAAATGATAAAATTAATGACCTAATTAAGATGGGCCTATTTATTCAATGGACTTTTATGATACTTTCAACAGTATTTCAGATAACAATTATAAAATACAAGGTCTGGTATACAAAAGTGATGATCCAGATGATGTGCCCTAAAATTTATTTCAAAATTATTTCATTTAATTCAATTATATCATGGCGGCAGAACACTTAAACATTATTACACTTCTGAGTTACCAACAGAACAAGCATTGCTAAAATCCCACCAGAAAATTACTTCTGTAAGGTCTCTTTCATTCAGAAAATAACACATTTTTCCAGTGCACAGTGTCTTTGAAAATTTTAATCCCTTGTCGACAAGTTGTGTCTCTGAATTATTCGAACTCGGTTTATATACTTAGTTCAATCGTAGGTAAATCATGGTCCCTTCATATCTAGAAAAAAGTTAGAAATATGTAAGAAAACATGTGGTAAAAGAAGAAATTGCTCAGATGAGTTATATTTGAATTTACAAATAAAAAATATTAACATCAAGCAGTACAGTGTTTCAGTTTTTATATATTTTTTTTTTTTTTGTAAATTTTGTGAAACGGGGGATGTTACATGTAGGACCTGTTGAAGTCATGTAGGACCTGTTGCCCTTGGAAGTGACTGGTCCTATGGACCACCTGTCCCTGTAAGTTAGTTTCTACCCCTGTTATCAATTCTAATAAAATATCAATGTTTTATTTAAAGAGATTTTGTTTTGATTTTTGGTATAGGATAATGACAAACTTAGATTGATTGAAGGATGAATAATGCATTATGTGTTTCAGCTATAATCAAAGTACTGAAGTACTGGTAACGAATTATTTTGAACATTTGTAAAATCTAATTTATGAATGCAATTGATCATGCTATTACACAATTTAGTCTATTTTATTATTATTAATATTTTTGTCCAGAGATTTTTTTTTATCAGTTGACAGTTTTAGTAAATGTAGCATTTCAACGGCGATGCGAGCTTTTAACATGCACACTAACTCTTTCACTGAGCTCTGTCAAAACACCCATGGCATATAAAATTTGTGAGATTTACATTGTTAGTTCGATTTGTTTTCGTCACCAGGGGCGGATCCAGGATTTCGGCTTATATTATAACTATGTTTCATGTGAGTGAATTAATTATTATAAATCTATAATGTTTAACAAATCGCATAAAATAAGAATTAAAAAAAAAAAAAAAGAACAGTTCCTATTAGGACTCGAACTCGCGTCCATAAGTAGTCCATGATTAGTAGTTCTACACGCTCTCCATTGCACCACGGTACTTTGATACAACTTTGAGCGTTACTTTCGTATATATATTAAGCTAACTGAATGCGCGCGTATGTAAACCATGATCTATAATTAGAAAGCCTCTTTGATCATCGTTATCATGTTGGAAAAAGGAGAAACAACGGCGATGCGAGCGTTTAAAATGCACACTGACTATTTCACTGAGCTCTGCGTAGTGGCATATTTGTGAGATTAACATTGTTCTATACAGCGTGGGGTCGACTTCTAGTGAATGGGCATACGACTAAAATTTATACTCGTGGCTTATACGTACCTGCCGACAAATGAAATATATATGCGCGTACTGTTAATTTGATATTTTCTAGAAAATTGATTATCTATGATGATTCGATAGTATAATTATGACTTCACTGTATTGAAATAACACGTAGAAGTCATTTTAATATCGAAAAAATACTAGGACTATTTAGGTGCAGCGAATGTGTATTCTAAGCGGAAGTGTAGTTTAACCGTGACTTCCGGAAAGAAAAACGATCGCGTTAACTGTATTATTTTTTGAGAAAAAATAATTCGTTAAAAATTACTCAGAGAGAATCAAGTATCTATACAGTCTAGTATTGATACTTTCATAGATCTCGAGATCATCATTTTATGATTGACTGTAACTCTTAGCTGAAAAAACCCTTTCCAGGGCCTACAATGTAGCTTGACAAAGTCACTAAAAAATATTCAAAGTGGCAAATGTAATGGAGACAAGTAATTTTATTTGAAAAATTGGGCGCAAGGAAAATATTTTCAAGCAAAGGCCCAGCAGCCCTTTCACATATACAACCAGTCTGAAACAGAATCCAGGCAAAAAATATATATAGTTTCTATCAATGAAAGTATAGTTGTTGATTTGAGTTGAAAAACATTGCGGCAAGAGGAATAATTTGCTCATCATGAGCTAATTATTCTTTTTGTCATCTGCTGCAGATGTGTTAACCCTTTCCCTCATAAACGCTTTCTGACGCCTCTGCAGCAGACGGCTTTTTGAAAACATAGTGACAAAAGAAGAAATTGCTCAAAACGAGCAATTTCTCCTTTTGCCACAATGTTTTCCACTTTTAGTCATAGGTTATCCATTCAATTTATAATAGAGATTTTCTATTTTTTGACAAAATATGTTCAAAGTCGTCTGCTGCAGAATTGTCGTATGAGGGAAAGAGTTAAAAATGTGTCTGCATGTGGGAAGTCAGAGATTTCAGTCTGTGCAAGCTATGCAAGCTAGGACATGATTAATTTTAGACAAATGATGCAAAGTGAGCATAGGCTCATAACAGCCTTATGTTCAAGCTATGAACGCTGGATGCAATCTTGTTCCTCTTCTAGTTTATATCCACAAAGGCATTTGATTGGATCTCATCTACACCAAGCTTTTTGTTATAAGGTGTGTACCTCAAATCCACACATATCAACCCATTGAAATGACAGTATAGTCAATTCAACAAGAGGGCAGTGATGGCCCTGAATCGCTCACCTCATATATGCAATGTGATTTGATCAGGCCAACAACAACAACTTATTTTGTGGTCCGACTCACAGGTAAGCTAATACAAGATCTCCAAGATTACCAGTAAAGCACCACTGCCACAAGGCAGAATAATCCACACCCTGTGATCCAAACCCTGTATTGTCTGTCTTTTGTCCAATTAATATTACTTAAAATGTAACTTAAGAAATGTGTATGTAACAGTTAACATTTTCTTCTAAAGGAAATATTTTTTTAAATCCTACACTGTTAATCAAAAGGGTAAAACTGCTTTTTGGCATGTCTATATGATATAAATCAACATGGCTTGAATGAATCAAGTAGAGGGTCATCTATTAGGAGCATATTTTTAAGTTTTCACTATAGAAAAACAACCCTATCCCCTTGAGTCCATGTTTTTTATTACTACTTTACATGACTACAAAAGTACTTGGAAATCAGCCAGATACCTTTGGAGGAGAAGAATTTTGATAGAATATTACCCAAAGAACATTTTGCCAAAGTGATTTGGAAAACGGAGGAGAAGATATTTCATAATTTTCATTTTAGCCGTATAAGGCAACTCCCCCTCCCCTATCAACAATCTGATAGAGGTTCACTAATGAATCATTACTAAGTCATATGATAATCGGCAAACCAGTATGCCAGGAGATATTTTTCAGTTGCCATGTAAAACAGAATTCTGCATGGATCTAAACAAGTTGAAGGAGTGTCGGTGATGCTATTGAGAGGATGCTTTCTGTTATGTTTCATCCCAATTAACCCACTGGTTACAGAAGAGAAGATGTTGATGAATGCACAACAGACACTTTATGGATGCATCTTGCGGTACAGTCCTGACAAAAGACAATTACAATAACTCACCTTGAGAAATGATTATTGAAGAGATTGTTACAAAAGGAACAAGGGCACCGCAAAGCGGATGCATCCCCTCGATATTAAATTTAAAAATATGGCTAAAAATATGGCCAATGACCTGAATATTAATGTTATGTACCAGAAAACTAATGTTATGTACAAGAGAACTAAGTGTAATTTGTCCTTGTCTCCGCATTTGGCCTTTGCCAAATGACCCCGCTTTTGCCCGTTGACATTTAAAATTAAAAGGCTTCTAGACCTTGCCATATACTAACTGTATGGCAAGTTTGGTTAAGATTGGTTGAAGGATGTTCAGTGTAGAGTGGTCACAAGGTTGTTGATATGTGAAAATAGTCAGTCCAATTTTGACCGTGACCTTTAACCTATGACCTTGAAAATAAATAGGCTTCTAGACCTTGCCATATACTAACATTATACAAAGTTTGGTTAAGATTGGTCGAAGGATGTTCAGTGTAGTGGTCACAAGGTTGTTGATATGGGAAAGTAGTCAAAGTCCAATTTTGACCTTGACCTTTAACCTTGAAAATAAATAGGCGTCTAGACCTTGCAATATACTAACTGTATACCAAGTTGGGTTAAGATCGGTTGAAGGATGTTCAGTGTAGAGTTGTCACAAGGTTGTTGATATGGGAAAATAGTCCAATTTTGACCTTGACCTTTTAACCTAAGACCTTGAAAATAAATAGGCTTCTAGACCTTGCTATATAATAACTGTATACCAAGTTTGGTTAAGATCAGTCGAAGGATGTTCAGTGTAGAGTGGTCACAAGGTTGTTATGAGAAAATAGTCCAATTTTTACCTTGACCTTTAACAAATTACCTTGAAAATAAATAGGCTTCTAGACCTTGCCATATAATAACTGTATACCAAGTTGGGTTAAGATCGGTCAAAGGATGTTTAGTGTAGAGTGGTCACAAGGTTGTTGATATGGGAAAATAGTCAAAGTCCAATTTGACCTTGACCTTTAACCTTTGACCTTGAAAATAAATAGGCTTCTAGACCTTGCCCTATACTTACTGTATACCAAGTTTGGTTAAGATCGGTCTTAGGATGTTTAGTGTAGAGTGGTCACAAGGTTGTTGATATGGGAAAATAGTCAAAGTCCAATTTGACCTTGACCTTTAACCTTTGACCTTGAAAATAAATAGGCTTCTAGACCTTGCCCTATACTTACTGTATACTTGAAGTTTGGTTAAGATCGGTCTTAGGATGTTTAGTGTAGTGGTCACAAGGTTGTTGATATGGAATAGTCAAAGTCTAATGTTGACCTTGACCTTTAGCCTATGACCTTGAAAATAAATAGACTTCTAGACCTTGCCATATACTAACTGTATACCAAGTTTGATTAAGATCGGTCGAAGGAGGTTCAGTGTAGAGTGGTCACAAGGTTGTTACAGACGGATGCACGGACGCATGGACGGACGAACAAACAAACAAACGGACAGTCCCGTTACTATATCCCCTCGCAAACTTCGTTAGCCAAGGGGATAATAATAATCAAGGGGCCATAACTCTGTTAAAAAACATCCAACTGCAATGCAATCAGTCACTGCACATTTCCTCTTAGAAAAATAGGAGCTTCCTATTAAATTAGGTTTATAAAGTGTTTCTCTCTATAGCCTTTTGCTTGCTTAGCACCATGCCCAAAAGTTGCCAGCATTATACATGTATACCTCAGACCTGATAATGTTACGGTAGGAACAGGTAACTCCAAGCTAACACTGAATGAGGCTATCAAATTCCAAGCAAATTGATCTGTCGCATGATGAAAACATAACCAGGTCAATTTACATAGACATAATATAGGGTTCACAGACTTATATATCAGTCACAGTACTGTAACAGTACAATATACTCAGAGTATATCCCATTCCCACTTGTAGACGCTTTCTGACGCCTCTGCAGCAGACGACTTTTGAAAACATTGTGGTTAAAGAAGAAATTGATCAAAACGAGCAATTTCTCCTTTTGCCACAATGTTTTCAACTCTATTTTATAAGTAAACTCTCACCTATGGAGAATTTTCACGTTTTTGTCAATATGTTTTCAAAGTCGTCTGCTGCAGATTTGTTGTATATTGGCAAAGGGATATAGCAGTGATATATCATTTGCCATTCAATTACTTTATTTGTCAATCTCGATGTAACAGCTGTATCATACTGACCATAACTCCCTCAGTTTGTTTTATTGCATACAGGAATATTTCCCCTGGTTTATATAGGATTATTCTATTGACAAATAGAATTATATGCGATGTGGGGTCCGATATACCGTTTCCCACGTACTGCAAGTCTGCAGCAGGCAACTTTAAAAACATCTAGGTTAAAATATGGACTAATGAAACTTAAATTTTTTTAATAGAGTTGAAAGAATTGTGGCAAAAGGAGAAATTGCTGGCTTTAACCAATTTCTCCTTTTGTCACAATGTTTTCAAAAGTCGTCTGCTGCACAAAAGGAGAAATTTCTCATGATCAGCAATTTCTCATATTGCAACAATTTTTTCAACTCTTTTTAATAATAATACTTTCATTTAACCCTTTCCCACATACAACAAATCTGCAGCAGACGACTTTGAAAACGTCTAAGCAACAGCAGAGAAAATCCCTTTAAATGAAAGAACAATAATTGAATAGAGTTGAAAACATGGCGACAAAAGGAGAAATTGCTTGTTTCAAGCAATTTCTTCTTTTGTCGCCATGTTTTAAAAAAGCTGTCCGGGAAAGGGTTAAAGACATTTTTTATTTTCGCCTAGACTTTTTCGAAGTGGTCTGCTGCAGATTTGTTATATGTGGGGAACAGATCATTAACATATATTGATCAATTATTTCCTTTATTTTTACAGCAGAATACAATTTGTCACCAAACAAATTAACTTTTTTCCTGGTACATACAATTTTATCAACAAAAATAATCTGAATAATCTGCTTTTGCCACATTGTTTTCGTCTCTTTCCAGTAGTCATACTTTCAATTATCCCTTTCCCTCATACGACAATTCTGCAGCAGACGACTTTGAATGTATTTTGTCAAAACATAGAAAATCTCCATAATTGAATGGATAACCTATGACAAAAAGTGGAAAACATTGTGGCAAAAGGAGAAATTGCACGTTTTGTGCAATTTCTTCTTTTGTCACTATGTTTTTCAAAAAGCTGTCGCAGCTGCAGAGGCGTTAGAAAGCGTCTATATGAGGGAAAGGGTTATAGAGCCTTTATCATATTTTGCCTAGATTTTTTCAAAGTTGTCTGCTGCAGATTTGTTATATGTGGGAATAGGTTTAGACACTACTCTCAAGAGATCGACATACAGGCAGGATTTACATTATATTTGGGATAAACCGTTTTACACCTGTTACCAGGAAGTAAATGCTCATTCAACCCTTACCAGCATGCAGACACCTGCAGCATATTTGACATTTGAAAGCATTGTGGTGAAAGGACAAAATTATCATTGCGGGGAAATTTATCCTTTTTCAAAAATGTTTTCAACTCTCGTCAACAGCCTCACTTTCATTTATAGAGAATTCCAACATTTTTGCCTAGATTTGTTGTATTTGGGGAAGAATTATATTGGACATTTTCAAGTGCATTTAAATTTACTCCATATCAATAGAGGTTTTGACTGTCTCCCTGTTTCCCCTATGTATCCTGTAAAGATTTGGCCAATTAACCCTTTCCCACATACAACGAATTTACAGCAGACTTTGAAAACATACACGAAAAGAAATTGAAACTCCTTTTAAAATCTAAGTACAATAATTGAATTGAGTTGAAAACATGGTTGCAGAAGGAGAAATTGCTTGTTTTGAGCAATTTCTTCATTTGCTGTTATGTTTTCAAAAAGCTGTCTAATACAGAGGCTAAAGTCTTCTGCTGCAGAATTGCGTTAATGAATATATTTTGAAAATAATTGTAATCATACATGAGTGTATGAAACTCATGTATGAAGGAATGAATGAATGAATGTATATTGTTTTATGGCGCATCGACAGCTACAGCCAGACAGGGAAGAAGTGATCCAATCTATCACCCAGGCTGGCGCCACAAAAGTTACCTTGATTAGGCCACTAATTGAAATTATGAATAGTAATTGAAAAGTACAATTAAGTACCATAAACTAAGTGGTGCAGGCTATAAATATGAAAGTTTTCATAAACTGTCAGCGTAAACCTTTCCTACATACAGACGCTTTCTGACACCTCTGCAGCAGACGACTATTGAAAATATTGTGGTAAAAAGGAAAATTGCTCATCATGAGCAATTTCTCCTTTTGCCAAAATGTTTTCAACTCTATTTAGATAAATGCTCATTTATGGAGATATTTCATGGTTCTGCCTACCTGTATGTTTTCAAATTTATCTGCTGCAGATTATGTGGTTTGTGGGAAACGGTTAACAAGATCTGGTGAAAAGTATGTGAAATCTTAAGAAATGAAAATACGACAATTCTGCAGCAGACAACATATTTTGTCTAAAAATAGAAAATCTCTATAATTGAATGGATAACCTATGACTAAAAGTGGAAAACATTGTTGCAAAAGGAGAAATTGCTCGTTTTGAGCAATTTCTTTCTTTGTCACTATGTTTTCAAAAAGCTGTCTGCTACAGAGGCGTCAGAAAGCATCTATATGAGGGAAAGGGTTAAATAGATTTGAAAACATTATGAGGTATTTCTCCTTTTATCTACATGTTTTCAAGTCTTCTGCATCTCCCTTATTATTCCATCGCAGGCTGATCCTAAACTTTGCAGTTAGTCGTATATTTCCAAATGTTTGTTTTTCCTGAGACACGGTTAAAATTATGTTTTAGTCAAGTAAACCTGCTACAAGGAAATGTTACTGATATTCTCATAAATAATCAAAGCGCTGAAAGCGCTGGTGGTATAGGGGCATATGTAAGTTGAAAATATATGGCATAGATAATATAGACAAACAATGTTGAAACAATGACCTTTAAACAAACCAAACCAAAAATGTGCGAAGCACACATATTGCCTGCCTATACAATACAAATACCTAATTTATCAAAGTTTCACCCTTTTCTTGTATAAACAAAATAAAAAGATTGACAAAAAACAGAGCAGCGACCCTTAATTAAAATATTTCCAGTTCAGAATTCACTAAAGATTCACAATGTATATTGTAATCATGCTGATAAATGAAAGACAATCGAAAGCATGCTAGAGTTATGTTTCTTTTGCACTGCACATCTGTAGCTCTGAGTTTCCTATACAACAAGTCTTAAATTGATACATTGGACATCTATTGAGACAATAACCGAAGAAATGAAAAATGAGTTTTACTCCTTAAAAAACCAGATCAGATTTGTGTTCAAAATATTGTATCGATCTCTTAATCCCAATGTATACGTGTGACGACTTTGAAATGGATCCGCGAAACAGAAACAAAGTTTTGACCCATTAATGCAAACCGTAACGGACAGACGGACGGATGGACGAACACAAAGACGGACAGACAGTCAGTCGCTCTGGACAAAGTACAACGCTTGGGAAACACTCATTAACGAAACAAGGGCATGTGTTTTTCATGCGAAAGTCATATAATAAGTGAGAACATGAAAAGACAAAAATATACACACTCCAAACGCAGCATGGTAAAGTTATGGTAATGGTGCACTGCAAATGTGTAGGTCATAAGTTACCTACAAACCAAGTTTGGAAATGGATACAATGGAAATTAGTTGAGACAATCGCTGAACTAAATAAGGAAAAATGAAGATAACTAAGATAAGCAGACCAGAGTTATGTACCTAGTATTTTGCCGTTCTCCTGATCACACGGTATAAGTGTGACCACTTTCAAATAAATCTGCCTTACAGAAACAACGTTTTGACCAATACATGCAATCCATGACGGACGGACGAATGCACATTCAGGCAGACAGCCGGCCGGACACCGGATTATACCTCCAAGCTTTACAGACAGAGACAACTTATAACGTATTGATTACAGAAGACTGGTTCGATGCGTCAAAACACGTCTGTGCTTAGGAAAGCTTAGATTATGGTATTTGTAAAGTATTTGCAAATTAATTGTATATCCGAAATGGGACCGTACAAGGTTAATTTACAAAAACCTTTTTGGACTATACTTCTAGTTTATTTGTCAACAGATACGTCTAGGACTAGATTACACGTTGACGAACGTTGAATCTTCAATTAGCGCAAATGCATATACATTATAATTTTAGTCCCAAAATCGGTAGAAGCGCCTCAATTATAAAATAAATAATGACCTTGTGGTTATAACTCGTGTGTATGTTGACATTTTCGGCCAACTTTCTTTCCGACGTTTGACAAAAGTCAATGCGACATGCGTCATTCGTCTTTCACAAATGGGCTAAGTCTATGTGAAAAAGAACCCAGTTAGTTGGGAAGATTGTTGTGTGGAGTACTGGTGTGAGAAAACCAGGAAACATATTTGTAGATTAACTGGCCGCCGTGATATAACGTAGAAAATTTTAAAAACGGCGTTAAACCACAATCAATCAGTGTTGAAATCTTATCTCTAATTTGTAGATTTTATTCCTATGTCCTAGTTGGGTCGACATACAGCGACACGTGAGAATATTCAACACAACACGCGACCTGTTTTACCAACAATTCTCCAGTAGCGGTGATACCGTTAGTACCATTCTTTCATGGCATGTATACACAGTAGAACCTCTCTCTTTGGACGGATTATGTAATAACAAGTCCTTACCCTTGACCACGTAGACTAAATATACAGCAAACAACATTTAACTAAGCCTGAAAGTATTATTTTGAATAGTAATTAAAACATTGTGGAAAAAGACAAACTTGCTGATTATCATTTATCTGTTAAGGTTAGTCAAATGTGTCTTAAAGGGGCAAAGGTTAAAATAATAACTGTAGACAAATATTTTCGTTATCTAGGTTATAGGAAAAAAATTATTCATGTTTCAAAGCATTGTTTGGAAAGGAGGAATTGCTCATTGTCAGCAGTTGCTCCGTAGGCAAATATACTTTCAACATTCGTATGTAACTAAGTTGCTATAACGGAAACGGTTCAATCCTTTCCCGTTTAAAGTCGCTTTTTGACGCATGTGCAGCAGACGGCTGCAGAATGGTTATTCGTGACCCATTTCCTCTTTTTCCACAAAGCTATGTATAAACTATATATTTTTCCTTTTGATGTAAGGCGATATTGCTCGTTATCATTAATCTCTAGCATATGTTATTCAAAATGTGTCCGGAAAGGAGATAGAGTAAAAGAATGTCCACAGTAAAACGTTTAAATATGAAAAGAATTAATTTGAAACGTGTTTGAAAGCATTGTGTGAAAAGGAGAAATTGTTCATTGTCAGCAATAGCTCCATTTTCAACAATATTTCAATATTCGAACTGTTATATTATGACGGAAAGGGTTCCGCTTCCATGGGGAGGATGTAACCATTTCCCGCTTACAGACGCATGTGCAGCAGACGACAATCGGAAACATTGTGACAAAAGGAGAAATTGCTTATCGTAGGCAATTTCTACTTTTGCCACAATGGTTTCAACTCCTTTCAATAATTTTATTTACAGTGATTTGCACATTTCTCTATGTAAGTCGACTGTTGTAAACTAATGGGGTCACAGCACGGTCGACGTTACCTTACACCACTGACATTAAGGTCAATCATAGTTCAGAGTGTGTTTCACTCGTTTGAACTATTTTGTATCCGATGATTAATAAATGCAAGCGGATGGTTTTTCGTGATTCGGTCGAACCAATGAAATCGTTGAAAAGGCAGATTATAACCAATCAAAACTCGATTTTGGTGTAGGTATACACATGTGGACTGTGGTTGCAGCTTTAATCCGACTTTTCGAAATCAGCATGAGTATGGGATAGGCACGAAACGCCCCTATCCCAAAAACTTTCCCCCGACATATAAAAAATGTTGATGCCTCAGTCGCAGACGAATTTTAAAAAATATTGTGACGAAATGTGTAATTTCAATTGTTTTTACCTAGATATTTGTAACCCTTTCCCACATACAACAAATCTGCAACAGAGGACTTTGAAAACATCTGGTTCAATATATATGCTAAACCTCTTTGAATGAATGTTTAATCTGTGAAAATAATTGAAAACTTTTAGGCAAATAGAGAAATTGCTCATAATGAGCAATTTCTCCTTTTACCACAATAATTTCAAATATCCTATGCTGCAGAGGCATCAGAAAGCATCTGTATGAGGGAAATGGTCAAACTTGAAAGGGTTGATATCTGATGTTTCAGTTGTAGTTATTAATATTTAATGTAGAACTTTCAGATAAGCTTGATAAGACTTTAGAATTAGTAGTAATTAATGGCTGCCCTCCTTTTCTCTCAGGGTTGCTGGGTTAGCACTGACTGGCTGGTGTCAGGATAAATGGACCAGTAGTACTGGTAAAACTTACACATGCAGAAAATGCTGTGATTTAACTGAAGAAATGTTGAAAGCGGCGTAAAACACCAAACAATCAACTGATAAGCTTGATTGTTGACAAAGAGCATCATGAAAGGGGCCATCCTAGACTGGAAACAGTCCAGTCATCGAAGTATTTCAGCGATATATGCATTAACCCCTTTCCAACATATAACAAATCAGTAGCAGACAACAGTGAGACGATTCTTTTGAGTAACCACAACATAGGATTTGGTTGAGAAATATTGTCTGGAAAAGACCTGTTAACTCCCTCTTATCTAGTCCTCTGTTATTAATATTCAAAAGGGAGTTTTGATAACTCATTGTTGCTAAAGAGCAAATTAGAATTGTCCCAATAGCTACTGGAAAACATAAATATTCAGTCAAACTTGTCTTAACCCTTTCCCACACACAACAAATCTGAAGCAGACAAATTTGAACACATTCAATATATGGAGATAACAACATGCTATTGTAAAGTGTTCTTTTTAACCTTTTGGGATCGGTAAATCCATGTCCAAATGTAATCTGCAGTTAGCCCCTTGCTGTGAGCACTTTCAGTGCTTTGATTACCAGATCTTAGGGTACTATTGCTGTTACTCCTATCATTAAACCCTTTCCCAACATACAGACACCTTTTGGTACATCAGCAGCAGACGACTTTTGAAAACATTGTGGCAAATGCAATGTTGTTAACTCATTTTAAATGAGGCCTTTTCCCATCTTTCTGATATATATCTGTACAGTAATTGCTTCTTTGAAAACATCTCACTTATTGTTATCAGGAAACAAATTAATACCAGAAAACATCCGTAAGACGTGTAAGTCCCACTCCATTAACAAAAATTATGAAGTAATAGGTATAGCTATTTAATTTGTGACCTTGACCTTTGACCAAGGTCAGGAAATATGTGAACTAGTCCAAGGAACAATGACATCAAGTCTCTATTAATGCTCACCTGAATATCGTTGCTCTGTATGATAAGGTGTTTATTAATAATACGTAAAGTAGTCATTTGATAAAGAAATAATACTTTTTGGACTTTTTTGAGAGGTAAATTGGAACCAAAATGAGCCGAAAACTCAAAATATATGTTAACATTTTAGTGTTGATATGCTGGTTAAGATAGAAAGAACCAAATAAGAGTTTAGTAATACTATTTAAAGAAGCTTTTATTTAATGTTGCATACATAAATTTGTTTCAAAAGGACAAAGTTAACCCTTTTAGACGCATTTTGACGCATCTGCAGCAGACAACCTTTGAAAACATCGTGACAAAAAGTGAAATTGCTCCAAACAAGAAATTTCTCCTTTTGCCACAAAGTGTTCAACTTTTTTCAGTAATTATACCTTCATTCTCAGAGATTTTCCAAAAGAATTCTAAATGTTTTCAAAGACGTCTGCTTCAGATATGTTGTATGTGGGAAATGGTTAAGTAGTTATCAAAAAGATCAATACCAAAACATGTGCACACATTAGACATTTGACCATGAATATGAATTTGACCCTTTCCCTCATATAAACGCTTTCTAACGCCTCTGCAGCAGACGGCTTTTTGAAAACATAGTGACAAAAGAAGAAATTGCTCAAAACGATCAATTTCTCCTTTTGCCACAATGTTTTCCACTTTTAATCATAGGTTATCCATTCAATTATAGAGATTTTCTATTTTGTGACAAATTATGTTCAAAGTCGTCTGCTGCAGAATTGTCATATGAGGGAAAGGGTTAATTTGACCCTTTCCCATATATAACAAATCTGCAGCAGTCTACTTTGAAGACATCTTGACCAAAAAATATAGGAAATCTCCACAAATAAGAATACAGTTATTGAATCGAGATGAAAATATTGTGACAAAAGGAGATAATTGTTCCTTCTGAACAATTTCTTCTTTTAATTTAGCCCCATTGATTTATGAAGAACTTGTCCATTGCAAATGTGTTACAATGCGTTTTGCAGGTGGGACAGGGGGGTTATATGGTGCAAAGTGAAAAAAACATTTCCATCAATAATTATGCTTGTGAGTAAAATTAGGATATACTAATGTCATAGAAACTTGAATTAACCTTTTCCCACATACAGCAAATCTGCTGCAGACGACTTTGAAAACAAACCAACATAATTGAGGAACATCTCGATAAATGGGAAGGGAAGTGTAATTATTAAATGGAGTTGAAAACATTGTGGCAAATGGTGAAATTGCATGTATTACGTAATGAGCAATTTATCCATTTGTCACATTGTTTTCAAAAGTTATAGCTAAAGGCGTCAAAAAGCGCCTATATGAGGGAAAGGGTTAATTAAGAAGCTTAAACCCAACCATGAAAATCAGTTTTCAAAAGTTGTCCCTGCAAATGCATCAGTGTCTGCAAATGGGAAAAGTATAGTACTGCTTGACATTACCATTGTTACAGCTATCATGATGGAGGCAAGGTTTAGAAATCTGAATATGAAAATCAGAGCTCTAGATAAAGGGCATTTTGCGTGTTCTTTAATCCTTATTTGACCCTCTAACCCTATGTTGTGGGTACTCTAAAGAATCGTCTCAATGAGACGAATGAGACGATTCTGTTGAGTACCCACTATATAGGATTTGCTTTAATAATAAGAGAGATATTGTGGGGAAAACAGCTGTTTACCCCTCCTTATCTGGACCTCTGAAAATGATAAATATTATGAGATTTCATGTCTGCAATCCAGTTATCATGTTTATTATTTTAGCCCATTCCCCACAAACTATAAATCGGCAGCAGACGACTTTGAAAACTACTGAGCAAAAATATGGAAAACCTCTATAAATTGACGTTAATTTATTCAATAAAGTTAAATACATTTTGGCAAAAGGAGAAATTGCTCATTTAAATCAATTTCTCCTTTTGTTGAAATGTTTTGAAAAGTTGTTTGCTATTACAGATGCTACATAATGGGTCTTCAAGTGGGAAAGTGTTAATGCAGAAAAATACTGCATTAAACTGTAAATTGTGTAATATTATATCAATGCATCAGTTAAATATTAATGCTTAATGCCAGAGGGCTTTTTTCAACCTTTCCCCGTTTGTTTCACTCAGACTTTTAATATTTAAATAATTATCTTTTATCTCGGCTTTCTTCACATCTTCAGTGAAATTTTATGTTTTAACAGCTTTAGTCGGTGCAAATTTATAGATAGATAGATCTGCAGGAGATGACTTTCAACATATCTCAGTAAAATTATGGAAAATCTCTATAAAGGAAAGCATTATTATTGAAAATAGTTCAAAACATTGTGGCAAAGGAAACAAGAGGCCCATGAGGGCCTATGCTCTACTGGAATGGTTCTTTGGTCATTTTCAATCCAGAGCATGTATGTATGGGCAACAAAGGAATTTTGACAATATCAAGGGCCGTTATCCAGTCATGCATAGGCGGATCTGGCTGGTTTTCGAAAGAAACCGAGCTTTCATCAATATTTAACTACCATCTCAGTTTGGTGAAGATCGGATAGTAAATGGAGGCTCTATTGTGTTCACAAGCTGTATTATAGCAATTTTGACAATTTCAAGGGCCATAATCCAGTCATGCATGGGCGGATCTGGCTGGTTTTTGAAAGAAACCAAGCCCTCATCAATATTTAACTATTATCTTAATTTGGTGAAGAAAATATAGTAAATGGAGGCTCTATTGTGTTCACAAGCTATATTGTAGCAGTTTTGACAATTTCAATGGCCGTAATCCAGTCATGCATGGTTTTCGAATGGAATCGAGCTGTCATCAATATTTAACTACCATCTAAGTTTGGTGAAGATCGGATAGTAAATAGAGGCTTTATTGTGTTCACAAGCTGTATCATAGCAATTTTGACAATTTCAAGGGCCATAATCCCGTCATGAATTGGCGGATCTGGCTGGTTTTCAAAAGGAATCGAGCCCTCATCAATATTTAACTACTATCTAAGTTTGGTGAAGATCGGAGAGTAAATGGAGGCTCTATTGTGTTCACATGCTGTATTATAGCAATTTTGACAATTTCAAGGGACATAATCCAGTCTTCCATGTAACCGAGCTCTCATGGATATCTAACTACTGTATAATTTGATTAAGATACAATCAAAACTGAAGACTTAATCGCGTTCACAATTAATTGTTTATGGACGCACAGACACATCGCCATGGCATAAGCTCTTCTGGCCTTTGGCTAAAAATTGCTCTTAATAAGCAATTTCTCCTTTTGCCATAATGTTTTCAAATGTCATCTGCTGCTGAGGCTTCATACTGCGTTTATGTGTGGAAAAGGGATGATGGTTGGTGTTTGTGTTTGAGTTGCAATGCCCAAATAGCATCTGCCTTGAGCTTTGATTAAAGACTTTGAATACATTGTGTAGGAAATATGGAAAATCTCTATAAATGAAAAGCATAAATATTCAGCTCTAGATAAGGGGAGTTTTTACGTTCTAAAATCCTTATTTTACCCTCTAACCCTATGCTGTGGGTACTCAAAAGAATCGTCTCAATGAGACAATTCTTTTGAGTACCCACATTATAGGACTTGGTTTGATGATAAGAGAGATATTGTGGGGAAAAGAGCTGTATAATAGTTAACCCCTCCTTATCTGGACCTCTGAATATTGATAAGATAACTTGTAATTTAGCACCCCTAACAGTCTGGTATTTAGTGTTAAAAAGAGAATACTAAAACATAACCACAATAATCATGCATTTATATTTTATCACTATTATGGTCTGGTTTGTTGACAGTTTTGGGGACGATTATATATTACGACCAGACGCGGTCATTATATTGTCTGGCTGATGTAAGTTTTTGTAGCAGACACAAACATATCACATAATTTCATATTTTGACCATGCATTACTGGTATCAAAAGTACAAGGTTTATGTGGATTTAAAGCACTCGCAAGTAATCCCTTTCCCAGAAACAATAAATTGATTGATTGAGGATTTGCACCTGTTTCAACAATGGTTTCTGCCATATCACTGTGGCCACTTCATCTTCCCATGTGTGTCCTGGATGTCTCAAACAAGTAAACGACACAACAATCCTTCCAAGAAATTGGCTGCTTTCAACATAGATTATTAGCCCATTGGTTGAATATCATTGCCAATGATTGATGTCAAAAGAATTTTGTCAAACATCAGATAGAATGTTAACCCAAGCATAGGTTTGAACCCAGAACCCCTGAATAGTAACAGGGTAGTCTGCTTTTAAATATATCTAAGGGATAAACAATGGAACCCCTGAATAGTAACAGGGTAGTCTGCTTTTAAATATATCTAAGTGATAAACAATAGAACCCCTGAATAGTAACAGATAGGGTAGTCTGCTTTTAAATATATCTAAATGATAAACAATAGAACCCCTGAATAGAAACAGGGTAGTCTGCTTTCAAATATATCTAAGGGATAAACAATGGAACCCCTGAATAGTAACAGGGTAGTCTGCTTTTAAATATATCTAAGTGATAAACAATAGAACCCCTGAATAGTAACAGATAGGGTAGTCTGCTTTTAAATATATCTAAATGATAAACAATAGAACCCCTGAATAGTAACAGGGTAGTCTGCTTTTAAATATATCTATTAAAGTGATAAACAATAGAACCTCTGAATAGTAACAGGGTAGTCTGCTTTTAAATATATCTAAGTTATAAACAATAGAACCCCTGAATAGTAACAGGGTAGTCTGCTTTTAAATATATCTAAGTGATAAACAATAGAACCCCTGAATAGCAACAGGGTAGTCTGCTTTTAAATATATCTAAGTTATAAACAATAGAACCCCTGAATAGTAACAGGGTAGTCTGCTTTTAAATATATATAAGGGATAAACAATAGAACCCCTGAATAATAACAGGGTAGTCTGCTTTTAAATATATCTAAGTGATAAACAATAGAACCCCTGAATAGAAATAGGGTAGTCTGCTTTTAAATATATCTAAGTGATAAACAATAGAACCCCTGAATAGAAACAGGGTAGTCTGCTTTTAAATATATCTAAGTGATAAACAATAGAACCCCTGAATAATAACAGGGTAGTCTGCTTTTAAATATATCTAAACAATAGAAACCCCGAATAGAAATAGGGTAGTCTGCTTTTAAATACATCTAAATGATAAACAATAAAACCCCTGAATAGTAACAGGGTAGTCTGCTTTTAAATACATCTAAATGATAAACAATGGAACCTCCGAATAGTAACAGGGTAGTCTGCTTTTAAATACATCTAAATGATAAACAATAGAACCTCCGAATAGTAACAGGGTAGTCTGCTTTTAAATACATCTAAATGATAAACAATAGAACCCCTGAATAGTAACAGGGTAGTCTGCTTTTAAATATATCTAAGTTATAAACAATTAAAAGTCAAAAAAGGAGAATCATATTTTTCATACAGATAATGGAAAACATTGTGGGAGAAGGAGAATTTGTTTTGACCAGTTTTCACCTATACCTGCAATAATTTTAAAAATGCCCTGCTGCAAAGGCAAAGGTTTAAATTGTAGATAGATCCTATTCGCACTGAGGTTTGAATTTTTTAAAACATATGTAAATAACAGACAGTGGTTCCGGGTTCAAATCCTGTGATGAACGGGTTCTGCCAAAGGAATTTTTTTACACATACAGCGCTAGTAAAGTGAAGTCTCCAGGAAGCAGATATCTAGCATGTTTAATATTTAAACTGAAAGCTTCTATCACAAGCAACGTTTAAACTAAAAATAATAGAGTTATCACTGCATATGATTTAATTGCCCCAACATGTCAATTTGTCACATGGTGTATATTAGTCAGGAGAAACATGAAAATACTTCAAGGCATTTGGAAGCCAGAAAAAAGAAAGGAATAAGACTTTGCTTATAGTCAAATTCATTGGACATAAAACTGGAGTGGCATGACAATATATCATCTTCTCTTGATATCAAAGCTTTCTATACAGTTTCTTTGAATTCCGGTGACCATTAGCTGAGAAATATCACAGACACAAATGTTTTAATAAACATCCAGCTGGAATGCAATAAGAATATGCACATTTCCTCTTTAATAGTATAGAAGTTTTTGATAAAATTAAATCCTTTCCCACATGAAAAAAATCTGCAGCAGAAGATTTTGAATTCATGGAGGCAAAAACACAAAAAATCTCTAAAAACGAAGGTAAAGTTACTGAAAAAAGTTTGAAACATTGTGGCAAAAGTTTAGCTATTTCTCATTTTGTAACAATGTTTTCCAAAGTTGTCTGCTGCAGAGGCTTCAGAAAGCTTCTATTTCTGGAAAAGGGTTAACATTTGTAGGTGCAGTTTGACACATCTACAGCAGACAACTTTTGTCACAATGTTTTTAATTATATTCAATAAATATACTTTCATTTACAAGTATTCACATTTTCAAATATAGCCTTAACCATTTTAAAAGTCTTCATCTGCACATTTGTTGAATCTGGGAAAGGGTCATTAGTATATGATGAACATTTGTAAGACAATACTGAAACAAGAACAGCAATACAAACAAAGTAGTGAAACATTACTTTAATTAACCCTTTCCCTCATATAGACGCTTTCTGACGCCTCTGCAGCAGACGGCTTTTTGAAAACATAGTGACAAAAGAAGAAATTGCTCAAAACAAGCAATTTCTCCTTTTGCCACAATGTTTCCCACTTTTAGTCATAGGTAATCCATTCAATTATAGAGATTTTCTATGTTTTGACAAGTTATGTTCAAAGTTGTCTGCTGCAGAATTGTCGTATCAGGGAAAGGGTCAAGGGCAACAACTGGTTAAAATCTATCCAAGTTAAAGTAAGAAAGAGTTCATTCCCTTATGTAATTATTTCATAGTGTAGTTTACAGCTATCAATTCTGAAGCAAACTTTAGGACATATTTTTCCAAACACTCTTCAGGATGCAGATGACTTTCAACACTTTTGCCACATACCAATTTCAAAAACATAGCAAAAGGAGAAATAGCTCAAAAATGCATTTTTTTCGTTTCCCAAAATATTTTTAACTCTATCAAAATCATGGCTCAAACGTTCTTTCTTTTACACATTTTTTGTCAAACATGTCCTCATACTGCAATTCTGCAGCAGACGACTATGAATGTATTTTGTCAAAAAATTGAAAATCTCCATAATTGAATGGATAACCTATGACAAAAAGTGGAAAACATTGAGGCAAAAGGAGAAGCACTTTCTAAAAACATTACGGAAGCTGCAGCAGTTGCTTCAAATGCACAAATGTCTCCATTTTGAACAATGTCTTCAACTCTTTCTAATTTCCAGATATAACATCTATTATTTTTCATCAGATATTGATGAATTAGATGCTTACAAATTTGTTTTCTTTAGAAACAATCATTTTAAAAAGTTGTCTGCTGCAGATGCATAAAAATGCCTCTGTATGTGGGATAGGGTGGGTTAACCCTTTCCCTCATACGACAATTCTGCAGCATACGACTTTGAACATATTTTGTCAAAACATAAAATATATCTATAATTGAACGGATTACCTATGACAAAAAGTGGAAAACATTGTGGCAAAAGGAGAAATTGCACGTTTTGTGCAATTTCTTCTTTTGTCACTATGTTTTCAAAAAGCCGTCTGCTGCAGAGGCGTCAGAAAGCGTCTATATGAGGGAAAGGGTTAACCCTTTCCCACATACAACATATTTTCAGCAGACGACTTTGAAAACATGGTGACAAAAACCTGAAAAATCTCCATAAAAGATAGCTTAATTGTTAAATAAAGTTGAAAACATTGTGGCCAAAGGAGAAATTGCTCATGATGAGCAATTTCACCTTTGGTCACAATGTTTTCAAAAGTCGTCTGCTGCTATTGCGTCAAAATGCGTCTGCAGGAGGGAAAGAGTTTATCATTAAATGATAAAAAAAGTGTTGCCATTCTTGGCATTTCTATATTTGACATTTTGGAATAATAGGCTTTTGGTCATCTAATAGGTTGTAAATAAGAAAATGATATGCAAAGGCTGGCTACAACATTAACCAAATGGAATGATTTGATAATATCTAATTTACATACATTATCAAATAATAATCAACATACAATGTAAAGCCATTTAAACCTTTTCCAACTGGCAGATGCTTTTTGTCGCATCTGTTGCAGACAAAGTTTAAAACATAGTTGCAAAATGAGAAATTGCTCATCTTTCCTGCTTTTACCACAAGGTTTTCAACTGTATAATATTCAATAACTAACTTTTCATTTATAGAGGATTTTAACAGTTTTGCCTACATGCTTTCAAAGTCGTCTGCTGCAGTTTGTTGCATGTGGGAGAGGGATAATAAGTAAAAGTGCTAATTTGTTAGTCTCCATATAATGGTCTGCCATGCAAATGTTAGAAATAAGTTATTTTTATCTATAATTAACTAATTATATAATCTGAAAGCACAAACAACAAATCTGCAGCAGACTAGCTCTAATTTAACCCTTTCCCTCATATAGACACTTTCTGACGCCTCTGCAGCAGACAGAGCAGACAGCTTTTTGAAAACATAGTAACAAAAGAAGAAATTGCACAAAACGTGCAATTTCTCCTTTTGTCACAATGTTTTCCACTTTTAGTCATAGGTTATCCATTCAATCATAGAGATTTTCCATTATTTGACAAAATAAATATGTTCAAAGTCGTCTGCTGCAGATTTGTCTTATGCGGGAAAGGGTTTATACGTCTAGCCAAAAAAAATGCAAAATCTCCAAAAATGAAACTTTAATTCATGAAATGAGTTGAATCATTGTGAAATTGCGCATTTACCATTATGAAAAATAAATAGCACTTGGAATTAACAGACCTATCATTCAGAAGCAGAATTAACCCTTACCTATATACATCATATATGCAGCAAACGACTTTGAAAACATCTGATTAAAACATATGGCAAATCTAGCTGTAATACTATAAGTGAAAAACATAGTCATTGAATAGAGATGATAATGTTGTGACAAAAGATAAAATTGCTAATCATGTGTAGCTTGTTTTTTTGTCATAACGTAGACTGCTGTCTGCTGCTGTAAATACTTCAAAATGCATGTCTCCAAGTAGGAAAGGATAAAAAACATTGAGGGAAAATGAGAAATTGCTTGTTTTTAACAATAATCTCCTTCTTTTACATGCCCTCAAAAGTCATCTGCTGCATAGAGGCATCAAAATGTGTCTGTTAGTTGAAATTGTTTATCCACTGATGGATTGAATGTTATTCTAAGCCGCTTTCAACAATATTTCAATTAAATCACAGCGTTTCTTGGGAAAGTTACCAGTACTACTGGTCCATTTATCTTGACACCAGCCAGTCAGTCGTAATGCTAACCTACAACCCTACCCGCCAAGGAGGGCAGCAATTACTACCATTTTTAAAGTCTTTGGTATGACCCGGCCAGGGATCAAACCAACGACATTTCACCATCGAGGCGAACGCTCTACCACAATACCACTGAAGCGATGTTTATCAAATGATTTGTCAAAGTTCAACATGTTAATGTATTCATGAGTGATGCAAATCCCATGGTGACTCCATCTGAAATGTCCAAAGTTTCCATTTACCCTTTCCCACATAAAACATTATCTGCAGCAGACGAATTGGAAAACATCTAGGTAAAAAATTTCCAAAACTAAAAGTTTTATTTTTGAGTAGAGTTTAACCCTTACCTGCAGAGATGCTTTCTGACGCCTTGGCAGCAGACAATTTTTGAAAATATTGTGGCAAAATGAGAAATTGCTCCCTTTGCCACAAAGTTTACAACTCTATTCAACAATAAAAGTTTCCATTATTTAGATTTACCATATTTTGAAACAGAAGTTTCTTAAGCCGTCTGCAGAATTGTTGTATGTGTGAATAACTTTTAAATAGTATTATTATTTTCATCTCTTTTGCAAGTGTTTTCAAAAATCGCAAATTTGTATAAAATTGATAAGGTGAAACGACTATAAACACTTACCATTCATCTACATTCACCTAGCGGAAGATATGTTTATTTTGATTTCTAACATAGAAAGTGCAACGAATAAAACTTTCCATTCTGTGAAAAAGGAACGCTCCCGCCCAAATATTTCTAAAGAGGAAATACAATGAAATTTGTCTAACGAGAATAATATAAATCAAAGCGCCGAAGGTACCAGAATCAAATAAAGCGTATACCTATATGATCAAGAAGTCGTATGACTTTTGTTATAATTTCGACACAAACCAAGGTTGTAGAAAATAAACCTGTTGTTATTAAAAATCCACATTTCTCTTAAACACATAAGAAATATTTGAATAATTGGTTGAAAAAATAAAATTCTGTGGGATTATGAAAACTACTGTAAGTACCATGGGGGTGAGCCACAGTAGAACTGTGATTCTGACGTCGCCGTTTGAAGCGACACAAGTTGGTTTGAAAACGTGAATAAATCTTTAAATCATTATATCTACACACATTTTGCATCAACTTCCCTAGAGGCCATTGCTTATATACATTCCATAACCACTGTTCACCGAAATGCCAGGGACATAGATAAGATTCTTATCTACGTCCCTGGGAATGCGTAACATATGATGTGTAACAAATGACAATTCTTATGGTGAAAAGGGAGACACTGGGACTGTTCCTTTCAAAGTCAGAACTGGCTCTCTTGCAAGTGACATTAGTTTCCCACTGATTTCTCTTCCCCAACAAGGAACAAAATGGTATGTATACGTTGCTGGTGACTGTCTGACTCCTGGTGAACTCCACTGAATTATCATTTCCAAAGTATATTTTGGTTTGTGTCTACGTTGTCTACACTTTCAAAGATATTGATCATTTGCATTTACGTTTTCTATGATATGTGTTAGGTGTTAAAAAACAAACGCCAAATAACGCGTTTTTTGTGAATTTGGAAGACGCCTCTATCTGTTATCTGTAAATAACGTTCTTTGAAGTTTTGGTGCAAGATAATATCAAACATAAACTCTTCTTTATATGACTCTTATTGGGATCACTGTGATACTATTTCTACTAATAGTTGGGCAAAGAAGATTCTTTCAATAATTGATCATCTGTGCCTTACAAATATTATATTAAATTTTGACAGAAACTTTAATTCTTTTATCTTTAAAACTAGACTATATGACCAATGTATTCAAAGTTGGAAAATGTCAATTAATAACTCGCCAACGTTGGCATATTATTGTTATTCAAAAAAGATGGCGTAAATTATTTGCTCGTTTTAGATTAAGCTCTGATAAGTTAGAAATTGAATCTGGTCAATTTAATGGTATTCCAAGAGAACAGGGGCATTGAAAAGTTTGCACTTCCAACCTAATCGATAATGCACATCATTTTCTTTTATGTTGTACAAAATATTCAGTTATCAGACAAAATCATCTTTGTAAAATGCAACGGCCTAATATTTATAAGTTTAACAAATTACTGTCAAGTTCAAAAAAAAAAGTATTAATACATCTATGTAGATATATTTCGGAAGGTTATTCTATTCGCGATGACGTAATAAAGCTTGTTGCTGTTCCCTAACCTATTCTTACAGTGTACCTTTTTCATTGATATGCCAAATCTTATTTATCTGACAAACTTTATAGTTATATATTTAATTACTTTTGTCTAAGCCATATTTTTCTACTTTGTAAAATTGGCCATAGACAAATTGTGTCGATAGCTGCTAATAAAGGATTGAATTAAATTGAATTGATATAATTTTACTATATAAGAATTATTCAATTATTCATTTGAAGTCATTTTGTATGTGACGTTCTTGCACATGGATGAGCAACTTAGCTATTATGATGGTAATCATGGAACAACAACTGAAACTTTTGTAATTAGAACAACATAAAAGCAAATAAATGTCATGCAAATTTTCGTTATCTTCTGTCAATGTGTGTGTATATTTGAAATAAACACAGTTTTAACTGCAGGTACTTTCTTGTAAAATTACGGTTAGGTCCGCCTATGCATCAAGCCGTTTCTATGACAACAATTTAATGCTTAAACTAATGGCAATATTTAAAAAAAAAATCGCCATAAAGTAGAACAAACCATCATCATCAAAGTGTATCAACTAATACAACAGTTAATAAAAAAAGTCCTATTCTTTTGGATCACTTCCTCGTAGTGTCCGCGTTGAACATTTTAGACTTAACTGTTATTGTTAGGTGAAAAGGGGCTAGGGGGCCATTCTTGCTCTAGATCACTAACGAGTACAAATAATAGCAGATGTATATAAGGTCAGCCAAAAAAATAAACGAAACAAAATAGTCCTTATTAAGGAGGTACATTGGTGCTGATCAAATAAATAGCGGATCTTTATGGTTGCAAGATTAGACTCTGCGAGCCTCACATGTTGACCAAAATCATCAACCTTTTTGGTATGAAAGATAAATACTCAAAATATATTCCCATATCAGTGACAGTTTATAACAACACACATTTGATGACAGAATTTCATAGAAATGTCGACGAGGAATACGTGTTGCTACATATAGTAGGTTCTACGAATACCGTGTTATCACGAATACCAAGGTAAACTCAAAACCGGAGTTTTCTTTGTTGCGCGCGCACAACCGGATGTCGTATGATTTCATCAAGAAACCCCGTTATAGCGACTTTCAAATGCTACATTTTTTTTCCTACAAATCAATATTCTCAGAAATTACGGCATATCATGATTGTTACCCATAATAAAAAGAAAATCCTACATGCCCTGACCCCTCACCAACAAAATCGTCATTTTTTTAGTAGAAAACCTGTTGTTGATTTTTTTCTTTCACATTTGAACATGTTTTGTATTAACTGCTTATGACATTATAGGAATTTTAAGTCACATGATTACATTCCGTGAAGTTTTCTCGATTATAAACATGAAAGAAATTAAGGACCAAAATTTGGTGGTTATAAATTTTAACATATGCTATTTTTAAACTTATAAATCCTATACTGTGTTACACAAATTAAGGATGTTATTATAAGGACTAAAAAATAACAAAGAAATGGGTCGTTTTTGGAAAATATGATTAAATTGTGCCAATATGAAAATTTAACAAATTGATTCTGAAATTATCGAGTAAATAAGTTCATAGTTTCGAACAGTTAATGAATTAACATTTAAATTAAATATAATTGTTCTAGTGACAAATGTTGTATAGGATAATCATTTTCACATTAAATCTGAAAATCTTGTAACTAATGCTTTTTGTAATTACACTGGTGAGTGATTGCCTCCCTTGAATGTCCATTTCACAATGGCTGCGGATGGACTCGATTTTTGGAACTTTGCACAGAAGTGAATGATTATTTTGTGTAAGTTAATTAACAAGGACATATAAAGGAACGAGTGACACTGGATATAATTTACAGTTAAGTTTGCTTTATTATTATTTTTTCAAAAAAACAGTAAGTCCTACAACATATCAAAACTCTGGTACTTGCGTTAATTTTCACATGAGGCTAGATTTGACCACATGGGTAACACATGAACAACGTTGACGGAAGGGTCACGTCATGATGCTTTGTATATAATATCTCAGTCACGGGCATTGCGGTTGTAGACAAGAATATGTCGAAAGTTAGAAGGAAAACTTGTGACTCCGAAGTTTGGGCAACTATTGACACAGACGCATAGTTTGAAAGAACAGTTACTTTTTTGTGTAGGGGACCACTAATCATGTTACCCACCATATATCAAGGCTCTAGACTTTGAAACTTTGGATAATATAATCTGTGAACGGTTTCAGCAGTGGACCGGAACCATTTGAATACATTTGAAAGAGAACCACTCTAGGAACATTTAAGGGAAGTTGGTTAAAATCAACAATGTATGTATTATTAATTAAAGTCGTTCGAGACGCATGTCGCTAAGCAGACATAGAGGTATGGTCTCACAAAACAATAAGGTGAATTAATACACGGAATTATAGGTCAAACGGTTGTTTGCAAGGGATTTAAAAGCTCAGCAGAAATATGAGGAAATATACATATTGTCATAATACTTTCAAAAGTCTTCAGCTGAGGATGTGACATAATTTGTTTGCATTGTGGGAAAAGGTTTAGTCAAGACAGACTTTGTTAAGCAACTTTGTGTTGCTGTTATGTATTGTTCACTATAAATTCTGGATAAAAGTATTGCAAACCATTTGATTAATAAGATATATTAAGTGTTGTCTGTTTTAACTATTTCCCACATGTAGTCATATTTTGAAGCATCTATAGCAGTGTTGCAACGAGTTGTATATAAAAAGAATTATTACAATTTTTGTCATTGCAACGAGTTTTGCAATAATTTATGTAACACTATTTTTAAATAGTGTTACATGAGGAGAATTTGCTCATATCGTGATATCTTCATTGGCCACACTGATTTCTTTCAAACTTTATTTAAGAATCATAGTTTTTGTCGATAGTCATTTTCTACATGTTTGCCTAGTCATTTTCTACATGTTTGCCAAGATGTCTTCACAGTTGTCTAACAACAAAATAAAGTGGGTTCAGAGCTGAAAGCACCAAGGGAAGAGGAGAGACAGGTCTTTTTGAGAAATATCTCCCCATGGCTTTATCCTTTCAAAAGCAAATGTAAAGGAACTCTGTTTGTTTCCAAAGAAGATTGCAAAGCTGTTAACTTTTCAGTAAATGCAATCACTGGTTAGAATCTGTGCATTTTTCATAGAGAAACTACTTGTCACTCTATAATTAAATCTGTATGTCTATATATATATATATATATATATATATATATTTTTTTTTTAACTAATTTACGCATACTGTATGCGATTTGAATGTGATAAAACACAATAAGTACCTTTTGGAGAAAGTTTTGACGGTATAGCCTGTTTGTAAACTAGCCTTCATAATAAAAAGTATCATATATATAATTTATTGCAAAACTCGTTGCTATATAGCAGTCGATTTTTTAAATAGTGTTACATGAGGAGAAATTGCTCATATCGTGCAATATCTTCATTGGCCACACTGATTTCTTTCAAACTTTATTTAAGAATCATAGTTTTTGTCGATAGTCATTTTCTACATGTTTGCCTAGACATTTTCTACATGTTTGCCAAGATGTCTTCACAGTTGTCTAACAACAAAATAAAGTGGGTTCAGAGCTGAAAGCACCAAGGGAAGAGGAGAGACAGGTCTTTTTGAGAAATATCTCCCCATGGCTTTATCCTTTCAAAAGCAAATGTAAAGGAACTCTGTTTGTTTTCAAAGAAGATTGCAAAGCTGTAAACATTTCAGTAAATGCAATCACTGGTTAGAATCTGTGCATTTTTCATAGAGAAATTACTTGTCACTCTATAATTAAATCTGTATGTCTATATATATATATTTTTTTTAACTAATTTACGCATACTATATGCGATTTGAATGTGATAAAACACAATAAGTACCTTTTGGAGAAAGTTTTGACGGTATAGCCTGTTTGTAAACTAGCCTTCATAATAAAAAGTATCATATATATGTAAATAAACATTCAATTTCCGTTAACATTTCGTATTGGTTTTAGGTTCTTTGTTGTGAAGCCTTTCAATGCTGTTCTTTTTCAAAATGCACTTGTCCAGCTTTGCATTTGGAAGATTCCATAGCCAATTCTAGGAAGATCAAGATAAAACAGTTGAGTTGGGCAGCCAACAGTATAGAACCTTGCCAGACGACGAGGATAGCACAGGCTTCACACACCAAGGGTGTTAGAGAAGTCAAATGGTTGTTAAGTTTCATGAAGATGGAGATATGTCTGGTCGATTCCATCAACCTTACTTAGTGCTAAACAATACTAAAATACCTAAACGCATACTTTATGAATTCTGTTATCCTAATATTTTGTAAAACATGACTTGTGGAATGTATTTAAGTAAATGGCTAAGTTGACATCAACAGTTAGTTTTTAGTTACCTTGCTTACTAACAATTCTTGACCCTGGATGATTTCGATGAAAAGTAAATAAAGGAGCCATCGAGAAAACCAACATTGTGGACATTGCGTAAAGTATCGACCCGGATCAGCTAAAGCATGCCGCGCAGGCTTACCCGGATAGACACATTTCGCCTCTTGTGGATTTTCTGTTTCAGGAATCATTACGCTATACCTCTATTCCCCCTCCCATCGAGACGGAATGTGTCGGCCCAGATTAGCCTGCGCGGACTGATCTGGGTCGGTACATTACGCAGAGGCCATAATGTTGGTTTTCTCACGGGACGGCTCAAAGCAGTAATTTATGGTCAATATTTAGTGTACATATTCAAATAATGCTATACACATCACTATCACTAGCTCTTGTTACCTGATGGGCCAAAGTTAAATATAAGATAACATACCTTCTAAATTAATGAATGGCTGTATCTCTGGTGAGGAAGGTGTAGATATTCTCCTCCCAGGTGAGGAAGATGTAGATATTCTCGTCCCAGGTAAGGAAGATGTAAATACTCTCTTCCCAGGTGAGGAAGGTGAAGATACTCTCTTCCATTTTCCTCGTAGTGGGCTTCTTCGAATCTGATTCAAATCCACGGCGGCTGAAATGCAGAAAGCAATGTTTGAGTTTTACACTTTCCCACATATAATAAATCTGCAACAGACGACTTTGAAACTATCCTGGTCATAATAAGAATACATTGAAAGAAAACTAATGGTATAAGGTTGTAAACATTATTACAAAAGAAGCAATGTCGCAGTATGAACAAGTTATGCCTTTGTCGTAATGTTTCGGATAGTCGTCTGCTGCAAATACGTAGGTTACAAGGTAAGGTGCATATTTCATGATATTTGTGTTTTTCAAGTTTTATTAAATATAATCTCAGTTCATGTATACATGACAATATGAGAAATATAAACACAGAATAATTTTAAACATATATAAACGAGGCGTACCAAACAAACACAAAATGTAGCATATTTAACAATACAATATAGACTGGAGAATCAAATAAAGTACCTGTTGGAAAGTCAATTGTACTCGTTGTGTAAGTATCACCTTTTCTAAACAGTGATTTATAGGCCCATGTGGCCGAGTGGTTTAATTTTTCATTATTCTATTGTGTTACATGTATGTAGATTTTGCTATACACATTTCTCTATAATGAAATATTTACTTACTGACATGTTTTATAATCCGTATTTGACCAACACAATTTATGTTGTTACGGTCTATAAGGATCACGTTTTGCCTCCCCTAACACCCCGCCCTTCCCCCACCCTAAGCAAAGGCATTTATTTCCAGCGTATACGTTGCCCAGGGTGTCTTCTATAATGGAATTATAATAACCATGGTCCGAAAGCGGTAATTCAACATGAATAAGGAGTGAGATGTTTACAATGTTTTCATACTCTGTCTGAAAACAATGCATTAAATTTTTAAGATTTTCAATTACATTGCTGAAATGTGTTTATATATTCAAACAAAGTCACTTAAAACCAAAAGAAGTAAATTAATTATTCTTTCCATTATGAGTTATTTTCAGAGTTGAATGTTTCGAAACCCTCTTAGAAACAAAAAGTGTTGAAAGAAGTATGAGTTGCAAATAACCAGTAATTTTAATAACCCTTTTTTTAATAACCCTTTTTCACATACCATAACTTTGAAACAGTTGACATTGAACATGTCTAGACTAAAACAGTGAATACCTTTAAAAAAAAAAAGTATACTTATTGCATAGACCTGAAAACAGTGTGGCAAAAGAAAGTATTGGTCATTATGAACAACTTCGAATTTCCAGAACCTTTTCAAAAGTCGTCTGCTGCAATGGCGTCAAAATGTATATACAAGTTTGAAAGTCAAAGCAAGACATGGCGGACATTAGTTCAAGAAGTGATCCCTAAGTGCCACCATTGTAAGGTAGATACAACAATTCGGTATCAGATGATTTAGAAAACATCCGGAAAAAAATAGGAAATTTGGAAGCATAGTATTAAAATGAGTTCAAAACAGTGTTGCAAAAGAAGAAATTGCTCAATTTACACACTATTTTCAAACGTCAGCAGCTGTAGGTGTGTAACACATGTCTGTAGGTGTGTAACACATGTCTGTAGGTGTGTAACACATGTCTGTAGGTGTGTAACACATGTCTGTAGGTGTGTAACACATGTCTGTAGGTGTGTAACATATGTCTGTAGGTGTGTAACACATGTCTGTAGGTGTGTAACACATGTCTGTAGGTGTGTAACACATGTCTGTAGGTGTGTAACACATGTCTGTAAGTGTGTAACACATGTCTGTAGGTGTGTAACATATGTCTGTAGGTGTGTAACACATGTATGTAGGTGTGTAACACATGTCTGTAGGTGTGTAACACATGTCTGTAGGTGTGTAACATATGTCTGTAGGTGTGTAACACATGTCTGTAGGTGTGTAACATATGTCTGTAAGTGTGTAACACATGTCTGTAGGTGTGTAACATATGTCTGTAGGTGTGTAACACATGTCTGTAGGTGTGTAACACATGTCTGTAGGTGTGTAACACATGTCTGTAGGTGTGTAACATATGTCTGTAGGTGTGTAACACATGTCTGTAGGTGTGTAACATATGTCTGTAAGTGTGTAACACATGTCTGTAGGTGTGTAACACATGTCTGTAGGTGTGTAACACATGTCTGTAGGTGTGTAACATATGTCTGTAGGTGTGTAACACATGTCTGCATGTGGGATAGGGTTGTGGATCAATACACTTCCTCATGACTGTAAAAAGAGTTAAACTAAACCTATTGGGAGAGAGACCTGTAAATTGGAGAAAATGTCTCAGAGGGCTAATAATTATTCGAACACAATCTAATTTGGAGGAAAGATCAGGTTCTTTCTGAAGGCCCAGGGGGCTCATTTTCAGTGAAGATTGTAGACAGTTTTGTTAACGCCTAATCTGATAATCATTTAGTCAAGAGAGTAACTTTCCCAATTACGTGATATATTCGTTTTACACTCTTCCGGGTATAATTTGAAAAAGGACCATGTTGGTCCTATTTCGCAAATTTCTAGAACTCAAATAGTATTTACTCTACACAATTAAGCAAAACGAACCCTCCCCCTTGTGGCAATGTTTATCAACGGATCGGCATGATTTGGAAACTCTCGGTAGAGGGTGATAAAAGGTACCTTTCTGCCAAATTAATTTTAAAACTCTGGACGGTGCGTGATCACAATAGCTCACCCCGCACTTCGTGCTCGGGTTAGCAAAAAATACGGCCATGGTGAAACTGTTTCACTTAATTAAACCCCTATTTTTGTACAAAAGCACATTCAATTGCGATGTACATCAGTATAAAACATTATAAATTACATACAAATAGACATAAAATAACGATTAGAAAACAATAACAAGTACATAAAAACATAGAAACATAAAAACATTAATGACACAGTTAAAAGCATATGCATGACACGACAATAAAACCGATAAAAAACAGCGCATAATTCAGTTATGTAAATTTAAAACAACCACCTACACATTTCTAAAGCAGTGCATAAAAGTCTGTAAAAATCTGCGTTATCATTAAAGGCAGTTTGTTCTAGAGCCTAGGACCAACTGTACTAAAACGTCTGTCATCAAAGGATTTTGTTAACATATATCTCAAACTGTAACTCTGTTGCATCTGAAGACCTTTTGTGTGTGTTTAGACAGAGAGATATAATGTGTTTATTGACGCCGCGTGGGAGCGCGGCGTCAGTATGGGATAGGTTTTAATTTTGTACCATGGGGTGACGTAATCGAAAAGGGAGAAACCAATGTTATTATTGTTAAAAAAAACTCTGTTGTTTGATTGAAAAAAACAACCTTTATGAATCAATAAATTGTATTAACTGATTTAAGAAACAACAAGATACAAAATACGTTTGTCTTCTACCGTTATTACAAAACTTTATACACATTTAATTTGTATTCAATAACTTTTCCCCAACTGTCTAGGCTACGCTGTTTTTGATTGTTTGGTTTACGGCCCTGACCCAATTCATCAAAGCTCAGAGAAAAAGTTCACTTTTCCCAAACTTTCTAGGCTACGCGTTTTTAATTGTTTAGTTTACGGGCCCAAAATTCGCCGGATGTTTTTGCCTATTTATAAAAGTGTGTGAAGTTGGCAGAGCATTAGACGTTAGACATTAGACATTCAAAAACAATATTCGAATGTCTAATTAGACATTCGATTAGACATTCGCTAATTTTGATTATCGAATGTCTAATTAGACATTAGACATTCAATTAGACATTCAGAAAAATCGCAAATGTTAAATATCGAATGTCTAATTCGACATTAGACATTCGCAAATTACAAGATCTATAACCCAAATTCGTCGGAGGTCATTGTACATTCAAAAAACGAATGTCTAATTGGTCAGTTAGACATTAGACATTCGCAAATTAAGGGATTTAGGTACCAAATTCGTCGGAGGTCATTGTACATGCAAAAAACGAATGTCTAATTGGTCAGTTAGACATTAGACATTCGATTAGACATTCGCGAATTACGATATTTAGGTTCCAAATTCGTCGTAGGTCAACGTACAATCAAAAAACGAATGTCTAATTGGTCAGTTAGACATTCGATTAGACATTCGCAAATTAAGAGATTTAGGTACCAAATTCGTCGGAGGTCATTGTACGTGCAACAAACGAATGTCTAATTGGTCAGTTAGACATTAGACATTCGATTAGACATTCGCAAATTACTATACTTAGGTTCCAAATTCGTCAGAGATCATTGTACATTCAAAAAACGAATGTCTAATTGGTCAGTTAGACATTAGACATTCGATTAGACATTCGCAAATTACAAGATATATAACCCAAATTCGTCGGAGGTCATTGTACATTAAAAAAACGAATGTCTAATTGGTCAGTTAGACATTAGACATTCGATTAGACATTCGCAAATTAAGAGATTTAGGTACCAAATTCCTCGGAGGTCATTCTACATTCAAAAAACGAATGTCTAATTGGTCAGTTAGACATTAGACATTCGATTAGACATTCGCAAATTAAGAGATTTAGGTACCAAATTCGTCGGAGGTCACTGTACGTGCAAAAAACGAATGTCTAATTGATCAGTTAGACATTAGACATTCGATTAGACATTCGCAAATTACTATACTTAGGTTCGAAATTCGTCAGAGATCATTGTACATTCAAAAAACGAATGTCTAATTGGTCAGTTAGACATTAGACATTCGATTAGACATTCGCAAATTACAAGATCTATAACCCAAATTCGTCGGAGGTCATTGTACATTAAAAAAACGAATGTCTAATTGGTCAGTTAGACATTAGACATTCGATTAGACATTCGCAAATTACTATACTTAGGTTCCAAATTCGTCAGAGATCATTGTACATTCAAAAAACGAATGTCTAATTGGTCAGTTAGACATTAGACATTCGATAAGACATTCGCAAATTACAAGATCTATAACCCAAATTCGTCGGAGGTCATTGCACATTAAAAAAACGAATGTCTAATTGGTCAGTTAGACATTAGACATTCGATTAGACATTCGCAAATTAAGGGATTTAGGTACCAAATTCGTCGGAGGTCATTATACATTAAAAAAACGAATGTCTAATTGGTCAATTAGACATTAGACATTCGATTAGACATTCGCAAATTAAGAGATTTATGTACCAAATTCATCAGAGATCAATGTACATTAACAAAACGAATGTCTAATTGATCAGTTAGACATTAGACATTCGATTAGACATTCGCAAATTAAGAGGTTTAGGTACGAAATTTGTCTGAGGTCATTGTACACGCAAAAAACGAATGTCTTATTGGTCAAATAACTTGAACATATTGATAACTCGAACATATCGATATCTCGAACATACCGATGACTCGAACACATCGATATCTCGAATACATTGATAAAACGAATGTTTTTAACTTGAACATTTATTGACAAATCGAACATATCGATATCTCGAAACTTTCGATATCTCGATTTTTTTTTTTTTTTTTTTTTTTTTTTTTTTTTTTTTCCCTTCTCGATATCTCGAACTTTCCAATAACTTTTCGATATCTTTAATTATTTTTTTCTCGATATCTCGAACTTTATCGGAAAAGTTCGAGATATCGACAAGTACGAGATATCGACAAGTTCGAGATACCGAAAATTTCGAGATATCGGAAAGTTCGAGATATCGAAAAAAATATGGGAAAAAAAATTGGTAAGTTCGAGATATCGGAAAGTTCGAGATATCGAAAAAAAATATAATTTTCTTTTTCGAAAAGTTCGAGATATCGGAAAGTTCGAGATATCGAAAAAAAAAATGAAAAAAAAAATATCAATATGTTCGAACATTTCGATTTCTCGTTTATTTTTTTTGATATTTTTTATTTCTCGTTATCTCAGAAATTTGCGATATCTTTTTTTTTGTTTATATACTTCCGTTTTTAACTCCACTGGCTGAAAGCCAGTCGAGCTTATGTCATGGGGAATCGTCCGTCCTGCGTTCGTGCGTGCGTGAGTGCGTCCGTGCGTGAGTGCGTACTTACGAGAGTAATCTTGTTGGATAGTGTTTTTTCGTAAACCCCAGCCACCACCCTTATAAGACACTTTGATAAGTGTTTTTTTTTATACAATTGTGTTATGGGTATCTAATTAACATATTATTGCTATTTATTCCGTAAAGGGGGGATAATTACGGAATAAACCATGGGCTTGTTGGGTATACCCAACAAGAGAACATCAAAGGAAAACACCCAACAAAGTCCTTTTGGACGTACGTGCGTGCATGCATGCGTGCGTCCGTCCGTCCGTAAACGTTTTGCTTCAAACTGTTTCTCCTACCTAACCACTGGACCAATTAGGATGAAACTTCATAGGAAGTATCCTCTCAATGATCTCTCCTTAGTTCCTCAAACTGTTTGGGATCCATGCAAAATTCTGGTTTCCGAAAGAAAAAGCAATGAAGACTTAAAAAATCTTCTTCTCCTCCGTAGGTATCAGGCCGATTTTCAAATAATTGTGTAGTAGTGAAGACTTAAAAAATCTTCTTCTCCTCCGTAGGTATCAGGCCGATTTTCAAATAATTGAGTAGAAATGTTGCTTGGGTGACCTTCTTTCAGATTTTTTCGAGCCAAGTTGATTGGTCGAAAACTATGGCCGCCAGAGGGCAGAGCTATTTTTGCCTTATAATATGGTTATAGTGAAAACTTAAAAAATCTTTTATATATATATATATATATGACCCTCTATCAGATTCATTCAAGCCATGTTGATTGGTAAAAAACATGGCAACCAGGGTGCGGGGCTGTTTGAAGATTTAATTGGCAGTGGAGCGATACTGGCCCTCTTGGGCCTCTTGTTGTTATCATACTTCTGATAAACACGAAGGAGAATATACTTCACCCTCTCCTTCCAAAGCTTGTGTCACACTTAATTTATAACTAGAGACATTACATGTTAATATTTAAGCACCTATGTGATGTTTTTTTTATCTAATTGATCTAGTTAGAGCAGATTTGAAGCCGTGTATTGGTAAAAAATTAAGAAACTTCATGTTGTATGGTAACCTTTTATTATAGGCTATGGTAGCCAGGTGAGCAATATAGGCACATCTTGGCCTTTTTGGTTATGATAAAGGGACATTTGGCCTTCTTGTTCGAAATATTTACATCCTGTCTGTTTTCACACGTTATTTAAATGTACTGAACTACATCTGCTTCCTTTAAGTCATGCTTCAAAATCATGCGCGGCGTCCTTTGATGCTCTGCATCAAAATTCGTCTTGTATGTCTCTGGTTTAGGTAATAGTTGCGTGTGGAAGGCAGATGCATCGTTAACAGAACACTGGTCCATGAAACAAAGCAATTTGAATATAGAGCTTGTTTAGAACTTTCGATGATGGTGGTCGAGTAACACCCATCTGAGTAACTTGGCTCTTCATGATCAGGTGGTAATAAATAACACTTGAAGAAGTAACGTGAAAAGCAAGACAAACATGCGGCTTCTAGAGAGTCCTAAATAATTATTTTTTTAATTGGCCTTGTGACCTTTTTGACTTGATATGATAAAAATAAGAACTTCGCCTCGATATCATCAAGACAATCATTCTTCTACAGTTTAATCATGATCAATTAAAAAATGAAGCCTCTAGAGTTTCGGCAATATTATAATTTATTTTTTGCCTAGTGACCTCGTGTAGGCCTAAACCGAATATGACCATAATAAGAAATTCGCCTAGATATCACCAAGGCAAACATTCTGACAAAGTTTTAACATAGTCAATTAAAACATGCAGCCTCTAGAGTTTCTGCAATAATATATTTAATTTTGGCCTCGAGATCTACTTTTTGACCGGAAATGACTCTCTTTTGAACAAAGCCTAAATATCATCAATACAAACATTCCGACTGACTTTCAACATCCTAAAGTAAACACGACATTGTACAGTTTCATCATGGTCAAGTCAAGGAGCATTAGCAAGATATTTCTCAAATGGGGTCCTAATGACCTAAAAGTTGATCCTGGATGATCACAGCCGAACTTATAATAGATATGAGCAAGACAAATATTCCGACAAAGTTTCAACATACTCAAGTTAGGGAGTTACCATGGCAAAGTTATCTAGTATTTGATCCGATCCTTATTGGATACACACAAGCCAATAGTGACCACTTCATTCTCAGGTGATCTTAAAAACACACTAATATCTATACTTAAGGAAACATTTTTTCGAAATGGAAATATAACTGAGAGACAATGAAAATAAACTATGGAATGGATAAAACTGAAACTGTTATGCCAAATTGTGCTCAAATTTAATCAATAGTTGTCCGAATTGCAGAGGTGTCAAAACGAATTATGTTATCTGAAACGGTAGTCCCTTTTTCTTTTTGTCGGACTTCTATTCATGTAAAATGTAAGTATGTGTATAGTTAGGTTATATTACCCTCTCCGTGGTGCAGGGTTAGCATTACGAATGACCTGTACCCAGGAAACGCCGTGATATAACTAATATTCGAGCTGTGGAGATGCGCTTTGCCTTGGGTACCGAGATTTAAAAAGATATTTCTAAATAATATTTCAATCATTTACCTACAATGATTTAAATAATAAAATCCATTACTTTGGGATTTTTCTATACAAATTAAGACGCACACATATTCTCGCCGTTTCTGTGTGACAGAAACAAATCACTCTAATATTTTTTGTTAGACATCATGTACTTGATGATTTTTTATTACCATTCAAATATTTAAATACTTCCATTTTGTCCCGTTTATTTGTCTAAATTGTGTTAGGTTTGAAAAATATGCATATTGTATCTTTTTCAAATGCAGACATATGTGATGCCTTTTCACCAGACAACTTTTGAAAACATTGTGAGAAATGGCAATTTCTCTATTCGTAACTTTGTTTTCAGCCCTATTCAAACAGTAAAGTTTCATTGTATACATTTGTCTGCTGAAGATGTGTTGTATGTGGAAAAAGGTTAATAACGCGTGGACAACTGAGGACTTCTAACATGCATACAGCATTTCAATTTCCCTACAATAAATAGACCAAAGAAAACTATTAGCAAATAAAAATGTTGTTCTTTTTTTCTAGAAGACAATCTTCATCGGTTCATTTTTACAACACAAAATTAAAATGGTGTAAAAGAGCAAATCCATTACTAAGTGTCCGTGCCGTTGTTGCATGATAGGAGGTTTTCATGGAAACACGTGTTTTACTAGAGATTATATTTCAATTCCGCGAAGTGTTAAAAATGCAAATTCGCATTGTTCTGTCAAGAACCTTTATTAACCGATTAATCAGCAAATTATCTTGACCTGCAACCTTTCAATGTTGACGTAATGGGCGTTTCAATCTTAGAGTCCATATATCAAGATAATCAAAGCACTAACAGTGCTGCCAGCAATGGGCTAACTGCAGATCACGGATTATATTTCGGACAAGGATTTAACGGTCACAAAAGTTAATAAAATACACTTCCCAATGGCACTTTGTTATGTCTTTTTTTTAAAAATGATATTGGAGTCAAAAGAACTCTTTTGTATTTTCTATCGCAAATAATTTTTGAGGCGGTTGGCGACAGACATCAGTTCCGGAGTTTAAAAAAATATACAATTAATATACGTATTTTCGGAGTTACTACGTTCCTAATAACACATGCAGCTCCTCCGAAACAAATAGTTCTAAGCGGAGTAATTTTCACGCCAAACAGATGATATGAACGTTTTCAAACTACGCTTCATTGCCGAGAACGACGCGTAGGTTGCTGCGAAACAAGAACAGGGACACATGCTATTCTCCTCGTAATGAGCTTGTCGGTTTCAAATATAATTAGGTAGAAATGTTTCTTAAAGTGAAGAAAGTGACCTTTTATAAAAAATGTTTAACCCATGTTAATTGTTTGAAAATCATGGTGACAAAGGGGCAAGATGACCAATTATTATAATACATTTTTAGCTCACCAGAGCACGTAGTGCTCAAGGTGAGTTATTTTGATCGCCTTTTGTCCGTCGTCCGTCGTTCGTCGTTCTCGTCAACATTTGCTTGTTACTACTCTAGAGGCAACATTTTGCATCCAATCTTTATGAAAGTTTATCAGAACATATATCTCCATCAACTCTAGGCCAAGTTCGAAACTGGGTCATATGGGGTCAAAAGCTAGGTCACTAGGTCAAATTTAAAGAAACTCTTGTTAACACTCTGGAAGCCACATTTTTTGCTTGAATGTTTGTCTAAGTAATATCTAGGACAAGTTCGAAACTGGGTCATGTCCGGTCAAAAACTAGGTCACTAGGTCAAATTTAATGAAAATCTTGTTAACACTCTGGAAGCCACATTTTCGGCTTGAGCATGTTGAAACTTTGTCAGAATGTTTATATAAGTGATATCTAGACCAAGTTCGAAGCTGGATCATGTCCGGTCAAAAACTAGGTCACTATGTCAAATTTAAGGAAAATCTTGTTAACACTCTGGAAGCCGCCTTTTTGGCTTAAGCATGTTGAAACTTTGTCAGAATGTTTATATAAGTGATATCTAGACCAAGTTCGAAACTGGGTCATGTCCGGTCAAAAACTAGGTCACTAGGTTAAATTTACGAAAAATCTTGTTAACACTTTGGAAGCCGCCTTTTTGGCTTAAGCATGTTGAAACTTTGTTAGAAAGTTTGTCTTGGTGATATCTAGGCCAAGTTCAGTTATAGGTCATTTTGAATTTTTGTCGGAATATTTGCCTTGAAGATATCTAGGCCAAATCAAATATGGGTTTGGTCAGGTCAATAACTAGGTCACTAGGCCATATTGTATAACAATCTTGTTAACACTATAGAGATTGCATTTTTGACTTGGAGCAGCTTGAAATTTTGTCAGAAAGATTGTCTTGATGATATTGCCATTGGCGCTGAAAGAGTTAAGTCTTAAAAAGCCCATTGTCAGGTGAGCGATCCAGGGCCTCATGGCCCTCTTGTTTCTAAAAGCTCTCGTGAGATTTCAAGATAATTTAGCAGAAGAGTTGCCTCAGAGTCTGCGCTTCATTACCTAGAACGACGCTAAGGTTGCTGCGGCATCAGAAAAGGGACAAATGGTATTCCCCCTCTTAATGACCTTGTCGGTTTTCAAGATAATTAGGTAGAAATGTTTCTTAAAGTATAGAAAGTGACCTTTTACAAAAGAAGTTTAATCCATATTGATTATTTGAAAATCATGGCGTCAAGGCGGTATAAGAAAAAGGGCAAGATGACCAAACATTATAATTCATTTATTCTGAAAGTGATCGTCAGATTTTAAGATATTTTAACAGAATTTTTGCTTCAGTGACCCTCTGCATAAATCGTTCAACGTTCAAGTCCTATTGATTGGTTGAAAAACATAGCCAGCAGAGGACATAACAAAAGGGGTAACACTATTAGCTTCAAACAACATCTCCTATCCACTCGGCCGATATCAACCTCACTTCACAGAAATTATCCTTTGGTGGTCCTCTTTCAAATTATTCGAAGATTCAATGCCTTATAACATATGTCCTTTACTGATAAGCTATCTGATCTACAGTGTCCATACCTTGCAGTTTCATTCCATCCTTAATAAAATGTTAATCAATATAAGCATGTACACATTTGCTACTATACCATCACTCAGGCGATCGATTTAGGACCATCATCCTCTTGTTGATTGTTATTGTTTTTGGTCAGAATGTTATTTCAATGATGTCTAGGCAAAGTTCGAATCTCGCTCACCTTGGGTTAAAAACTAGGGCATAAGGTCAAATCAAGGAACAATGTTAACATTCTCGAGGCCACATTTATTACCCAATTAGCATTACCGATCAACCCAACCCCTCACATGAGCATTGCAAACTTGTCAGGGGTTATGATGGCATCTAAATGTTGTTGACATAGTCAATACAAAAACCAATAGGCATACTTAAATATAACTGCTTTGTCAAAGTGACTAACCTCATTGGTAAAGGAAGGCATTCATATTTGACAAACATCTCTTGTGTAACTACACATGCAACCGCCTGTCTGACCTTAACTTACAAATACCAATACAGCCGCCACTCCAGTACTTTCAGTGATTTTATTTTATCAAGAGGTCGTGGAATAGTTTCATTGATACACATTGTATTCTTGTTTGCGTGTTACGCCTCTGCATTTCAAATGGTGTTTCAGGTTATCTTTATTGTTGTAGGGGGCGAGAAGGGTAAATTATTTAAATATTGTATTTCTTTCTGATTTCAAGATGACCTCAGTAAAAATAGCCATTGGCCCAATAATACAATACAATACAATACATTTTATTACATTCAGGCACATTTGCCTATATATAGTAAGTTACAAACAAGTATTTACAATTTTCAAAACGTAATCCCTTTACTACAAGAAGCAAAGATAAAATAAATTATAAATATTAAACAACTTTTCCGACAATAAAAACAAATACAACAGTCCATACCAAACAAATACAATAGTGCATACCAAACAAATACAATAGTGCACACCAATATCAAACTATATAACTGTATACAGTCTGATATCGGTCTACACCACATATCCATATCCCACAATTTACATTGATAGCGTGCTCGTGCACATATATATACTCATTCATTCAACCAAAACAAGATGATGATGATGAGAACCATAAGTTGTGTAGATCGAGATCAGACCGCATAACTATGCTGTCTGATCTCGGTCCACTTTCACTATTATTATTTTATTTCATTTCTGTGTAACAATATATTTCCCCCATACACACAAGTCAACATCTGTAAATAAATTGAATACTAGAAATTTGAACAATATTGTAAGATGGTCACCAAAGAAACATTTGCGCCGAACTATATTCAAATCCGGCCAGTACTTATCAAAATAATAAGATTTTAAAGTGTATGCTATACACGTATAAGGAAAAATGCCCGGCACGTTGGCGGCTATTCTTTTCAATGTATCGGAATAAGTTTTGACAGTTTTCCTATTTTCTAAAGCCGCAGCAACCAAAGTTCACATATAGTTCAATTATTTGAAACAGTTTTAAAGAGAACAATTTATGGAACACTCCTGTGAAATTATTTTGAAATTGGTCCATTTGTTTGTAGGGAAATGTGAACGAACAGGCGCCGACGGATGGTGAGTGATCACAATAGCTCAACCAGCACTTTGAACTTAGCTTAGCTCAAATCTACAAAACCAAAACAAAAATGTGGTTCATACACATCATAGTATATGAACTCTAATTGCAGTTATTGCAGTCCAACAATTGACGCACCCTGAACCCCCTTGGTGACTGAGCACTATAAGTATAGGATTTATTTGATCAATTTGGAAGAGTCAAACATGGCCTCTACAGAATTGAACTAAGGTATCCAGTGTTTATCTTGTCCCCTGTGTGATACATTTATGAAGAAACTTCTCATGATATTAGATTTTCCCTCCGGCTATGATAGCACGGTTAATACAAAAAGAAATTCCAATGAATATGTTACCAAAATGTCCACATTTTCATTGAGTATAGCTTGCTTCAAACTATGACCATACTGTAAGTTGAGGGTTGTTGTTGCTTTATACAAAACCCATAATTGAGCTGTCCCGCGAGAAAACCAACACTAAGGCCTCTGTGTAATGTATCGACTCAGATCAGCCTGCGCAGTCCGCGCAAACTGATCCGGGCCGACACATTCCGTCTCAGGGGGAAAGAGGTCTAGAGTAATGTTTCCTGAGGCAGAAAATCCACAGGAGGCAAAAATTGTCTATCCGGGTAAGCCTGCGCGGCATGCTTAGGCTGATCCGGGTCGATACTTTACGCAGAGTCCACAATGTTGGTTTTTCTCGCGGGACGGCTCATATCAATATATCTGCGTAATGTATCGACCAGATCAGCCTGCGCTGTCCGCGCAGACTGATCCGGCCGACACATTCCGTCTTAGGGGGATAGATGTATAGAGTAGTTATTCCTGAAACAGAAAATCCACAGGAGGTGAAAAGTGTATATCCGGTATGGCCTATGCGGCATGCTTAGGCTGATCCGGGTCGATACTTTACGCAGAGTCCACAATGTTGGTTTGTTTTATAGCGGGACGGCTCATATGTCTCCCAACTATCACCAACACGTGTTAAGGCAACAACAGCATACGTGTAGCTGCACTACACTCTTAAAATTGGACTTCCGTGAAAATACAAAAACTACATGTCAACATCGTCAATCTCCACATGCTTTAAAACACTCCTGTACAGTTTCATAGCTGAAGCTCAAACAGTTTTTGAGATACGCACCACACAAATTATAAACACTGCAATAAAAAAGGCACGTCAGTCAGTTGTATGTGGCAGGCGCGTACTCAACCATACGCACGTACGCCAAAGCGTACAATTTGCCAAAACACAAATGCATTAACAACTGAAGGATGATGGTGGTAAGGGTTGATTTCGTCCGAAAATATCGATCAATCTGCATTTGGAAATAGCTAGTTTGTGTTTTCGGTATGACCAAAATGACCACTCGAGTTAACCATATGCAATGTAGGATTTCAACAAATTTGGAAGAATCTATAGCCAATTTTAGGAATATCAATATTAATTGCCAGTAAAGAGCCTGGTCAGAAATTGCTGACTGGCTCGCTAGCTATATACTAATGGCAAAGGTTTTACGAAAACGGTTCCAACAGTTAATGGATTAAAGCTCTGATTTTCTCTTTTTTTTTTATCAGATTCAATTGCGAAGCAATTCAACCAGACTTGTGGAATCGAAACAAATTTAACGGAATTTTGACCGCCAGAAAAAGCGTGCGCACTGTAAAATAGTTCACCAATTCTTATTGAATACTAAAAATAGGCAAATATTATGTATGAATAACTTCGTAATAATGCAGTAACTGTTGAAATCATGCCTCTGGAAACACACATATGTATGGTTATGTTGCATGTTGTGTAATAAAGCAACAACTGAACACAAAACAATGCAATATAGATACTTTAAGAGATTTGAGGAGTCAAAATTTCAACAAGACTTAGCTTGTTCTAGTCTTTATAGCATTGAAACGATAGCCGACCCCAACGAAGCATTAAGTTTATTCTATGAAATATTAGAAAGTACATTATCAAAGCATGCACCAGTTAAAACAAAACGAATTAAACGAGAACAACAACCTAAATGGTTCACAGAGGAAATACAATCGCTAATTCATAAACGAAACACAAATCACAAAAATGGCAATTTTGACAAATATAAAAAAATAAGAAACAAAATATCATCAATGATTAAAAGAAGCAAAAAAGCTTTAATAAAGCAATGAGTGAAAATAAAGACTCAAAATACATATGGAAACACTTAATAGGCGTTTCACATCTTAATAAAGCAAATAGTCTAGTAATACCGCAACAAATCATCAGAGATAATAATACAATTCAAGGAAAGCAAAATGTCATTGATGAATTAAATAAACATTTTGTTAACATTTCAAATTTGATATCCAAGACTGATTTTGAGAATACAAATTTTGATAAATATCTTTAAGCAAACCATGACCACTCACTTAAAATACCACCAATTTGATATTAAATTCATAACGCCACTTGAAGTCAGAAACATTATAGGTAGATTAAACACCAATAAATCAACAGGTCTAGATGGCATAGGTCCAACGATTTTAAAACATTGTGGCGATGTCATAACACCCTGCATAGCATCGATCATTAATAACAGTATTGCAGCAGGCACATTTCCTGACGTTTTTAAAAGCACGAAGGTAATACCTATATATATACAACTGGAGATAAGGACGACCCTAGCAACTACTGCCCAATCTCTATATTACCAACACTTTCAAAAATAATCGAAAGACATATTGCTCAACAAATTCAGGCTTATTTCACTAAAACGAACATTCTACATCGAACACAATCGGGATTTCGTAAAAATCATTCCTGCAATACGGCTCTAATAAGACTCATTGATACATGGTTGAAAGATGTAGATGAAGGAATGTTAGTAGGCACTGTGAGTCTGGATCTAAGAAAAGCTTTTGATTTGGTGGACCACCGAATTCTCTTACATAAACTCAAACTTTATCACTTTTCTGAAATATCAATACATGTTTTCCAATCATACCTTTCCAACAGAACACAATTAGTAAACATTGATAATATATCATCACCCTTACTACCAATAACATCAGGAGTTCCACATGGGTCAATTTTAGGTCCATTATTGTGTTTGCTCTACATAAACGACATTTCGTTAAAATGCCGTGATGTTAAGATAGACTTATACGCAGACGATTCAACTTTGTACGCTTCCGGGTTCCAGTTATGTGATGTACACGACAAGCTACAAGAACACATAAGCTATATTATGGAATGGTGCAAAGTTAACAACATGTCCCTTAATCCATCAAAGTCAACTTGTATGACTATTGCATCAGCATATAAACTGACCTCATTGAGCCCCCTTCAGTTAAAAGTCAACAGTCAACCACTGAGGAATGTTTCTATTAAAGAAATATTGGGTGTTTATGTAGATAATAAGTTAAATTGGCATGCACAAATTGATTCTGTATGCAGAAAATTAAACACTAAAATAGCGCTATTGAAAAATAAATGAGAAAATGAAATTACTATATTATAACTCCTATATAGTCCCAGTGTTTGATTATGGATGTGTAGTCTGGGCACATGGAGCGTATACATACATAAATAAGAGAGAAGGGCCGCAAGAATAATACTTGCAAAATCTCGCGGGTCTACCAAAACGGATCTTTTCAATGACTTACAATGGCAGTCTTTTGACGATATGTGTCGCTATCACACGCCTTTCTGATTTACAAGACCGTTCATAATGTGGCACCAATATACATTAATGACATTTTAATATTTTCGGAAAATAAATATCACACTACGCTCACAATCCAATAACAATTTAGCATAGACCTACAAACCTAGAACAAATTATAGTTAAATTCATTTAGATATTTTGGTTTTAAAGTCTGGAATAGCATTCCATCACATATAAAGCACTCAGCGTCTATTATATCATTCAAACGAAATTATAAGAAATACCTTCTGGAAAAGGTTCCATACTAACACTTTCTTGATTACTTGCCGATATTGTGTTAATAATTGTGTTTGGAGTAGTTGGAGTGTTTGTCTTCACATGATTGAAAATTAATTATATTTGTACTTCATGCCATCATTTTTCATTGAAAATTGCATGTTGTTAAATGTAATGTTTGTGTGTGTTATATTATTGAAGGCCATATGAAAAAAGGATATGTATAGCCATTGTTAAATTGCCTGCATGTGTCTCAGATGTTACCTTAAAAAAATATTGGCGGTAGGATCGGATGTCAAGCCTTGTTTTCGCTTTACCTCTTGGATAAATAAATCTCCCGCCGAAAAATATCCAATATGTTGTTTTTATACAAAGGAATACAAGTTCCATTATTGTTTATGGTGTTGAACGTATCAAATTAACTTTAAGTTGTGGAGAGTCAACACTTGGTTCTTTATTGCGCATTACAATATACAAGGGAAACAACTCCCATTTCTATTAATTAAAAACAATTTCTATTTTATTTTGTATGCAGTAAGTGTATGAACGAAACAAAATTAACAGAATATTGACCCTTATCATTGTCCGTAACCCTTCACAAACTCTTATCCATTTTCTTTTGAACTTTCAACATCTTTAAATTTATTAAATATGTGGCGTTTTCAAGTGAACCCGACTTTCAGTACTTCTGAGTACTTTGATTTTATGTTATGATAGGATATACTGATTGAAACAAAAACATTTTTTGTACCAAGAACCTCATTTTATAATATACACAAGTATCACACACCCTAAGGTTGCACAAGTCCAAATATTAAGGAAACTGTTGGATTGTATGCAAAGTTAACCTACAATGTTTTCAGACCAATTCATAAATAATATTTTCATTTAGAGAGATTTTCCATATTTTTGCCTAGATAGTCTCAAAGTTGTCTGCTGCATATATGTTGCATGTAGGGCTCAAAACCTTTGGAGGTCTCCGTTGTTTGGCATTATTCATATGCGAGTTTTCTCGTAAGAGTCGAAAACTAATGAGGTTATGCGTTATTAAAGAGTTGAAAATAGCTTTACCCTTTCCCACATATAGATGCTTTCTGACGCCTCTGCAGCAGACGAATTCTGAAAACATTGAGATGAAAGAAGAAATTGCTCAAAACGAGCAATTTCTCCCTTTGTAACAGTTTCCCTTATAGAGATTAACCATAGTTTTGCCTAGATGTTTTCAAAGTCGTCTGCTGCAGATGTGTTGTATGTGGGAAAGGGTTAAGACATATAAGGTTTCTGATGATGATTTACGACGTTGTTTACCCTTGCACTCGGCATTAATCGTGAGATACATTACTGAATAAAATGTGAATGTTATGGGAGGGTTGCTTTCCCGTTTATCACACAGAAAAGAATGGATGAAACATGACCAGAAATTCAGGTTATCTATTACTCTAAAGTGAACGTTAAGGCTACCATATCTCCGCCTATGATTGTAATAAGAAGACTTGAATGACACATCAGGTGCAGACAAGAAAATAGATTATTCGCTGTTTTTCAAATTCAAAGAGTCTTAAAACTTTGCCACACACAACAAATCTATCTACAGAAGACGACTTAAATTAACGAGTTTACAAAACTATGAAAAATCTCTATAAATGAGAGCGTAGTTATTGAATAGAGATGAAAACATTGTGGCAAATGGATAATTTGCTTATCGTGAGCAATTTCTCATTTTTGTCTGCTACAGATGCGTTAAAATGTGTCTACAAGGGGGAAAGGATTAATTAACATCTGAAGATGAAGACAGTTGAACAGCTGGAGAATGATTTCTACTCATAGCTATCAACTAAAGTATTAATAGGTCAGTACTCTGTGAGGGCAACTGTTAATGATTCACAACTTTATCGAAAATGCTTTTCGTAAAATAATTAGCAAGAGGTTCAAGTTGACCGTAAATCGATCACAAGAGGACATTTTCTTCTTTATTGACTTTTCTTAAGCCGTAAAATGTAAGTATGTGTATAGTTAGGTTATATTACCCTCTCTGTGGTGCAGGGTTAGCATTACAAATGACCTGTATTACTGGTAACTTACCCAGGAAACGCCGTGATATAACTAATATTCGAGCTGTGCAGATGCACTTTGCTCTGGGTACCGAGATTTAAACAGATATTTCTAAAAAATATTTCAATCATTTACCTACAATGATTTAAATAATAAAATCAATTACTTTGGAGGTTTTCTATACAAATTAAGACGCACACATATTCTCGCCGTTTTTGTGTGACAGAAACAAATCACTCTAATGGTTTTTGTTTAGACAACATGTACTTGATGATATTTTATTACCATTCAAATATTTGAATACATCCATTTTGTCCCGATTTTCTGTCCCTGCAATGGTTTCCGTTTATTTGTCTAAATTTTGTTTAGGTTTGAAAAAGTGCAAACAATGAAATAAATTCAGATTTCATTTGCATGAGGGAAGTGGTGAATATATGCATATCGTATCCTTTTCACATACAGACATATTGTGATGCCTTTTCACCAGACAACTTTTGAAAACATTGTGACAAATGGCAATTTCTCTATTCGTAACTTTGTTTTCAGCCCTATTCAAACAGTAAAGTTTCATTGTATAAAGTTGTCAGCTGAAGATGTGTTGTATGTGGCGAGAGGTTAATGACGCGTGGACAACTGAGGACTTCTAACATGCATACAGCATTTCAATTTCCTTACAATAAATAGACCAAACTAAACTATTAGAAAATAAAAATGTTGTTCTTTTTTTCTAGAAGACAATCTTCATCGGTTAATTTCAACAACACAAAATTAAAATGGTGTAAAAGAGCAAATCCGTTAGTAAGTGTCCGTGCCGTTGTTGCATGATAGGAGGTTTTCATGGAAACACGTGTTTTACTAGAGATTATATTTCACTCATGGGCACAACAAACTGCAATTTTCTTTTAGAATTAACAATTGAAAGGGGTTTTTTTCAACTTTTCCGCGCAGTGTTAAAAATGCAAATTCGCATTGTTCTGTCAAGAACCTCTATAAACCGATTAATCAGCAAATTATCTTGACCTGCAACCTTTCAATGTTGACATAATGGGCGTTCCAATCTAAGAGTCCATATATCAAGATAATCAAAGCACTTACAGTGCTGACGGCAATTTGCTTACTGCAGATCACGGATTATATTTTGGACAAGGATTTAACGGTCACAAAAGTTAATGAAATACACTTCCCTATGGCACTTTGTTATGTCTTTTTTTAAAAATAATATTGGAGTCAAAAGAACCCTTTTGTATTTTCTATCGCAAATAATTTGTGGGACGGTTGGCGACAGACATCAGTTCCGGAGTTTAAAAAAACATACAATTAATATACGTATTTTCGGAGTTACTACGTTCCTAATAACACATGCAGCTCCTCCGAAACACATAGTTCTAAGCGGAGTAATTTTTCTCGCCAAACCGACGCATAGGTTGCTGCTGCACCAGAAAAGGGACACATGATATTCTCCTCGTAATGAGCTTGTCGGTTTCCAATATAATTAGGTAGAAATGTTTCTTAAAGTGAAGAAAGTGACCTTTTACAAAAAATGTTTAGCCCATGTTAATTGTTTGAAAATCATGGCGACAAAGCGGCATAAGTAAAGGGGCAAGATGACCAATTATTATAATCCATTTTTTCTAATTGTTTTCGTGAGATTTCAAGATAATTTAGCAGAATTGTTGCCTCAGTGACACTCTGCGCTTCATTACCTAGAACGACGCTAAGGTTGTTGCGGCATCAGAAAATGGACAAATGGTATTCCCCCTCTTAATGAGCTTGTCAATTTCCAAGATAATTAGGTAGAAATGTTTCTTAAAGTTAGAAAGTGACCTTTTACAAAAGAAGTTTAATCCATATTGATTGTTTAAAAGTCATGGCGACAAGGCGGTATAATAAAAAGGGCAAGATGACCAAACATTATAATTCATTTTTCTGAAAGTGATCGTCAGATTTCAAGATATTTTAACAGAAGTTTTGCTTCAGTGACCCTCTGCATAAATCGTTCAACGTTCAAGCCATATTGATTGGTTGAAAAACATAGCCAGCAGAAGACATAACAAAAGGGGTAAAACTATTAGCTTCAAACAACATCTCCTATCCACTCGCCCGATATCAACCTAACTTCACAGAAATGTTCCTTTGGTGGTCCTCTTTCAAATTATTCGAAGATTCAATGCCTTATAGCATATGTCCTTTACTGATTAGCTATCTTGTTTACAGTGTCCATACCTTGCAGTTTCATTCCATCCTTAATAAAAATGTTAACCAATGTAAGCATTTACACATTTGCTACTATACCATCACTCAGGCGATCGATTTAGGACCATCATGGTCCTCTTGTTGATTGTTGTTGTTTTTCAGTACATTCATTATATGTTACACAGTCAGGACCTGCACTTAGATACATGTTAGTTTTCCTTGTTCATACGCCGTGCCCCAGCAGCTCAGTCGGTAGCGTCGCGGGCTGTCAATCCAGGGGTTGTGAGTTCGAAGCCCAGCTCGGCCAACAATCTTTCCGACGTTTGACAAGTCATTGTGACAAGCGTCATTCGTCTTCCACCAATGGGCTATCAATCTATGTGGTAAATCAGCCAGTTGCTTGGAAAGTATGCTGTATGAAGTACTGGTTCGAGAGAGCCAAGTATGACTAGTTGAACTGGCCGCCGTGATATGATTGAAATAGTTTTGAAAACCGCGTTAAACCTTAATCAATCATACAAAGTGCTCAAGGTTTGCTATTGTGATTACTGGTGTCCTTCGTCTGTCCAGCGCCTACCTTGTGTATTCATTGGAGGCTGCATTTACACAGGTTATGCATGCATCTTGATCAGAATGACTGCTGGATGGAATTTAGGTCGTCGAGTTCGAATACTGGTCAGCTGGGGTAGATAAAAACCTATGTCACCAGGTCAAATCACAGAAAACCTTATGTATCCAATGAAGGTTTCAATTTCATTTGATCCTCATGAAACCTGGTCACAATGATTCTCTTGATACAATCTAGGTCAAATCTGAATATGGGTCATCTGAGGTAATACAAATTAGGCCACCCGGTAAAATAATAGAAAAACCATGTGTATGCAATGGAGTCTTCCACTATAAGCTGGAACTTTATGAAATTTGATCAGAATGTATGTTTTGATAAGATCTACACACTACGTCACCAAATCAAATCTTAGAATAACCTTATGTTTTCCAAAAAGGTGACATGTACAATCCACTAAATGGCCATTGGTCAGAATGTTTTTTCAATGATGTCTAGGCAAAGTTCGAAAGTAAGCTGATATTTTCTGCACATGTTAAATATTCACTGTGCTTCCTGTAAATCAATCTTTATTGGAGAGGACCTTCAATAAGCTATGAGCTTTCAGTCCAATCCATTTCCCCATTGTATATTTTGTTATGTTACCTACTATGTAAAAATATATGAGAATTAAAGATGTTTAAATTAAAGTTCGAATCTCGGTCACCTTGGGTTAAAAACTAGGGCACAAGGTCAAATCAAGGAATATTGTTAACACTCTCGAGGCCACATTTATTACCGATTATCATTACCGATCAACCCAACCCCTCACATGAGCATTGCAAACTTGGCAGTGGTTATGATGGCATCTGGTCTGAATGTTGTTGACATAGTCAATACAAAAAACCCATAGGCATACTAAAATAGAACTGCTTTTTCAAAGTGACTAACCTCATTGGTAAAGGAAGGCATTCATATTTGACAAACATCTCTTGTGTAATTACACATGCAACCGCCTGTCTGACCTTAATTTACGAATACCAATACAACCGCCACTCCAGTACTTTCAGTGATTTGATTTTATCAAGAGGTCGTTGAATAGTTAATACTTTCATTGATTCGTGTTATATCAAATTCAAAACAGAGTCCTATTCTAACATCAAAGCAAAAAAAACATATCGAGGGCTTGGCGTGAAACAGTTGTAACTAAAATTGGTATCCTTTTACCAAGGTTAATCACCTCGCCATGAAGTCTTTATAAGCGTTAAATCATTTTTCTTCGTAAACAATGGAAATTTAGGTGCCATTGCTCGTTTTGAGCAATGGCACATACATTTGCATTGTTTACAAAGGGGTCAAAATTGCCCCTAAACCAGGGTTTTCAAAATAGGTTTTCAGTAACAACCTTTTCATGCCAAGCCCTCGATGTGTGGCATCACGTGGTATCATTATCTTGCCTTGTTTTAAAATATATTATACCATGGTTTTAAATTAACAAAAGCATTTTATTAACAAAGGAACAATACCACTGTGCTGTTATGTCAGACTTAAAATATAATAACATCGAAATGCATAGTGTCTAGATATAAATTTGCAGTAAACCACTTCAACTAATCGGAAATTCGAATTTCATGAGTCCATCTAGCATGTCTTAATAAACAGTCACAGCTGTCTCAATAAAACTGGAAAATTGCAGTGCTTTTGATCTTTGTGAATCTCTTAATATGTTTGAATGAGAAGGTTGCAGTGGTGTCAAAAGGCGTTGGAACCGTTTATGTGATGAAATAATTTGTCCGAAATGAATAAGAATGCTGAAATTTATTTCACATACATGTACATGTGCTTCCATGTATTCGTCTGTTGACAGCGCAGAAATATATTTTTCATGTTCAATTCTGTAATTTCTATATTTCAACAGTACATTTCTTTGAAGTTCTTTTCATTGCTTCACCGCTTCAGTCACGGATGTGAAATCAAATCAATTATCCGGCTGATATCCCAACAAGTTACCGCGTTTTGTTTTTGAGACACGGACTATTTGGCAGTAGGATATAGGAGGGTTATGAACTAGACTGGAAACAGTAATTTTAATATTTTTTAATATTCCACAGGAACATGTACGTTCATTAACATCACATACACTGTTCAACTATCAAGATATCTCTCTGAACCCGAAATGAAACTCATTATTGGAGAGCTACTGTAGAAAGAGATATTTGAAGTACATAAGTAATAGCCGATATTGTAATAAGACTTTAACAATAGGGGCTTATTCCAGTCTAGATTTCGACGAGTATCATCGGAATTCGCCTACTATAGCAATTGACTCCGACAAGCCCTTGCTAAAAAATAATATATTTACCCAATAATATGAGGGGAGCCATATACTTCTGATATGAAGAAACTGCTTTTTTGTGTAAACTTTTCCATTTATGTTTTCTACGAAAGCTGCAAAGGAAGGGAAATGCAAATATCTAAGTCTGTGACAGATTTAATGTTGGTTATGATACAATCTTCAGACGAACGTCTGTTGAGGGTAAGTTTTCCAGAGTATTCAAGCCTTCCTTGAACATGACATAAGAGTAATACGTGAACACGTTCATGTTCAAGTAGACACATGTGTGGTTAGACAGTTATCGTACAACGGCCGACACTTATAATTTTACCACGTAATTTTAGTGTAAATCGTCTTAAAATAGAGTGCAAGTCAATGTCTAGCACTCCTGTAATAATAGCACGCTTAACACAAAATCAACGTAACGTAGCCATACAGATGCTTTTGACGGATCTGAACTTATCAAGCAGCTGTTGCACGAAACCTCCATGCCTTTATCGACATTATTTCGGTTGTACTGCCGTCTACGGAAAACAGGAACGACGAACGATCGACATAGGAGTTGACATTCCCGCGTTACACTACGTAGACAAGACCGATACATTCGCCTGAATCATCTGTGAAATCCATATCGTACAGCAGTTGAAACTTCCCGAACTGGTTCGTGGAAACAATAGCAACCCTAAGGCAACCCTAAGGAAACAACAGCAACCTCTAGGGTGTCGCTTTGCGACCATATCGTCTGTGTGTTGGTATGCCTCTAACTCTAAGCTGACGTCAAGTTAGGATGAACCGGCTTTAATCATTTTCTCTTTCTTGTTGGAGACGCGTTATGTTTTCGGATGAGGCTATGTTCCTTCTTTGCAGAGCTAATAGACGTCAAAGACGTTTAGAAAGAATGACTACCCAAGGGACAAATTAATCTTTCGTGTGATTTCAAGATGGCCTCAGTAAATATAGCTATTGGCTCAATAAGTCAAAATCCATAAATAAATTGAATACTATAAATTTGAACAATATTGTAAGATGGTCACCAAAGGAACATCTGCGCCGAACTATATTCAAATCCGGCCAGTACTTTCAAAATAATAATATTTTAAAGTGTATGCTATACAATGTATCGGAACAGGTTTTGAGTTTTCCCATTTTCTAAAGCCGCAGCAACCAAAGTGCACATATAATTCAATTATTTGAAAAAAGTTTTAAAGAGGACGATTTATGGAACACTCCTGTGAAATTATTTTAAAATTGGTCCATTTGTTTGTAGGGAAATGTGAACGAACAGGCGCCGTCGGATGGTGAGTGATCACAATAGCTCAATCAGCACTTTGAACTTAGCTTAGAACTTAGCTTCGCTCAAATCTACAAAACAAAAACCAAAATGTGATTCATACACATCATAGTATATGAACTCTTTAGCTACAAATAAGACTTCTGTCTAACTAGTCGTTTTCGAGAATGAATGAATGCATGAATGAATGTATATTGTTTTATGGCGCATCGACAGCTAAGGTCATTTAGCGCGCAATTAAATTTAATTATTCATGATCCCTGGGTAAACAAACCAGTACTAGGCTTGAAAATGTGCCTTGCCCAAGGGCACTCCACCATGACCGTAGTGCCGCGACTGGGGATCGAACCCGGGACACCCGGTTTCGAAATCCTCGACGCTAACCACTCGACCACAGCGGATTCCTTTTCGAGAATGAATTTGCTTCTGAAAAATAATGAGATACTTGAGTGTAAGTTTAGAGCACAGAATAACCTTCATAGTTTTCGACATGAGATCCCCCACCCCTTTCCCCCTCCCGGGTTCCAACAATGTGGGCCATAACCTCCATATTGAAGGTTTCTGATTTAACCTAACATGACTTGTTATTCCAATATCCAAACCCCATCAGGGTTTTGAACCAGTAATGTGTCTACAGAATATAGAATCTCGTATCAATCAAGGTCTTGCATATTTATCCCTTTCCAACTTGCAGGCGCGTTTTTGTGTGGGTTTTTTAACGAGTTTATAGCAGACGGCGTTTGCCACTATGTATTCAACTCTATTCTATAATTAATATTGTCATTTATAGAGATTTCTTTTATTTTAAAGATGTTTTTGAACTCGTCTGCTGCATATTTTCTTTGGCTAATTTAGTGCTAAAGGAAACTAAATAGTTTATTCTGCCATATAGTTGTCGGAAATCTGCATGGATCAAAATATTGGTGAAATGCTTAGTGATTGAATGATTGGGAATTTACGACATTTTCAACTGTCTTTTAGTTATTGCAGTTATTGCAGTCCAACAATTGACGCACCCTGAACCCCTTGGTGACTGAGCACTATAAGTATAGGATTTATTTTATCAATTTGGAAGAGTCAAACATGGCCTCTACAGAATTGAACTAAGGTCATAAAAGCTTTATATCCGGTGTTTATCATGTCCCCTGTGGGATACATTTATGAAGAAACTTCAGATTTTCCCTCCGGCTATGATAGCACGGTAAATACGAAAAGACATTCCAGTGAATATGTTACCAAAATGTCCCTATTTTCATTGAGTATAGCTTGCTTCAAACTATGACCATACTGTAAGTTGAGGGTTGTTGTTGGTTTATACAAACACGTACTTGAACCGTCCCGCGAGAAAACCAACACTATGGCCTCTGCGTAATGTATCGAACCAGATCAGCTTGCGCAATCCGCGCAAACTGATCCGGGCCGACACATTCCGTCTCAGGGGGAAAGAGGTATAGAGTAATGTTTCCTGAAACAGAAAATCCACAGGAGGCGAAAATTGTCTATCCGGGTAAGTCTGCGCGGCATGCTTAGGCTGATCCGGGTCGATACTTTACGCAGAGTCCACAATGTTGGTTTTTCTCGCGGGACGGCTCATATATATACACATCTGCGTAATGTATCGACCAGATCAGCCTGCGCTGTCCGCGCAGACTGATCCGGCCGACACATTCCGTCTAAAGGGGGATAGATAGGGTAGCGATTCCTGAAACAGAAAATCCACAGGAGGTGAAAAGTGTATATCCGGTATGGCCTGCGCGGCATGCTTAGGCTGATCCGGGTCGATACTTTACGCAGAGTCCACAATGTTGGTTTGTTTTATAGCGGGACGGCTCATATGTCTCCCAACTATCACCAACACGTGTTAAGGCAACAACAGCATACGTGTAGCTGCACTACACTCTTAAAATTGGACTTCCGTGAAAATACAAACACTACATGTCAACATCGTCAATCTCCACATGCTGAAAAACTCTCCAAAAATATCGATCAATCTGCATGTGGAAATAACTAGTTTGTGTTTTCGGTATGACCAAAATAACCACTCGAGTTAACCATATGCAATGTAGGATTTCAACCAATTTGGAAGAGTCTATAGCCAATTTTAGAAATATCAAAAGTAATTGCCAGTAAAGAGCCTGGTCAGAAATTGCTGACTGGCTCGCTAGCTATATACTTGTGGCAACAACGGTTCCAACAGTCAATGGATTAAAGCTCTTGTTTTCTCTTTTTTGTGTCGGGTTCAATTGCGAAGCAATTCAACCAGACTTGTGGAATCGAAACGAATTTAAAGGAATTTTAACCGTACAGTCGCCAAAAAAAAGTGTGCACACTGTAAAAAAGTTCACAAATTCTTATTGAATACTCAAAATAGGCAAATGTTATGTATGAATAACTTCGTAATAATGCATTAACTGTTGAAAACATGCCTCTGGAAACACACATATGAATTGTTAATTTTGCAATGTTAATCGATATTCGTAATAGTGCTCAATATTGGAGGAAGGATCGGATGTCAAGACTTGTTTTCGCTTTACCTCTTGGATAAATAAATATCCCGCCGAAAAACATCCAATATGTTGTCTTTTCGTAATAGTGCTCAATATTGGCGGAAGGGTCGGATGTCAAGCCTTGTTTTCGCTTTACCTCTTGGATAAATAAATATCCCGCCGAAAAACATCCAATATGTTGTCTTTTCTACAAAGGAATACAAGTTCCATTATTGTTTATGGTACTGAACGTATCAAATTAATTTTAAGTTTTGGAGAATCCACACTTGGGTCTTTATTGCCCATTACAATATACAAGGGAAACAACTCGCATTTTTATTAATTAAAAACAATTTCTATTTTATTTTAAATTAAATTAACAGAATATTGACCTTTATAATTATTCGTAACCCACCACAAACTCTTATCCATTTTCTTTTGTAATTTCAACATCTTTAAATTTATTTAATCTTTGGCGTTTTCATGTGAACCCGACTTTCAGTACTCCTGAGTACTTTGATTTTATGTTATGATAGGATATACTGATTGAAACAAAAACATTTTTTGTACCAAGAACGTCATTTTATACACACACCCTGAGGTTGCATAAGTCGAAAGATTAAGGAAAATGTTCGAGTGTACCTACAATGTAGTTAACCTAGAATGTTTTCAGACCAATTCATAAACAATATTTTCATTTAGAGAGATTTTCCATAGTTTTGCCTAGATAGTCTCATCACTACGGAATAAAATGTGAATGTTATGGGAGGGTTGCTTTCCCGTTTATCACACAGAAAATAATGGATGAAACATGACCAGAAATTCAGGTTATCTATTACTCTAAAGTGAACGTTAAGGCTACCATATCTCCGCCAATGATTGTAATAAGAAGACTTGAATGACACCTCAGATGCAGACAAAGAAAATAGATTGTTCGCTGTTTTTCAAATTCAAAGAGTCTTAAAACTTTGCCACACACAACAAATCTATCTACAGAAGACGACTTAAATTAACGAGTTTACAAAACTATGAAAAATCTCCATAAATGAGAGCGTAGTTATTGAATAGAGATGAAAACATTGTGGCAAATGGATAATTTGCTTATCCTTTGTGTCTGCTACAGATGCGTTTAAATGTGTCTACACGGGGGAAAGGATTAATTAACATCTGAAGATGAAGACAGTTGAACAGCTGGAGAATGATTTCTCCTCATAGCTATCAACTAAAGTACTAATAGGTCAGTACTCTGTGAGGGCAACTGTTAATGATTCACAACTTTATCGAAAATGCTTTTCGTCAAATAATTAGCAAGAGGTTCAAGTTGACCGTAAATCGAACACAAGAGGACATTTTCTTCTTTATTGACTTGTATTAAGCCGTAAAATGTAAGTATGTGTATGGTTAGGTTATATATCCCTCTCTGTGGTGCAGGGTTAGCATTACGAATTACCTGTATTACTGGTAACTTACCCAGGAAACGCCATAAAATCGGGACAAAATGGAAGTATTTAAATATTTGAATGGTAATAAAAAATCATCAAGTACATGTTGTCTAAACAAACACAACAAACTGCCATTTTCTCTTAGAATTGAACAATTGAAAGTTTTTTTTAGCTTTTCCGCGCAGTGTTAAAAGTGCACATTCGCATTGTTCTGTCAAGAACCTCTATTAACCGATTAATCAGCAAATTATCTTGACCTGCAACCTTTCAATGTTGACGTAATGGGCGTTTCAATCTTAGAGTCCATATATCAAGATAATCAAAGCACTAACAGTGCTGCCAGCAATGGGCTAACTGCAGATCACGGATTATATTTTGGACAAGGATTTAACGGTCACAAAAGTTAATAAAATACACTTCCCAATGGCACTCTGTTATGTCTTTTTTAATAAATAATATTGGACTCTTTTGTATTTTCTATCGCAAATAATTTTTGGGACGGTTGGCGACAAACATCAGTTCCGCAGTTGAAAAACATACACAATAAATATACGAATTTTCGGAGTAACTACGTTCCTAATAACACATGCAGCTTAAGCGGAGTAATTTTCACGCCAAACCGACACATAGGTTGCTGCGGCACCAGCAAAGGGACACATGATATTCTCCTCGTAAAGAGCTTGTCGGTTTCCAATATAATTAGGTAGAAATGTTTCTTAAAGTGAAGAAAGTGACCTTTTACAAAAAATGTTTAGCCCATGTTAATTATTTGAAAATCAGGGCGACAAAGCGGCATAAGTAAAGGGGCAAGAAGACTAAATACTAAAATACATTTTTACTAAAAGTTCTCGTGAGATTTCAAGATAATTTAACAGAATTGTTGCCTCATTGACCCTTTGCGCTTCATTACCTAGAATGACGCTAAGGTTGCTGCGGCATCAGAAAAGGGACAAATGGTATTTCCCCTCTTAATGAGCTTGTCGGTTTCCAAGATAATTAGGTAGAACTGTTTCTTAAAGTATAGAAAGTGACCTTTTACAAAAAAAGTTTAATCCATATTGATTGTTTGAAAATCATGGCGACAAGGCGGTATAAGAAAAAGGGCAAGATGACCACAAACATTATAATTCATTTATTCTGAAAGTGACCGAGCCCCAGCAGCTCAGTAGGTAGCGTCCAGGGGTTGTGAGTTCGAACCCCTTTTCGACGTTTGACAAGTCATTGTGACAAGCGTCATTCGTCTTCCACCAATGGGCTATCAGTATATGTGGTAAATCAGCCAGTTGCTTGGAAAGTATGCTGCATGAAGTACTGGTTCGAGAGAGCCAAGTATGAGTAGTTGAACTGGCCGCCGTGATATGATTGAAACAGTTTTGAAAACCGCGTTAAACCTCAATCAATCATACAAAGTGCTCAAGGTTTGCTATTGTGATTACTGGTGTCCTTCGTCTGTCCAGCGTTTACCTTGTGTATTCATTGGAGGCTGCATTTACACAGGTTCTGCATGCATCTTAATCAGAATAACTGCTGGATGGAATTTAGGTCTTCGAGTTTGAATACTGGTCAGCTGGGGTAGATAAAAAGCTATGTCACCAGGTCAAATCACAGAAAACCTTATATATCCAATGAAGGTTTCAATTTCATTTGATCCTCATGAAACCTGGTCACAATGATTGTCTTGATACAATCTAGGTCAAATCTGAATTTTGGTCATCTGAGGTAATACAAATTAGTTCATCCGGTAAAATAATAGAAACTAGTGACTAACCTCATTGGTAAAGGAAGGCATTCATATTTGACAAACATCTCTTGTGTAACTACACATGCAACCGCCTGTCTGACCTTAATTTACGAATACCAATACAACCGCCACTCCAGTACTTTCAGTGATTTGATTTTATCAACAGGTCGTGGAATAGTTAATACTTTCATTGATTCGTGTTATATCAAAATCAAAATAGAGTCCTGTTCTAACATCAAAGCAAAAAAACAACATATCGAGGGCTTGGTGTGAAACGTTTGTAACTAAAAACCTAATCGGAAAACCCTGGTTTAGGGGCAATTTTGACCCCTTTGGAAAAAATGCAAACGAGCAATGGCACCTAAATTTCCATTGCTTACCACAAAAAATGATTTAACGCTTAAAAGACTCTATGGTAAGGTGATTAACCTTGGTAAAAAAATACCAATTCTAGTTACAACTGTTCAACGCCAAGCCCTCGATATGTGGCATCATCATGTGGCATCATTATCTTGCCTTGTTTTGAAATATATTAGACCATGGTTTTAAATTAACAAAAGCATTTTATTGACAAAGGAACATACCATTGTGCTGTTATATAATAACATCGAAATGAACAGTGTCTAGATATTAACTTCAACTAATTGGAAACGAATGTTATGAGTCCGTCTAGCATAGCTTAATAAACAGTCACAGCTGTCTCAATAAAACTAGAACATTGCTGTGCTTTTGATCTTTGTGAATCTCTTAATATGTTTTAATGAGAAGGTTGCAGTGGTGTCCATGCGTTAGAACCGTTTATGTGATGATATAATTTGTCCGAAATGAATAAGAATGATGACATTTATTTCACAGACATGTACATGTACTTCCATGTATTCGTCCGTTGACAGCACAGAAATATATACTGAAAGGATAAAGAAACGCAGGGTAGCAATATATGCAACAATTTCTTAAATGCTTGGCGTAAAATTATGGTCACTGTGTACTCAATCCCGTACCTAAAGTTACTCAACCGGTTATTTCTCCGTGCCACTTGGAGAAAGTGGTGAAAAGCCAAAAACACGGGCAGAATAATGATGACAAAATTGTCAAAACATCTTGTCATACCAATTGATACTCTTGAGGTATACACATCACTTTCCGCTTTTTAAATTAAATTTGAAGCTCTTGCAATCATGGTACGGCTGACGGAAGTTCAGAGGGATCAGGCTATTGTATTGCTAATGCAAGGTAAGAGGCAATAACAGGTTACTATGCAGTTTGGTGTGAATTTTTCCACCATAGAACGTCTTGTCTGTCGTTTGAGAGAAACCGGAAGAGTTGCCGATCGACCGCGATCGGGACGGGACGTCCGCGCGTAACGTCGCGACGTCAAGACAGTGCTTTTCGTCTTTCCCACCTGCGTAATCGCCACGTTACTGCCACTGAAACCGCTAGTAATACGGTAGGCAATCATAATCGCCACATTCACCCAAAAACTGTAAGGAATCAATTGCGCGAGGTTGGTCTGCGAGCACGTCGTCCTTACGTTGGTCAGTCGATTTCACTTTGCGATATTGGGGGGTACCGTCAAATGTGCTTCAATTATTAATGAATTATTGGTCAAAATCTAATGACATTTTGGTAAATTGTTTATTAAAGATTGGTTCTTATATAAAATAGTGTATATAACATCAAACACATCACTTTAAATCACCTTAAATGTTTACCCTGCGTTTCTTTATCCTTTCAGTATATTTTTCATGTTCAATTCTGTAATTTCTATATTTCAACAAATATATTTCTTTTGAGTTCTTTTCATTGCCTAAGTGATGTGAAATCAAATCAATTATCCGGCTGGTATCCCAACAAGTTACCGCATTTTGTTTTTGAGACACGGACTATTTGGCAGTAGGATATAGGAGGGTTATGAACTAGACTGGAAACAGTCATTTTAATATGTTTTAATATTCCACAGAAACATGTACGTTCATTAACATCACATACAATGTTCAACTATCAAGATATCTCTCTGAACCCGAAATGAAACTCATTATTGGAGAGCTACTTTAGAAGGAGATATTTGAAGTACATAAGTAATAGCCGATATTGTAATAAGACTTTAACAATAGGGACTTATTCAAGTCTAGATTTCGACGATTATCATCGGAATTCGCCTACTATAGCAATTGACTCCGACAAGCCCCTTGCTAAAAAACAAAGTATTATCCCAATAGTATGAGGGGAGACATATACTTCTGATATGAAGAAACTGCTTGTTTGTGCAAACTTTTCCATTTATAAGTGTTTGCAAGTGTTTTCTACGAAAGCTGCAAAGGAAGGGAAATGCAAATTTCGGTTGTACTTCCGTCTACGGAAAACAGGAACGACAAACGATCGACATAGGAGTTGACATTCCCTCGTTACACCGCGTAGACAGGACCGATACATTCGCCTGAATCATCTGTGAAATCTATATCGTACAGCCGTTGAAACTGCCCGGAATGGTTCGTGGAAACCACAGCAACAGGATAAGCCATAAGGGACCGTCTCTAGGGTGTCGTTTTGCGAACCTATCGTCTTTGTGTTGGTATGCCTCTAACTCTACGCCGACGTCAATTTAGGATGAACCGGCTTAATCAGTACCGGCCAAATACATTTTCTCTTTCTTGTTGGAGACGCGTAATGTTACCGGATGAGGCTATGTTCCTTCTTTGCAGAGCTAATAGACGTTTAGAAAGAATGACTACCCAAGGGACAAATTAATCTTTCGTGTGATCACAAGTATGAATGAATTGGTGCAAATGTTGTAATTAAGTCAGAGGTATTTCAAATTTCAATTACAGATTTCTCAAAAATTAAATATAACGTTCAATATATTCATTTAAATTCGTTGTAACGTTTCTTTTTCTGTTCAGTATATACACAATATACTTTTGTTTAGTTCATACACGGTTGATACACAGTGTATTCTTGTTTGCGTGTTACGCCTCTGCATTTCAAATGGTGTTTCAAGTTATCTTTATTGTTGTTGGGGGCGGAAAGGGTAAATTATTTAAATATTGTATTTCTTTCTGATTTCAAGATGGCCTCAGTAAAAATAGCCATTGGCTCAATAAGTCAACATCCATAAATAAATTGAATACTAGAAATTTGTACAATATTGTAAGATGGTCACCAAAGGAACATTTGCGCCGAACTATACTCAAATCCGGCCAGTACTTTCGAAATAATAAGATTTTAAAGTGTATGCTATACACGTATAAGGAAAAATGCCCCGCACTTTGGCGGCTATTCTTTTCAATGTATCGGAATAAGTTTTGACAATTTTCCTATTTTCTAAAGCCGTAGCAACCAAAGTTCACATATAATTCAATTATTTGAAAAAGTTTTAAAGAGAACAATTTATGGAACACTCCTGTGAAATTATTGGAAGCCAGGAGGCGGCTTCCTGTAGGGATGCTTTTAATTTTCGGTAAAGGAGAATATTTAGACCTGCCAGCGTGACCACATATCTTGATTTCTCTTTGTCCTTTCGAAGTACATTAATTTAAGGTAATGACTTTTAAAACATCCCTTTTACACTCTATATACATGTGTGAGTTTTACAAATTAAAAACAAAAGACATGATTTCTCTTTGTCCTTTCTAAGTACATTAATTTAAGGTAATGACTTTTAAAACATCCCTTTTACACTCTATATACATATGTGAGTTTTACAAATTAAAAACAAAAGACAAAGGCCAGTATATTAATTGAATGTATGTACATTTGTATTTAAGCGAAATTCATACTGTATCTACTCTAGACAGTAAAATAGAGAACCCTTCTATTGAATTTGTAAATGTAGTCTGGTTCCTTAAAATTACATGCTATGATATATTACGCAGTAATTAGACGAAGAAGCCTCGTCCCGTATTCACTAAACTTTTCAATTTAGATATTTGTCTAAATCTAAATCTTAATATTTAGTCCACGTTTTAGATTTAATCCGTACTCACCAACGCGTTTTAAACCGATCTCAATTTGGTCTAGTGTGTAAATGTCGTAAGCGGCCACGCAGCGACTCTGGTTCCCGAATCAAGTTAAGAGCTAAAATAAAAGACAGTACCATTCATCTATAGTCTATTTATGGATTTTTATTTTTATCACAATTTCACATACATTTTTCATTTGCTTTGCTTTTAATAATCTGACTTTCATGTTCAGTACATACTGGATTCAAAGTTAACTTTGAGTACAATTGTCATCGCAAAATGCAGACATGAAAAGATTTAAACCACAGAAATATCTGTTTCAAGATAAATTTCGTTCTTTTTCGCTGTTGCAGTGTCCACATTTCATGAATATCGCGGTAAACACGATATCGGTGTATTTTGCCTAGCCAACAACATGTTTTATCACGGATGCGATGTGAACATCCAGAATACTTAAATGAAATGAAATCTTCTGTTTCTTACAAACAAAGTGTGATCGGATTAACTGAACTGTATTTAACTTATCACTGTAAATGTAGACAGCATTTCAACTCTTATATCAACTGGTAAATTTACAGTTTGAGAAATAAATTCAAGTAAATTTTCAAACACTGGTTTAACGTTTTCAAAAAAATTGAAACTAGTTCCTATGTTAAGCCAGGGACACTATATTACTTGTAATATAGTGTCCCTGGTTAAGCCTTTCCCTTATACGTAGCACATTAAGTAAAAATTGGAACATCTTGCTAAATGAAGGTATAATTAATGGACATAAAGTAGAAAACATTGTAGCAAAAGGATAAATTGTTTTCAAAAGTCGCTGCAGCTATTGTCAGTCTTTCGGATTACGTGTACATAGAAATACGTTTACTTGATTTTCTGAATTCTAATCACGACACGAGTTCAACATCAGTTTCGTCAACTCGAGATTGTGCGTTTGTAATCCGACAGCTTTGATTTTCAATTGCTCAATTTGCCACAATAATTTAAACTCTTTTCAATTATCTTACTATCATTTATAGAGATTTTCTATGTTTTGCACTTGATGATTTTAAAGTCTGTCAGATTAAACATCATTGAAATCATTGTGGCAAAAGGAGAAATTGCTCATAATGAGCAATATCTGCATTTGCCACAATAATTCAACACTTTTCAATTATCATACGATCATTTATAGAGATTTTTTTTTACTTGATAATTTCAAAGTCGTCTACTGCAGATTTGTTTTATGTGGGAAACCCTTATCCATTATCATGACTTACCGATACAAACGAAAAACAGATTTTCTGTGTGTCAGCATTATTTGATAAAACAGTTGATTGTTTTTGGTACTAATTTAAATTTATCATAACCTCTTGTCCATTTATCTTTAGTAATTATATGTCACTTTTTATGATCAGCTTAACTCTAAATTATCTTAAAACACAGACCCTGCCAGGTTAAATATCCTACATAAAACTTATATCTTCAATAATCGATATCAGCATTACTGACTACAGATTAAATTGTTCTTCTAATGTTTGTGGATTTAAATCTTTTTTCTTATTTCTTCATGTGAAACGAAATATTGCGGCTTCTCTTTGATGCTTTGCATCAAACATCCGTCTTGTTTGTAAATCGGTCCATTTGTTTGTAGGGAAATGTGAACGAACAGGCGCCGACGGATGGTGAGTGATCACAATAGCTCAACCAGCACTTTGAACTTAGCTTAGCTCAAATCTACAAAACCAAAACAAAAATGTGGTTCATACACATCATAGTATATGAACTCTTATGGTACAAATAAGACTTCTGTCTAACTAGTCATTTTCGAGAATGAATTTGCTTCTGAAAAATAATGAGATACTTGAGCGTAAATTCAGAGCACAGAATAACCTTCATAGTTTTCGACATGAAATCCCCCACCCCTTTCCCCCTCCCGAGTGCCAACAATGTGGGCCATAACCTCCATATTGAAGGTTTCTGATTTAACCTAACATGACTTGTTATTCCAATATCCAAACCCCATCAAGGTTTTGAACCAGTAATGTGTCTACAGAATATAGAATCCTTATTCGTGCAATTCCTATCAATCAACGACTTGCATATTTATCCCTTTCCAACTTGCAGGCGCGTGTTTTTTTGACGAGTTTATAGCAGACGGCGTTTGCCACTATGTATTCAACTCTATTCTATAATTAATATTGTAATTTATACAGATTTCTTTTATATTTAAGATGTTTTGAACTCGTCTGCTGCATATTTTTCTTTGGCTAATAGTGCTAAAGGAAACAAAATAGTTTATTCTGCCATATAGTTGTCAGAAATCTGCATGGATTAAAATATTGGTGAAATGCTTAGTGATTGAATGATTGGGTTTTTACGACAATTTCAACTGTCTTTTAGTTATTACAGTTATTGCAGTCCAACAATTGACGCACCCTGAACCCCTTGGTGACTGAGCACTATAAGTATAGGATTTATTTTATCAATTTGGACGAGTCAAACATGGCCTCTACAGAATTCAACTACGGTCATAAAAGCTTTATATCCGGTGTTAATCTTGTCCCCTGTGGGATATATTTATGAAGAAACTTCAGAGTTTCCCTCCGGCTATGATAGCACGGTAAATACGAAAAGAAATTCCAGTGAATATGTTACCAAAATGTCCATATTTTCATTGAGAATAGCTTGCTTCAAACTATGACCATACTTTAAACCAATACTATGGCCTCTGCTTAATGTATCGACCCAGATTAGCCTGTGCATTCCGCGCAAACTGATCCGGGCCGACACATTCCGTCTCAGGGGGATAGAGGTATAGAGTAATGATTCTTGAAACAGAAAATCCACAGGAGGCGAAAAGTGTCTATTCGGGTAATCCTGCGCGGCATGCTTAGGCTGATCCGGGTCGATACTTTACGCAGAGTCCACAATGTTGGTTTGTTTTATCGCGGGACGGCTCATATGTCCCCCAACTATCACCAACACGTGTTCAGGCAACAACAGCATACGTGTAGCTGCACTACACTCTTAAAATTGGACTTCCGTGAAAATACAAAAACTACATGTCAACATCTTCAATCTCCACAGGCTGATAAACACTCCTGTACAGTTTCATAGCTGAAGCTCAAACTGTTTTAAACACTACAATTAAAATCAAGGTACTGCAAGTACTGAAATGCGGGGGGGGGGGGGGGGGGGGGGGGGGGGCATGTTAGAACTTGACCTATATATCATCAAGAAAAACATTCTGATAAAGTTTCAACATGCTCAAGCTAAAAATGCAGTATCCAGTGTTAACAAGATTTTCCTTCAATTTGGCCTAGTGACACGGCATGACCCATATTCAAACTTGACCTAGATATCATTTAGATATAATTCTGACCAAGGTTCAAGCTGCTGTAGCCCAAAAAGATGCTTCTACAGAGTAAACAAGATTTTCCTTCAATTTGGCCTAGTAACCATGACCTGGATATCAATAATACAAACATTCTGACAAAAATTCAAACTGCTGAAGCAAATATTGCGGCCTCTAGAGTGTTAACAAGCTTTTTCTTCAATTTGACCTAGTGACCTACTTTTTGACCCATCATAACCCATGTTCGAACTTGACCTACATATCATCAAGACAAACATTCAACATGCTCAAGTAGAAAATAAGGCATCTAGAGTGTTAACACGATTTCCATTTAGACGTAAATTTATCACAATAGCACATTTTCTTCTTTTATGACTTGAATTAAGCAGCCACCTTTGTTCAGCAGCCATATTTGGACTCCCCTATGTGGCTGCTTGGACGTGTTTGACTGTGTGGGCAAAGAAACTGCAAGGAGTAATGATTCACATTACCCCTTCCCCAAATGTAGACGCTTTCTGACGCCTCTACCGAAGAAGACTTTTGAAAACAGTGTGACATAAGGAGAAATAACTTAAAATGAGCCTTGTTTTTATTCATAGATATTGTTCATATACATGTATTTGCCTAGATATTTTCAATGCCGTCTACTACACGTTTGTCATATGCTGGAAAGTTACACTTATTAATACGCGCCCATGTATTCAAACGCAAACTTAGTAGACAACACTTTCTTTCCTGTGACAGATAGTAGTTCTGTCAATCAGGTATCATTTATAATCACTATATAGTATGAAAGGACAGGAAGTAATGTAGCATGGAGTACTGGGGAGAGAAAGTTAGGAAACACATGAGTAAGTGTCTTATGGCTGTCACGTGATGGAAATAAACATGAAAACTGTGTTGATAGGTTGCTTTCATGCAGCTCATAAGGATGTTCACCTAATTTGTTTTTCTTGGCTCTCTCACACCAGTACTCCACACAATATTCTTCCAAGGTAACTTGGTACGTTTCCACATAATATGTTGAACTGACCGATCAACCAACCAAGAAAACTTCTTTCTCGCCGTACATAAGTATATCGAAATCTCTAAAAAGAAAGATGGCTGAAGTTAAGATCTAAATATCTTCACATAGACCTCAGCCTCCTAAGATGGTCCATCTTCTATAGTTTCGTCCACCTTCTATCTCTTGATTCACATATACATACTTTTTGAAACTTACACAATTCCTAATTAGTTTGCTTTAGTTATATTGTTTGAACTATTATAATTATATCTCAGTGTCATTTTACTTCCTTTTGCTCAAAACTAAAATCGCCATATCCTGTACCAACTTGTTCAATGTAGTGGAGATAATTACTATCAGCTTTAAGCTTTCAATTCAATCCACATATTTTGATATTTGTTTAAAATTGTCATAGAATGTGAATATTTATGGAATATAAATACATGTACGTTTAAACAAAGCAAGGTATTTATATGTTCCCCAACTTAATGTTAATGTAGCACTTTATCATGTGTGTTCAAGGCCGCTTTTAAAACTCTTACGTACTCAATGGAGCTGATCTATATTCCGTTATTTATGTACTTTTGTTCTGACTTTCTTCAGAGACACATTTATGTCTTAAAGCCTTGAAGCCTTTAAAGCGTAGTCTTTTGAAATGGAGGATGAGAGGTAGACATGCTATCCCCGTTTATGTTTGCAATATTACAAACAGAAGAACTATGCAAGAGCGTTGGTAGGTTAAAGCTGTGAAAAGGTAAAAGATAATGAAAAAAAATACCTAGAATTGTGCACACCATAGGAATGAATATTGGCATTTTATTAAACAATATATGATTACATATCTGTGATGAAAACCTGCATAAACATAACATTATACAGACAGAGGGTTTTCATTGAAATGAAATACATGAAGATGTGAACATGGACCAAAGAGGAATTTAACAATGTTGGTGGTGTATGCAACGTTTTAGTCTCATTAACAAAAGGTTTGGATGATAGGGAGGAGGTGGATATCCGAGAAAATCTGGGGGAAAAAGTTTCTTTGTTTGTAAAAGAGTTAATTTGATTGGTATATTCACCTCCTGCGATCTAAAACCGATTCACTGATTGGTCCAAGCTAACATCGACAACAATAACAAATCACCACAACAACAATCCAGATCAAAGCACTCCTGGTACTTATACCATTGCAGGTATAATCAATGAAGAGCGAATCAAAGTACCCGAACCATTTTCGCAATGGGAAAGTGCAGCGTAGTGCATACATGTTTATATGTATCATAAAATGTGTTTATGCTTCCTCACGCCGCGCCAATATTGAACAACCGAACTATGTATGTAAACGTATAAATGGAACAAGACTGTGTTGAATGAATTTTGGCATTCTATTAAGAAAAATGCCAATGACAGCATTTCTGTCATAAACAATATACGATTACATATCTGTGGTGAAAAACCTCCACAGTGAGTTCAGAGGACAACATGATGTTCGCTTCGACAACGCGTGCATTGAACGATGGAATGTCCACCAAATACCTAGGCGAGGAAGTGTTCTGTTAGTGCACGAATTGACAACCATAACATTATCCACCCTACACCGATACACTAAGTCCTCCACAATGTCACATATATGTTTCTGGTCCAAAATTTAAAACGAAGAGACTCCTATTGACGAATGCTACACTTCAGACTACGCTCAAATAAACGTCCAGGGATCTGAATACGGAGTGAGGACATTGTCTCTAAAAAAACCTGCCTTCTCCGGATTATGAAATCGACTTCACTTAAAAATATCAATCCGCGGACACGTATGGCTTTAAAGTTGTAGCAAAACAAATGTCCGAGTGTGTATCTACATTATAGCCAATAATTCAATAATAAATAATCTCGAATCGTTAAATAAACTACGTAAACGAGCAAATACCAAAGATAGTTTCCGAGACAATTTCTGGAAAAAAGTTTCTTTGTTTGTAAAATGTTAACTTTATTGGTCTATTCACCTCCTGCGATCTAAAGCCGATTCACTGATTGGTCCAAGCTAACATGGACAACAATAACAAATCATCACAACAACAATCTATATTATAGTTCTTCTGGTACTTATACCATTGCAGACAGAATCAAGGAAGAGCGAATCAAAGTACCCGAAACATTTCATTCCGACCTGAGGCATCATTACTTGTCTGTCATGGTGGGGATTTTCTTTAGATAAATATTTCTTCTGCGTCTCATCTTAAATGATCGCAATTCTACCTTGAGTACTTTCATTACTTTGATTAAAAATATTGTCCTCTGAATTAGCTTGTCTGATACCAATATCATGTGGTAAAAATGTTCATTGGATAACTCTCTACGGCAATCAGGCGAAATAAGAAAAGGGGCACAATGACAAAATGTTAAAACTACATTCTTATGAATACAAGATAATTTAGAAGAACTGTGCATGCAGTGACCCACTACATGTTTTTAAGTCATAGTGATTGGTTGAAAGTCAAAGAAACCAGGTGGCATCTGAAAGGGGGAAATTGAACTTTTAGTTCCTCCTTATCCACTGGACTAAATAAACAAGGAATGTTCTTTCGGTGGTCCTAAACCATTGGACTGATATCAACCAAACTTCACCACGGGAATGTTACTTTGGTTGTCCTCTAACAAACTGTTCAAAGATTTAATAGCATAATAAATGTCCTTTATTGATAAGTTGCATATATGCTACATAGCTATCAAGCAGGTGATCGATTCAGGGCATCATTTGTCGTCTGTTTTGGAGATGCAAAACTCTCTTGTACATTATTATATTGTTTTTGGTTAAGGCCTTTTTATATTATTCTGTTCATTTTATACAAATGTTCTTGCAAAATTGAAGCTTGCAATCAATATCGTTTAACAGACGCTAAAAGTAAAGTATATTACAACCAGAAAACCATTCAAAGCACAACTGTTTTGGTAGATTTCACTTCTAAGTTTACTGTTATCATTGTAAACATTAATATATTGCATACTCTGAATGCATTTGTTGGTTCAATACAGTCAATTAATAGGAAGATACTGTACTGTTATGAACGTTCCTGGTGGGATTTCCGTAGACCTATTGGGTGATATGATCATTAAAAAAAGTACTATGTGGACCGAATGATATATTCGGAGTTGGGGTCAATTAATTTTCACAAAACCAACAAGAATTTATGATCTTGGAAATATTTAATTCTGGCCTGATGCATCATTACTTGCCTGTCATGGTGGGGATTTATTTTAGACGAATATTTCTATATACACTTTTGCATATCCTGACCGCTAAACCGATCTCAATTCTACCTTCAGTACTTTCAGTACTTTTTTTAAAGTTGTTGGTATGGCCCGACCCCCTCACCGAGGCGGCCGCTCTACCACTACACCTCGGAGGCGGTAACGTGTCTGCAACGGACGACTTTTGAAATATTTTGACAAAAGTAGAAATTGCTTATCATGAGCAATTTCTTCTTTTGCAATAATGTTTTCAGCAATTTTCAATACTTAAGCTTTCTTTTATAGTGATTTCCCATAGCTTTACCTTTTTACTTTCAAAGTCATCTGCTTCAGAGTTGTTGCATGAGAAAATTGGTTAAAGCACGGGTGCCATAATGGACCTGATGGGCACATGCGTCCGATATATCTGAAAGACTAAATCAGTATAAAATAGCTCTGAATAGAAACTTTAAAAACAATGCAATGGAACCCTTTCATTCTCTGTTGACCATGTTTTTATTCTGTTATCAAATAACATTTAACAAAGGAGTTAAGTATATGTGCATCAAAGACATATACATATAATATATTTCAAAATCAGATCTGTAGTTCCTTGGGAGAAGATTTTCAGGAAAATTCACAATAGTCATATATATTTAAAAGCAGCGCTGCCTCTCAGACGTCCATGTTTTAGACGAATCAATATGACTTAAGGGGGAGTTTCATTCAAAAACTTCAATGGAATTATTTCAAAAGTTCCCAGCTATTTCCAAGGGTTTTCCTTTTGTTAACCTGGCAATCACAATGCTCGTGGGCTCAAAAATATGTTTTGAAGGAATCTGATAGATGACATGTAATTTGTGCTATTGTTTCTATTCTTTGACAAAATACGTTCAATATATATAGAAAATCTCCATAATTGAATGGATAACCTATGTGAGGAAAAGGTTTAAGTGTAAAAGGTCAAATCCCCGCAACCCTGAGCGCCAAGTATGGACATCATGACTATCATCTTCAGAGTCCTTGATATGACCTGGCCGAGTATGGATCTCCTGCTCCACAGCAAATGCTCAAACCCCTACAAGATCTGAACAGGGAAGCAGATACTGTGATAATTAGAGAATGCATAACATTGTCCCACAAGCAGATGCATTTGCAGCAGAAATGTTTTGATAACATTTTGACAATAGAACAATTTCCCCTTTTGCTAGAATGTTTACAGCTTTATGCAATAAAGTCCACTTATATGTTATAGAGATGTTCCATGTGTTTGCCTAGACGCATTCAAAGTTGTCTGTTTAATCTTTCCAATATATGACAATTCTGCAGCAGCTAAACCGACTTTGAACATATTTTGTCAAAAACATTTCACTTGAAAAGTGCAACATTTTTCCCCTACTGCAATTCAATTAGGCCAAGAGTTGACAGACAGTGTGATCTTTAATTAAGTGTAAATGATACATACAACATTTCCACCTGGAATATTAATATGAAACTGTAGAATTTCTATTTGTGAAACAGATTAACTCTTTTCCTCATACAACACATCGGCAGCAGACGATTTTACAAAAGAACAGAAAAGTATGGAAATCAATATAAATGAAAAACTACGTTTAAACATTTGGAAAAGGGATAAAACTTATCAAGATCAATTTACCCTTTAACCCCAATGATTTCAAAGAACGTCTGCTGTAGACGCAGCTGATGTGTTAATAGTGGGTCTGTATGTTGGAAAGGGTTAAGGGGATACCTGAGAAAAGCTTTTATGTGATTCTGATTTGATACTTTAATCAAATTTATGTAACTATACTAAAAGCACATTATTGTTATTATCAAGGGACTGTAACAAGTATAGTCTTGATTATCCAGTTAGTTCATAATTTAGCAGAATTCTTAAACCTAGGACTTCTTCGTATTTAAAACGTATTATTTTTCTCTCAAACAATACATCAGTTTATGTGATTTGGTCTGCTACGTGACCGCGTTTTCTTTGAGTACTCCCATCTTTTTCCGCTACTTCAAATAGTCCCTGTTTTCTACAAATACGTTTTGAACCAATTTATCATGTTGCTGTCTTAATTTTCATTTGATAGGATTCACATACTCAAAGCAACTTATCTCGAGCAATTTGAATTAATAGGAATTAAGGTGATTATATTTAATGTCTCGGTAGTACTGCGCGGATTAATTCGGGGTTGACCGTGTCTCTATACTTGTGACCTGTTGATCGTTCGATACTTTGCAGTAAGTTTGACTAAGTCATTGGTGTATATAGTTTACCAATAATCAAGATCTCATATAAATCAGACACAAATACTTTGCTATACGATTGGGTTTAGTATTAATATTTCGCTCACCTGTTTCATTTCAGAATAATTGCAATCACTCAAAGTGAGTTTGAAAACGTATGTTTCCATCCAAAAATGTGAGTGTAACAATTATTTGAATCGAACCAGGGATTACTAATATGTAATTACTCCTTTGGCTACAATGTTTTCAACTTTATTTAACAATTATTAAGCTATTTTGTATGGAGAACTTTCAGGAGCTTTTCAAAGTCGTCTGCTACAGATTGTTTGTATGTGGGAAAGGGTTAACAGAGTCAATTGTGGAGGAAGTGTAACAATTACCTGAATGATATTAGTGTGTGGCTCATTGACAGGGCGATAATTGTATTTCATGAAATGAACACCATTGTTTTTTTCATTGACAGGGCGATAATTGTATTTCATGAAATAAACACCATTAGTGTGTGGCTCATTGACAGGGCGATAATTGTATTTCATGAAATGAACACCATTAGTGTGTGGCTCATTGACAGGGCGATAATTGTATTTCATGAAATAAACACCATTGGTTTTTTTCATTGACAGTGCGATAATTAAATTTCATGAAATGAACACCATTGGTTTTTTTCATTGACAGGGCGATAATCGTATTTCATGAAATGAACACCATGTCAGAGACGCATAACCAGCGATTGAATCAGATTAAACATGAGCTAAACCATGGCTTCGCGGAACGACACTTGAGGTTACAGTCCGATCTCATATCCCAACAAAATCATTTTCCTCAATCCCCGCCTTATTGGGGTAGTGGTAGAGCGTCCCCCTCCGGTGTGGGAGGTCGTAGATTCGATCCCCGGTCGGGTCATACCAAAGAGTTAAAATTATAGTAATGGCTGCCATCCTTTGCGCTGAGGGTTGCGAGGTTAGCAGTACGACTGCCTGACTGTTGTCAGGGTAAAAGGACATGTAGTACTGGAAACTGTCATAGAAAACACTGTTATATAACTAAAAAACAATTGAAAGCGGCATAAAACACAAAACAATCAATTAATCAATCTCCATTCCCTTTCACTTTAAAAAAATGGGTTTAAAAAATATTAGGTTAGCTTTAAACAAATGACTTTTAACAACTCCGTACATAATTTAGTAAAGAAAACATTGTTCTTAATGAACAGTTCGATAAGTTGTCTATTTTTCTTTAAAGTCACGAAGTTAACCTTTTGCTTTTCTTCATTTTCAGTTCTTTATTTTAAATGTTTTAATTCTAAGTCATAGATTAACTTATGAAGTACAGGAGAGCATGCAACATTCATACATTTATTTTAAAAGTACTTGCACGGGCAGCCATTTGTATGCCTTCGTTCAATCGAATTATATATTCTGAGACGAGCCCGCTTTTCATTTACTAAATAAAATGAGTAGTAATAATAGGCAATGTCTGTATTACAGGATTTGCAGAATGTTAATCTTTCGATTATTTCCAAATGTTAGGATTCATAAATATGTACATCACCTATAGACAGATTTTTACTTTCACATTTTCTCGCCACTTTCAAAAAAATGCTGGTGCATTGGTAGTCATCATTTGTCTGAAACGTAGACACACGTTTTCATTTTAACATATAAACGAAAACAATAAAACATTTTAATTAGAAATTACCCAAACACTAGAGTGAGTGTGAAGTAAGTGCATTTTGTCACACAAATGTCATAAAGTTTAAAATAACGCAACGTCGCAAATGTTATCATGTTTCAATAAGATTCAGAAAAAATCTTATTACAGTTATATTTGAATGATAAAGAAACAAAACATTGTGTAACAAAAGACTTAATTAAATGAACCGATACAATTCAGATTAATTAAGAATATCAATTCACTACATTCCGAAATTCGAGTTACACAGTGTCGTGAGTTGTTATGGTTTGTGGAGGCCATGGATTTCGTAACCAGTTTGTGTAACAGTAAGTAGTAAAACTCTAAACCGACGGGGCAATAAAAAGCACCAAATTCTAAAAGTACAAATCTTTTTTTTCGAAAATAAAAATAAGAAGACTTCAGCTATATTTTCACAAGGGACTCGTTTATAAAATCCAAGAGCCTAGCATTATGCAGTTTACAAGTTATGGCATATTCCAAAAAAGACTTCATGAAGGAACACATGTATACGAGAAGGTTAGCAATATGTCCATTTGGTTTATTGATTGATTGTTTGGTGTTTTACGCCACTTTCAAAAAACAAAATCAGTTATATTACGGCGTTTCTTGGTAAATAGTATCACTCTAGTCCCTTTATCCTGACAACAGCTAGTCAGTCGTAACCCCGCAAACCTGAGCGCCAAGAATGGAGCCATTACTATCATATTAAGAGTATTTGGTATGACCCGGCCGGGGAATCGAACCCACGACCTCCCGCACCGAGGCGGACGCTCTACCATTACACCACCGAGTCGTAATGTTCATTTGGGGGCACTATTATGTGCGATACACTGAGATGTATCAGTCATAAAAAGACGAATGTTTGAGATACAATTGATGGCTATACGGTATAGATTTCTAACTATGTCTGTCAACTAATGCGAACAAAAGAAGGGTCTATTTTAGGGATATGGGTAACTCTAGATTACTTGATGGTTAATATTCGGTTATCAACAGTGACTGAACATTGTTTTGTGTAAATACACAATTTGTTGGAAAACCAGTTACAACCCCGAAAATAGAAGAGTTCAAAATTAAAAGTACATTTAACTATACACGTTTGCAGCATCCATTGATACTATCCCACTGTTATGGTTATGTTCCGTCTTCGTATAGTTTTCTATTTACAATGTGCTGGTCTACGTGTCAAATATGATCTTGGCTGTCTAATACTAATAAAAGCCCATTAGTTCTTTGGAATATTCCGTCTGCTTCAGGCCCGAATCACCAATTCATGAAACCAGCCCATCCGTTGGAAAATGTTTCTTCTTTTTTCACAATTTATTCTTCCCTGTCCTAAAATTTAACAACGTTCACATTTTTTTTCTCTCTAAAAATTCTCTTAGACTCTTCGTACGGAAGCGTCCTAGTACGGAAGCGTCCTTACGGAAGCGTCCTAGTGCCAAATCATAATGTTCTATAAAAAAGAATAACTCCTACGTAGGAGATAAAAAAGCCTAGTTAGGACTTTATAACTCCTACGTAGGAGATAAAAAAGCCTAATTAGGACTTTGTAAGTCCTACGTAGGACTTTGTAACTCCTACGTAGGAGATAAAAAAGCCTAATTAGGACCTTTATAACTCCTACGTAGGAGATAAAAAAGCCTAATTAGGACTTTGTAACTCCTACGTAGGACTTTTTAACTCCTACGTAGGAGATTAAAAAGCCTAATTAGGACTTTGTAACTCCTACGTAGGACTTTATAACTCCTACGTTGGAGATAAAAAAAAAGCCTAATTACGACTTTATAACTCCTACGTAGGAGATAAAAAAAAGCCTAATTAGGACTTTGTAACTCCTACGTAGGAGATAAAAAAGCCTAATTAGGACTTTGTAACTCCTACGTAGGACTTTTTAACTCCTACGTAGGAGATTAAAAAGCCTAATTAGGACTTTGTAACTCCTACGTAGGACTTTATAACTCCTACGTTGGAGATAAAAAAAAAGCCTAATTACGACTTTATAACTCCTACGTAGGAGATAAAAAAAAGCCTAATTAGGACTTTGTAACTCCTACGTAGGAGATAAAAAGCCTAATTAGGAGTTAATAACTCCTACGTAGGAGATAAAAAAGCCTAATTAGGAGTTTATAACTAGGCTTTTTTTATCTCCTACGTAGGAATTATAAACTCCTAATTAGGCTTTTTTATCTCCTACGTAGGAGTTACAAAGTCCTACGTAGGAGTTACAAAGTCCTAATTAGGCTTTTTTATCTCCTACGTAGGACTTTATAACTCCTACGTAGGAGATAAAAAAGCCTCATTAGGAGTTATAAAGTCCTACGTAGGAGTTACAAAGTCCTAATTAGTTTTTTTTTTTATCTCCTACGTAGGAGTTATAAACTCCTAATTAGGCTTTTTTATCTCCTACGTAGGAGTTACAAAGTCCTAATTAGGATTTTTTATCTCCTACGTAGGAGTTATAAACTCCTAATTAGGCTTTTTTTTATCTCCTACGTAGGAGTTACAAAGTCCTACGTAAGAGTTAAAAAGTCCTAATTAGGCTTTTTTATCTCCTACGTAGGAGTTATTCTTTTTTATAGAACATTATGATTTGGCACTAGGACGCTTCCGTAGTCTTTGCATCAGACGTCTATGGAGAAGCATGAATAAACTGAAAGTGAGGCATTTTCTATAAAAAAATACACAGTTGTAGCTAGAACTGTCTTAGATGCTTTCGGAGAAAGATGAATGTCCATTGGTTGCATAACTCTAGGAGAGATCTAGAAGAGATCACTCTAGGAGAGATCTAGAAGAGATCACTCTAGGAGAAATAACTCTAGGAGAGATAACTATAGAAGAGATAACTCTAGAAGAGATAACTGTAAGAGAGATAACTAAAGAAGAGATAACTGTAGGAGAGATAACTGTAGGAGAGATAACTATAGGAGCAATAACTCCGGGAGAGATAACTCTAGGAGAGAAAACTCTAGGAGATATAACTATAGAAGAGATAACTGTAGGAGAGATAACTGTATGAGAGATAATTGTAGGAGAGATAACTATAGAAGAGATAACTCTAGGAAAGATAACTGTAGAGAGATAACTGTAGGAGAGATAACTATAGGAGCAAAGTCTCCAGGAGAGATAACTCTAGGAGAGATAACTCTAGGAGAGATAACTATAAAAGAGATAACTGTAGGAGAGGAGATAACAATAAAAGAGATAACTCTAGGAAAGATAACTGTAGGAGAGATAACTATAAGAGCAATTACTCCAGGAGAGATAACTCTAGGAGAGATAACTATAGAAGAGATAACTGTAGGCGAGATAACTATAAAAGAGATAACTATAGGAAAGATAACTGTAGGAGAGATAACTCTAGGAAAGATAAATAAAGGAGAGATAACTATAGAAGAGATAACTCTAGGAAAGATAACTGTAGGAGAGATAACTATAAGAGCAATTACTCCAGGAGAGATAACTCTAGGATAGATAACTATAGAAGAGATAACTGTAGGCGAGATAACTATAGAAGAGATAACTATAGCAAAGATAACTGTAGGAGAGATAACTCTAGGAAAGATAAATAAAGGAGAGATAACTATAGAAGAGATAACTCTAGGAAAGATAACTGTAGGATAGATAACTGTAGGAGAGATAACTATAGAAGAGATAACTGTAGGAGAGATAACTATAGAAGAGATAACTCTAGAAGAGATAACTGTAGGAGAACTAACTCTAGGAAAGATAACTATAGGAGAGATAACTGTAGGAGATATAACTCTAGGAGAGATAACTATAGGAGCGATAACTATAGGAGAGATAACTCTAGGAGCGATAACTATAGGAGATATAACTATAGGAGAGATAACTCTAGGAGAGATAACCAAAGGAGCGATTACTCTAAGAGAGATAACTCTAAGATAGATAGCTATAGGAAAGATAACTATATGAGCGATAACTCTATGAAAGATAACTCTAGATGAGATAACTGTAGGAATGCTAACTATAGGAGCGATAACTCTATGAAAGAGAACTCTGGGAGAGATAACTCTGGGAAAGATAACTATAGGAGAGATAAATGGACCGGTAGTTCTGGTAACTTATCCATGAAACGCCGTGATATAACTGAAGAATTGTTGAAAGCAGCGTTAAACGCAAGCAATCAATCAATCTTCAATTTATGACGATTCACCAGTGTTATGTGTAACAAGTTTAATCCAAGTATATTGTAAATTCAAGTATGCCGTACTGGTAGATTAACCAATCGACCGACCAATGCGGTTATTCAGTGGTATAAAAAGACTTGGCGGGTTTCTGGCAAATATGAGTTAGAGGGAGTATAACTAATACTGTATATATTGTATACTTTCCATCGTCTTCAAATTTCACAATGCTACTCCTTTGTGAGTGACTGATTCGTTGGTTCGTAAATTCAGAAAATGCCACCCATCCTCTTTGTAACAAGGCATGCTTTGATTTAATCTCTTTTAAATCGGTGACAAAAACAAATTAATTTTGAAAATAAAACATTTTAAGTATTTTAAACAATATTTAATTTGAAATAATAAAAATACAACAAACCTCTTTTCCTGAATTTGGACCTAGAAATTTCTCCCTCGTTGAACATCATGATTAAATTTCAGTTTGTTTCCATAGTTTCGAAGAGAATGTTACGATATTTCCTAGTTCCACACTAATATTGTCACTGGTGAATCAACACACTATCAATAACTCCCTTCCCTTTGGCTGTGATCTGCGTAACCTTTGCGCTTTTCATTTAACCCTTTCCCTCATATAGACGCTTTCTGACGCCTCTGCAGCAGACGGCTTTTTGAAAACATAGTGGTAAAAGAATAAATTGCTCAAAACGAGCAATTTCTCCTTTTGCCACAATGTTTTCCACTTTTAGTCATAGGTTATCCATTCAATTATAGAGATTTTCTATTTTTTGACAAAATATGTTCAAAGTCGTCTGCTGCAGAAATGTCGTGTGAGGGGAAGGGTTAATGATGTTTATGTTTGTGAATGTTTTCAGCTGACTGACTCTAAAGGTTATTGTGAAAGTAGAGGGCCATGCGGCACTTCGTCGCTCACCTGTTAATGTTTTCGGCTGACTGCAGCTAAAGGTTATTGTGAAAGTAGGGGGCCGTGAGGCACTTCGTCGCTCACCTGTGAATGTTTTCAGCTGACTGCAGCTAAAGGTTATTGTGAAAGTAGGGGGCCGTGAGGCACTTCGTCGCTCACCTGTGAATGTTTTCAGCTGACTGCAGCTAAAGGTTATTGTGAAAGAAGAGGGCCACGCGGCACTTCGTCGCTCACCTGATAATTTAATATTTAAGACAAGACCACTATCTACGGCACATTTACTGATTCTGATCTGATCAATGCAACTTAACACTTTCCTATTTAAAGTGAATCTGAATTTAAAAGTCCAACGTGGCCATATATACCTAGGGACCGTGTTTGAGGGTTATACGCTATCAAAATACTTGAAAACATGCTTTGTATGGTGTTTTTTTTAATTTTATTTTTAATCAGTTATATCACGGCGTTTCCTGTGTAAGTTACCAGTACTACTGGTCCATTTATCTTAACACCAGCCAGTCGGTCGTAATGCTAACCCCGCAAGGCTGAGCGCCAAGGAGGGCCGCTATCATGTTTAATGTCTTTGGTATGACCCGACCAGGGATCGAACCCATTATATCCCGCACACGAGCCGGATGCTCTATCACTACACCACCAAGGTGGTACACTTGAACACACTTATAAGGGGGTCTGAATAGAGATATTAATCTTGAAATTAGACAAGCACTTTAAAAGTTTGTTTTTTAACTCCTTTTCTGATATCGTTACTGCTATATTTTCAACAAATCCCGATGGCTTAGCATGTTTTGTAAAGAGTCATCTCGAGGACATTTCTTCTAACTAATGTTCAAATAAGACTATCAGTAAAAACACATTTTAAAATGTTGTAATGTTCCCCCTTTTTCTGATGCAGCCTTGCAGCCATGTCTTTTAAATAATCCAAATGTCTTGAACCATTTGTATATGGGTCACCTAAGGAACATCAGAGGCCCATAGGGAAGACTGGGATTACCCAACTATATTGCCTCTTTAACCCTTTCCCTCATACGACAATTCTGCAGCAGACGACTTTGAACATATTTTGTCAAAAAATAGAAAATCTCTATAATTAAATGGATAACCTATGACTAAAAGTGGAAAACATTGTGGCAAAAGGAGAAATTGCTCGTTTTTAGAGCAAAAGTGGTTTTCATGGAGATTTCACCCAAAGTGATCCTGTTTCAAAATGCGACTAAAATAGTATAAAGATTAATCGGCCTGAAAAGCTTTATCTAGAAATAAAAAATTTCAATCCATTATTTTCATTAGTCGCCGGGCAGAAGCCCGCGACTTCTATTTTTAATAGGTTTTCGGAAATCACATGGGAGGAGGGATTATTATTAGAAAGAAACACATTTAGATGTCTTGAACATATTACAATTGTGTTTGTTTAAAAACACTAAGTAATGACACATCTAAAATGAAATAAATATTCCGATGTTTTAGGTATTTTCAGTTTCTTTATTTTGACTCGCATTTATGTTTTGTTGTTTTATTTACGAAGATAAAACAGTCCCTATTAGCTAGACTGGTATACTTTACTTTTACACTATATACTACATGTACTCAAAAGGCGATAACTACAAACCTTTACGTCGCAGTCTAATTTGTTTACATACGCGCTTGAAGCGTGACTCGCGAATACCAACTGCGCAGATCAATCTCCTTTGCAGAGAGCCGTCTCTTTACACTCACTTACAAATAGTAAATCGTAGGTGATTTAAAATGTTTATTTGGTTCGAAACAAATGAAGAAAAGAACAAACCGAGATAAAAACTAGTTTTAATAGAAAAATTACTTTGAACGAACACTCTCTGCCTATAAAGAGAGTTTCAAGAACGACACCTCTGCGAATAAGAAAAAATCGGGTCTTTCGTACAAAATTATTTCGTCCTTGACAATGTTAAATGTGTCATTTAATTCCCTAAAGGCATATTGCTTCCGATCTGCATATTGTTATGGATCATTGACACAAGGGCGCTCATCATAATATAATTTTAAAACATGAGTAGTTTTGTTATTTTCATTATAAAAAAGGAAGGAAAGAATTAAAATAAATTAACATGTTGTAGGGCTCAGTTTATGTTCGAAATTAAGTTTAAATTATACAACAATTTCAATGAGATTTAACTGTTTAGTTGATATTATATTTCGAATGTGGTCTAATTTATAAATATTGGACTACATTTCAACATGTGTTAAAGTATGATATAATTAGGATGCCAAGCTAATATCATTTTGAGAAAAAGAGAAAACTCAGCGATTTAACCCTTAACTCATTGTTTTAAAAGTATATTGTTGCAAAGGTGTCCACTGTTGACTTTAATAGAGGAAAGGTAAAATGGTGTGCTATTGCATGCAAATCCTAAATTGTCTGTTTTGTGGTTTTATTGAAAAATAATAAAATTCAAATATTCTGACAAACATCTTGAAAAGTGTATGTGGAATTCACAAATCTTATAATTATTCCTTAATGAAAGCACTGTATACATACTAAGACTAATGATTGGCAAGATTTCTCATTTCCATTACTGTTTATGATCAATAATTAGTTGGTTGTGTGTCTAGTCAACCTACTTTGGAATGGAGATTGATCATAAACAATGAAAGGCTTCAATTATCATTCACTTCGTTGACAAAACAATGTAAGTTATGATACATTTTCACTTGACCCCACCCCTGATGTTCCAATATGCCCCTCAGTTGATAACTGTTTATTCAACTACTATAATGTTAGTGTTATGCATAACTGCACTATGGATATCCGGCGACATTGATGCATTGCATCAACTTTCTCTTGTTTGTTACTCTTTGATAACATTTCGAATCTCGTTTGTAGAGAGTTTCCATATATTTGGGTACATGTTGTGTTTACAGTTGTCCGCTGCAGATCTCTAATATATGGGGAAATGATTAATTTAGCAGTAAATATTTGCCAAACAAGACAAGTGCAGAAGAAGAAACGTTTGGTAGTGACTGCTTCGTTTCGGGGCTGATCTATAGTAGTAAATACTACAGGTACCCTTTCAAGCACAATCCTTAACCCTTTCCCTCATACGACAATTCTGCAGCAGACGACTTTAAACATATTTTATCACAAAGTAGAAAATCTCTATAATTGAATGGATAACCTATGACAAAAAGTGGAAAACATTGTGGCAAAAGGAGAAATGGCACGTTTTGTGCAATTTCTTCTTTTGTCACTATGTTTTTAAAAAGCCGTCTGCTGCAGAGGCGTCAGAAAGCGTCTATATGAGGGAAAGGGTTAAAGAATAAATAATATGAACAGCAATTTTAGCAATGACAATACAATTTGTAGGGGAGTCTGTCCTACCACCTCAGACCTCTCTCACCATCGCTCCACACCATTTTTCATTTCATTCTCATTTTGCAACAATGTTTTAAAAGCCGCCTACTCGGATGCGGCAAATGTATGCACACAATTGGGCAAAGGTCAAACAAAATATATGATTATATCGTTCGAAATACAGATATACGAGTATATTTACTGTCTAATAACCAAACTGCAATATATAAATAAGTCACTTTTTTAGTTCTGATATTACGTAACCCACATGGAGACAACTATTATCATATTTAGGCAAAATGATGAATAATCGTGCTTATTGATAAATAATTATTCAAAAGAGTTTGCCAAAGTCGTCTGCTGCAGATGAATCAAAACATGACTGCGGGGTTAAACAATGGGAGATAATTAAGACTTATGGTTTATTGCTAACACATTGTGTTATCTCCCTTACCATGGATTCACTAAACAATTTTGGTTGTATGGTGTTTTATGCCCGCTTTCCTCGATGACTTACCGGTACTGCTTGTTAACCCTTTTCCTCATATAGACGCTTTCTGACGCCTCTGCAGCAGTCGTCTTTTTGAAAACATTTTGCCAGAAGAAAAAATTGCTTAAAACAAGCAATTTCTCCTTCTGCCACAATGTGTTCAACTCTATTTAATATTTAAACTTTAATTTATATTGAATATTTATTCAATATTTCCCCCAGATTATTTCAAAATTGTCTGCTGCGAAGATTTTTTTATGTGGGAAAGGGGTGGCTAACTTACCAAATATTTAGTTTAACCCTTTGTAGTTCAAAGTCATGTGAATTGGTCAGCGAAAGTGAAACATTTAAAATTCTTTGGAAAAGGTACGTTTTTCCCATTTAAACTTTTAATTTGGTTAAGTCTACACCTACTAATTAGTTTAGGGTTTTGTACCCTTTCCCCACATACAACACATCTGGAACAGACTACCTTGGAAACATCTAGATATTGAAAATCTGTACATGATGATATACTTATTGATTAGAGTTAAAAAATATTATGGCAAAAGGAGAAATTTCTCATAATGATGATGCATTAAAAGTGATATGTGTCTGAGCATGGTAAAGAGGTCAATATAATTTTTTGCATCAGGTGCTAGTGATAAATTGACCTCCATTTACTGAGAAGGTAGCGGAAGCAAAATGTGACAGCAAAAATAATGAACAAGAGGCTGCATGGAAATTCCCGCCACCACCTGCCAAAGTCACTGATTAGATTAAAGGTGGAATTCCTGGAATTGTTCACATTCCTGTACCATCATTCTTACTATCGTTCACCCTGTACCCCCACATACAACAACTATGAAGCAGACGACTTTGAAAACATCCTATCAAAAATGTGGAAAAAACTCCATTAAAGACAGTATAATTATTAAATAGAGTTGAAAACATTGTGGCAAATGGTGAAATTGATCATCATGAGCAATTTCACCTTTGCCACACTGTTTTTTAAAAATCGTCGGCTGCAGAGGCGTCTGAAAGCATCTATATGAGGGAAAACGTTAACCTTCAATTTACCTCATGTAAAATGTTAAGAATTCTATGCCTTGTACAATTTTGAGTTAAAATGTTTAACAGTTTTCCTTTTGCAGATGCATTTTGACGCATTTGCAGCAGAAGACTTTTTAAACATTGTAGCAAAGTGGAAAGTGCTAACGATGATTAATTTTCCTTTTGCCATAGTGTTTTCAATTTCATTCGATAAATATACCTTTATTAAAAGAGATTTTCCGTTTTTGGCCTAGATGTTTTCAAAGTCGTCTGCTACAGATTTGTTGTATATGGGAGAGGGATTACAGATGCAATAACAAGACATATAATAGCAATACAGAGTTGACCATATTGTGGGAAAAAGAGAAATTGCTCCTTTTAAGTTTTACACAATTTCCTACAATATTTTCGGAATTAATCAGCTTCAGAATCAACTACATATAAACGATCTGTATCTTTAACCATATCGTATATGAAAGAGGGTCCAACTGGTAGACGTGCATTGGTCATAGTTGGAAGCCAGAATACGTTCAAAACGATGTCTGTGCATTGGTCATACTTGGAAGCCAGAACAGGGTAAAGTTGAGAGCTGCACATTGGTCATACTTAGAAGCCAGAACAGGGTCAAAATTAGAACTGCTCATTGGTCAAACCTGGAACTCAGAAAGTGTTCAAATGATAGCTGTCCATTAGTCATACTTGGATGTCAGACAGCGTCAAAATGAGAGCCGTGTAATGGTCATACCTGGAAGCCAGTACAGGGACATCATGTTAGCTATCCATTTGTCACATTTTGAAGCCTGAACAGGGTCAAATGAGAGATATGCATTGGTCATACTACGATTGTAAGTCAGATCAGGGACATCATGTTAGCTGTCCATTGGTCATACCTGGAATCCAGAACAGGGTCAAAATGAGAGCTGTAGATTCTTCAAACTTGGAAGAGAACAGGGTCAAAATGGGTGCTATGCATAGGTCATACTTGGATTGGAAGCCAAAACAGGGTCAAATTGGAAGCCCTGCATTGGTCATACTTGGAAACCAGAACATGGTCAAAATGAGAGGTGTGCATTGTTCATACCTGGAAGCCAGAACAAGGACATCATATCAGCTGTCCGTTGGTCATACTTGGAAGCCAGAACAGGGTCAAAATGGGAACTATGCATTGGTCATACTTGGATTGGAGGCCAGAATATGGTCAACTTGGAAACCAGAACAGGGTCAAAATGAGATATGTACATTGGTCATACCTGGAAGCCAAACCAGGGTCATACTAAAAGTTGTCCATTGGTCATACTTTGAAGTCAGTACATGGTCAAAATGGGAGCTGTGGATTGGTCATAAATAGGAGCTAGAGCAGGGTCAAAAAGAGCTCTGCATTGGTCATACTTGGAAGCCAGAACAGGGTCATAATGAGAGCTGTGCATTGGCCATACCTGGAAGCCAGAACATGGTCAAACTTGTAACTGTTCATTGGTCATACTTGGAAGCCAGAACAGTGTCAAAATGAAAACGATGCATTGGTCATACTTAGAAGCCAGAACAGGGTCATAATGAGAGCTGTGCATTGGCCATACTTGGAAGCCAGAACAGGGTCAAACTGGGAACTGTTCATTAGTCATACTTGGAAGCCAGAACATGGTCACAATGGGAACTGTGCATTCGTCATACTTGGAAGTCTGAACAGGATCAAAATGGGACCTGAGCATTTGTAATACTTGGAAGCCAGAACAGGATCAAAATGATAGCTGTGCGTTGGTCAAACTATGATACTAGTAAGCCAGAAAAGGGTCAACATGGGAGCTGTTTATTTGTCATACTTGGTATCCAATTTGACTTTATGTAATTGATCAATATATCCATAAAATAATTCTGACACCTGCCAATCAGTCAAAATGAATATATCAAATGTCTAACCACACCAGTTGATTGATTGATGTGTTTATAACGCATTGTTCAAGAATGCTCCAGGCATATCACGGTGGCCAGTCCACATATCGAACTGTGTACTGGCGTACTCACACCCGCATTCCAATGAGCAAGTCTTGCAAAGCAACTTACTGCTTCTCCAAATATGAATGTTATCCCATTTTGTCGAAGACAATGGCGTTTCTAGCAATGACATTTGTCAAACGTCAGAAAGAATGTTGGCCGAATTCGGGTTTGAGCTGACAATCCATAGATTGACAGCCCGCATCGTTACCGAGCTGGGCCTGAGCACAAAGGAAGGACGCAAATGCTACCACTAACAATGTGATTTTGATCCCCCTTGGACTCGAGCCTAGACTCATTCTCCTAGGACTCGAGAGCCTATACTTCCTGTCCCTCAAGAATATTTTCTTAAATTAAAGTCTTATAACTAATTTGACAAGTGAAATTTTAAAACAAGCTCTGTTTCGTCCGATTTTTTACCTTTGACCTTAAAGTGTGACATGACCTTGAAGTTCATACCTGGGTCTTATAAATGGCACACAATGTCTCATCGATGTTAACAATCGTGAGGGGTTATCTACATCCGTTGAAGTATTTCAAATTATAGATTGGAACTGGGTTTTTAACTAGATGACAAAACGTTAAATTGTTCATAAAGATCATTTTCTCCTTTTGCCACACTGTTTTCAACTCATTTCAATTATCATACTTTCAGTGTGGAAACGATTTAGTTTCAGAAGTTTCACAAAGTATCACTAATTTATAGGATAAAATGCCTACCATGTTAAAGGTTCCATTTATTTTACAAACGGCCATATTTTTTCCTTCTTTTTTTCCAATTATGCTAAGCGGAAAGTGATGGGTTTCTCATGTGTTGATTGTTTTTTCAGAGTTTCTCGAACAGCATTTTGCACAGACCATTATCCCTCATGTCAATCATTTTAACCCTTTCCCTAATACAGTAAATACGCAGTATAGTATTCATTGAAAACATTAAGGCAAAATTATGGAAAATCTCTATTATTGAAGGTTGATTGATTGATTGGGGTTTAACGCCGTTTTTAACAATTTCTCAGTTATATCACGGCGGCCAGTTCACCTACTCATGTGTTTCCTGGTTTTCTCACACCAGTACTCCACACAACAATCTTTTCAAGCAACTGGCTGCTTTTCCACATAGACTTAGCCCATTGGTGGAAGACGAATGACGCATGTCGCATTGACTTTTGTCAATCGTCGGAAAGAAAGTTGGCCGAGCCGGGATTTGAACTCACAACCCCTGGATATTATTGAAGGTATAATCATTTAGATCAGCTGAAAACAGTGTGGCAAAAGGAGGAACTGATCAAAATACGCAATTTTTCCTGTTGTCACAATGTTTTTCAATGAAAGCCCGAGATGCGTTAGTCCCGTAGTGGAAGAAGGTTGACACAAGTCACAAAGACTTTTAAATGAATGGATGGATAAGCTTGGGTTTCGAACTCTTTGACTTCTGGATTAATGGACCGGCCTCGTCGTTAACTAGCTATAGTGGCTTGCAGACCACACGTGTAGGTAGAAAACGTTTATAAGACCCAAAAGGTTATTGGTTATTATTTACTAGTATAGTCGCGGAGACCTTGACCTAGGATGGTGAAACGCACACATGTACAATCTCTCTTAACCCTTTCCCTCATACGACAATTCTGCAGCAGACGACTTTGAACATATTTTGTCAAATAATAGAAAATCTCTATAATTGAATGGATAACCTATGACTAAAAGTGGAAAACATTGTGACAAAAGGAGAAATTGCACGTTTTGTGCAATTTCTTCTTTTGTTACTATGTTTTCAAAAAGCCGTCTGCTGCAGAGTCGCCAGAAAACGTCTATATGAGGAAAAGGGTTAAAACTGAAACTTTGTGTGAAGAATGAAGGAAGTTTATGTTGATGATACTCGCTGGAAAGATCTGGGGAATCCACGGCCCTGTTTGTTTGTCATATCCGGGGTCCCAAGTTGCACTTAATAGTCGGTATCTCTGTTTTAACTCTTTTCCAAATATAGACGCTTTCTGACGCCTCTGCACCAGACGACTTTTGAAAACATTGTGACAAAAAGAGAAATTGCTCAAAACGAGCAATTCCTCCCCCTGCCACAATACTTTCAAGTCTATTCAATAATCTTACTTTCCTATATGGATATATTCTACATCTTTTTAAAGATGTTTTCAAGGTCGTCTGCTGCAGAATTGTTGTAATGTGTGAAAGGGTTAAACATATTCTATTGGATTTCCAATTTATCCACTTCTCATTGGAGTAGAAGTCGACCATTTACATCATGGCGCAATTTGAAGCCACAGCTTATTAACCCTTTCCATCATATAGACGAGTTCGGACGCCTCTGCAGCAGACGACTTTTTGAAAACATAGTGACAAAAGAAGAAATTGCACAAAACGTGCAATTTCTCCTTTTGCCACAATGTTTTCCACTTTTAGTCATAGGTTATCCATTCAATTATGGAGATTTTCTACGTTTTGACAAAATACGTTAAAAGTCGTCTGCTGCAGAATTGTCGTATGAGGGAAAGGGTTAAGGAACCAATATACACAGCTTGTTGAGGGGAGAAGTTTCCCAATGCTCTGACTAGGATATGAACCAATGACCTCTAAAGGTGAGTGAAGAAACAACATAAGCCTAAAATTGTTATGAAGAAAACTAGTTTTTTATTATTTAACAGTACAGTTTTCAAAAAAAAGTATTTAAATCCTTCCCAGCCTAGGCTGCCCTAAGATCCTTCTAAAATAGACGGATTCCTCTTAACCCCATTCCAACATGAGCACTTTCTCCTTTTGCCACAATGATGTCCACTATTTTCAATGATTGAATTTTCTTTTATAGAGACTTTTCATCTTTTTATCTAGATGTTGCGTTAACCCTTTCCCTCATACGATAATTCTGCAGCAGACGACTTTGAACGTATTTTGTCAAAACATAGAAAATCTCCATAATTGAATTGATAACCTATGACAAAAAGTGGAAAACATTGTGGCAAAAGGAGAAATTGCACGTTGTGTGCAATTTCTTCTTTTGTCACTATGTTTTCAAAAAGCCGTCTGCTGCAGAGGCGTCAGAAAGCGTCTATATGAGGGAAATGATTAAAGTTGTCTGCTGCATATTTGCTCTATGTCATTCATCGTAAATATGTATGTATATATCTGGAAAAGATTATTTTAGAGTAGCAAACTGATTTCTTAGCGTTATTTCCAGAGATGTGACAGACTTCAAAAATCTCAGAAGTTGAGACCGATAAACATTGTCAAACAAGGGTGTCAACTGTCATAATTTACTCCCATCAAGGGCCACAACTCTGGCGTGTCTGAGGAAATCTGGCAAGAAATTGAACCTGATCCAAGAATTATGTCTATAAATATTGTGACAAAGTTTAATTGCTCAACTTAAAGAGCATAAAAAGGTACTTGAACAGAACTACTATAGGACAGATAAGCTAGTCTTGAGAACTTTCACCAAATTCTAACTGTTAAAACTAGTCTTTTTAATGGTTTCTCACAACACAGTCTAAAACATATACTCGTTAACCCTTTCCAACATACAGATGATTTGTAACGCCTCTACAGCAGACAACTTTCGAAAACATGCATGGCAAAAGGCAAAAGGAGAAATTGCTCAGGCAGACACAATTGGAGTCATCTTCAGCGGATGACCTAAAGAAGATATTGTGACAAAACAAGAAATTGCTCTGATCTATCTTATAATAATGTTTTTTGGTTTTTTTAAGGCTATCATTATATTAACCCTTTCCCTCATATAGACACTTTCTGACGCCTCTGCAGCAGACATCTTTTTGAAAACATAGTGACAAAAGAAGAAATTGCACAAAACGTGCAATTTCTCCTTTTGCCACAATGTTTTCCACTTTTTGTCATAGGTTATCCATTCAATTATGGAGATTTTCTATGTTTTGACAAAATACGTTCAAAGTCGCCTGCTGCAGAATTGCCGTATGAGGGAAAGGGTTAAAAGCCTGAAATTGTTTTGCTCAAAGCAACAAAAAACCTCACTTGTATAAGAATGCTGTGTAGCAACAAAACATTTGAAACCCTACAGCATCATTACCCCTTACCGCATACTGGCATACTGAACACCTGCAGCAGACGACAGACATATGACTTAGTTGTTTGTGAGAGTAAAACTTTTCAGTTAACCCTTTCTCTCATAGGACAATTCTGCAGCAGACGACTTTTAACATATTTTGTCAAAAATTAGAAAATCTCCATAATTGAATAGATAACATATGACAAAAAGTGGAAAACATTGTGGTAAAAGGAGAAATTGCACGTTTTGTGCAATTTCTTCTTTTGTCACTATGTTTTCAAAAAGCCGTCTGCTGCAGAGGCGTCAGAAAGCATCTATATGAGGGAAAGGGTTAAATTATCTAGCAGTTATTAACTTAAAATATAACCATTAGCACTAAGTGAATCCCTTTGACTCAACATAATAAAATGTTAACACTTTCATACATACAACAAATCTGCAGCAGACGACTTTCAAAATATCTAGGCAAAATGTGAAATATCTATATGCAAGATATATTGATAATTGAAAAGAGTTGAAAACATTGTGGCAAAATGAGAAATTGCTTAATATGAGCAATTACTCCTTTTGTCACAATGTTTTCAAAAGTTGTCTGCTGCAGAGGCGTCTGAAAGCGTCTGTATGAGGGATATCTGAGATATCACAACTTGTGATGCCTCAGCAGTAGAACAGATTGATAAAACATTGTGGCAAAAGACAGTATTGTTAAAAACCATCCGTTTTTGAATTTACCCGCAACCTGTTACATTCTATATCAAAATCTATCTCATTAAAATTAGACCAAATTACGTATATTGGATCTGACTACACTGCATTAAGGGTCGGCTCGAGTTGACCTAATACACCTTTTATGTCGTATGTAATCGCACATTACAGCAAACGCCCGTGATATACAATCGGAACACTCGACAATTACCACTTCTCTATTATCCTTTATTCATATGGGTTATCTTACCCGTTTTATATTGAAAGATTTGGTAAGCGACAATTTGATAGGCTGATGCAAAGGTCAATCTGAGACGACCTGTATGGGGCTGTCATCAGATCTATATACAAGCTAGCGAATTTTCCTTTTCTGTCTGGTTTTTAGTGAGACTGTATCAAAATTATACTTAAATCTTTCAAAATTGTTGTCAACAGAGATGACACTAAAACTAGCATATCAGATTAAGAGCTTAAAATAAGGAGACAATGATCAATTTCTAAACTAACAAACTAATAGCCAAAGATTTTAAAAAATTTAAAACATCAGGTTCTAATTACCAATTTTACATGAGATTTACTTCACAATATATTTCAAAGCCCTTTCCCTCATATAGACGCTTTCTGACGACTCTGCAGCAGACAGCTTTTTGAAAACATAGTGATAAAAGAAGAAATTGCACAAAACGTGCAATTTCTCCTTTTGACACAATGTTTTCCACTTTTCGTCATAGGTTATCCATTCAATTATGGAGATTTTCTATTTTTGACAAAATATGATCAAAGTCGTCTGCTGCAGAATTGCCGTATGAGGGAAAGGGATAGTTGACATATTGTTTGGGACTTTGTGATACCAACAGAACAGATCTAGTAACTAAAATTAAATTTATAAAATAAAATCGTAACAAAAAGCACTACAGATGAGTTTTAAAAAAAAAGATAACAATTTAGTTATAACAAATTATATCAAACATTTATGCCAAGCACTTTTACTTTTACCATTTCCCTCATATAGACCCTTACCGACGCCTCTGTAGCAGACGGCTTTTTGAAAACATGGCGACAAAAGAAGAAATTGCTCAAAACAAGCAATTTCTCCTTTTGTCCACTGTTTTCAACTCTTATTCAATTAGTGTACTTGGATTGAAAGGGAGTTTCCAATTAATTTCTGGTATGTTTTCAAAGCGGTGTGCTACAACTTTGCCATAATGTAATCAAAAGTCGTCTGCTGCTGACTATTGCAAGTGGGAAAAGGTTTAACCATTTCAACCACATATAGACGCTTTCTGACGCCTCTGCAGCAGACAACTTTTGAAAACACTGTGACAAAAGGTGACAAAAGGTGAAATTGCTAGATGATATTTTAAGGAAATTCTGGGGGGGGGGGGGAGAAATGTAATGCTTTTATTCTGTATCTTAATCATGAATAAATAGCCTATTTTAACCCTTTCCCACATATAGACACTTTCTGACGCCTCTTTAGCAGGCGACTTTTGAAAACATTATGACAAAAAGAGAAATTGCTCAGAACGAGAAATTTCTCCTTTTGCCATAATGTTTTCTACCTTTTTCAGTAGTTATAGAGATTTTCAATGTTTTTACAAAAATTATTTCAAGGTCGTCTGCTGCAGATTCTGCTATAATTTTTATTTCCTCTCATACGTTTTCAAAGTAGATGACCCTTAATATAGAAGGTTTCACCCTTTCCTTAACCCTTTCCCTCATACGACAATTCTGCAGCAGACGACTTTGAATGTATTTTGTCAAAACATAGAATATCTCCATAATTGAATGGATAACCTATGATAAAAAGTGGAAAACATTGTGACAAAAGGAGAAATTGCACGTTTTGTGCAATTTCTTCATTTGTCACTATGTTTTCAAAAAGCTGTCTGCTGCAGAGGCGTCAGAAAGCGTCTATATGAGGAAAAGGGTTAATACAACAAATCTGCAGCAGATGACTTTGAATATACGAATCATAATAATGTAGAAAATGTCTATTAAATATTAATGAAAGTATATTTCATGAATAGAGTTGAAAGCGTTGCGGGAAATAGACGAATTGCCACAATGTTTTCAAAAGTCATCTGCTGTTTGCCTCAAATGCATCTGCAAGTGGGTAATAATTAACAAAGGATGTATCAGCTACTTGGTAAAAATAAAACAAAAGAGTTCAGATCTAACAATTGCATAAAAAAACAAAAATGCCATAACATTGGACGGAAAAAATAATATTTACACTTACTTATACATATAATACAGTCGTAAAATATACAATACGTCAGAGAAAAAATAAAACATTTGAAATAACAAGAGGACCATGATGGTCCTTAATTGCTCACCTGATTAAATGTTGGTTTTCTGGCGGGATGGCTCATATAAGGAAAACAAGCCCCCGCCAATTTAATTTCAAACCAAGTCAGTGATTGACCACAATAGCTTAAACTTGAACACTTTGTGCTCAGGTGAGCCTAAAATGGACGGTTCATTGATTAAAACGTTAACAATGGGACGGAAATTTTGTACAAATTGTAACTGAAACAAATGAATGTGAATGAAATCTGTGTTGTCATAATTTCAATACGGATGGATTATCAAAATTTAGCCTTCAAATAAACATTTTGAGAAAGTATTTTCCTCTCCCAGTGATACATCTGCAGTATACTTATTTCCAAAACCTTAATTAATAAAATCAAACTTTGAAAAATGAAATGAGTTCTACTTTTACTTCAAAATAACAATTTCTCATTTGTCCATTTAAGGTTCCAACTATGTTCTTTCAATTTACTAGATGTTTTAATTATCTTTTCTTTAACTGTTTTCAAGTAATGTCAACTTTTGCAGATGCTCACTGGAATCACATTTTGTTTAATAGATGGAAATATGGTGGCAAGGGCAAAAATTTGCTCATGATGAAAAATTCTCATGTTCCCACTTTTTTTAACTCTCATAATAATTATACTTTTATTTATAGAAATGTTCTACAGTTTGCCTATATTACAATAACGCTTTACCTCGTATAGACACTTTCTGATGCCTCTGCAGCAGACGGTATTTTGAAAACATGGTGACAAAAGAAGAAATTGCTCAATACAAGCAATTTCTCCTTTTGTCATCATGTTTGCAACTCTGTACAATTATTGTGCTTTCATTTAAAGGGAGTTTCCATTTTTTTACCCTGGCATGTTTTCAAAGTCATCTGCTGCAGATGTGTTGTATGTGGGAAAAAGTTAAAGATGCCTGCTGCAGATTTGTCTCATTTAGGAAAGGCTTAATATTTTTCAAACTGGACGGATCTCGACATCATTTTAAGCAGGAAGGAATCTGATTTAAACTGCAGAGATATAAAATATTTCAAGCCTTTCCTTCAGAGTCTGGATTGTGGTTGAGTGGTTAGCATCGGGGATTTCGAAACCGAGTAATTTCCCCTTTTGTCCTCTACATTTCCAATAGTCTTCAATGAGGAAAAGATTTATTACACATTTACATATTCTCCCATTCTTCACAATTGAAAGCGCTACAAGATTTTATAATCCCATCACTGCAACAGTTGATTGAATAAATCTAACAATTGATTTGATTGGTTAAATCACATTTTGTCACCATTCCTTCATTCCAACAACAATCTGACCAATCACAGTCCCCCCTGTACCTAAATCGTATCTTACAAAACAGTAAGCAATATCACATTTTGGCAAAGAAAGGTCAAGACAAGTTCATTCCATGTCCTATCATGGAACACCCTTCCCTTCATGTCCTGCCGATGTGAATTCATAACCTGTGGCAGCCTTGCATTGACATTTTGTATCATGGCAACCATGTCAGCCATATTGTCACATGGCAACCCTGCACTATATAATTTGTCAGTCATGTTTGTATTGCGGTGCTACAATATATTTGTTCATGTTTATTTTGTCATGTTGCAGTCCTTAATCAATTAAACCCTGAAGTTCTCCTATTTGGAATGGCATTTTCGAAAACAAACAATTTACATGCATGTAAGTTGCCAAGCCAAACTCATAACTTTGCCATAATAATCACAATAGTATCAGTTAGACTAGTAGGTTTTTTGTTAATCTATATCTAGGTGCTAGCATCAAGTATTACATGAAATTCAACATAACCAATTCTTTCAAACATTTCTTTTTTATGTTCAATTTTACCTAAAAAAACCACACAAGTATAGATGCATTTTATTTTGCCTTAAGTCCGAAACTTTTCAAACCTCACAAATAAACCGGATGTAAATTCAGACATCAGAAAAAAGTCTCCCAGCCCCAATGCATGTTTGGATATTCATTGAAACAGTTTTAATGAATATGTCTACAACATAATATATGGCCAAGAAAAATATAAACAATATCTAAGTGACATGTGATGCTTCGTTCTACAGCAAATGATTTATGGAAACAAGGTAGAAAATTAAGAAATTTGCCTTAAAATGAGCAATCACTTCATTCCCATGATTTTTTTCACTTTGCCTCAAAATCATCTTGACCTTTGACCCAGTGATCCACAAAACAGTAGAGATCATATGCTCAATAAGTCCATCATCCTTTGAAGTTTTACAACTCTAGGACATAGCATTCTTGAGCCGAAACATAGTTAACCTTTAACGTCCCTGACCTTGACCTTTGACCCAGTGACCCAAAATATAATAGGGATCACTTACTTGATAAGAACAGTCCTCCTATGAAGCTTCAAGACTCTGGGTACTTAAAACTGCTATCATCCTTTTCCCACATACAATATTTCTGCAGCAGACAACTCTGAAACATCTGAACAATAATTTGGAATTTCTCTAGAAACGAAAAGTGTAATCATTTAATAGAGTTGAAAACATTGTGGCAAAAGGAGAAATTGCTCATTATGAGCAATTTCTTCTTTGGCCACAGTGTTTTCAAAAAGTTGTCTGCTGCAGAGGCGTTAAAAAGCGTTTACATGAGGGAAAGGGTTAAGCTGAAACCAAAGTGTGACAGTCGGTCTCTTTAACATTAACCTTTGACCTAGTGACCATCTACGCAATAAGACCAATTCACGAAACTAATGAAGTGTGAAGACTCCGGTAACTATGGATCTCCTGTTATTAAGTGGATACCAAATAGTGAAGGATTCCTGTGACCTCGAACTTTGACCTAGAGACCATCTACTCAATAAGACCAATTCATGAGACTCATGAAGTGTGAAGACTCAGGTAACTATGGATCTCCTGTTATTAAGTGGATACCAAATAGTGAAGGTTTCCTGTGACCTTGAACTTTGACCTAGTGACCATCTACGTAATGAGACCAATTCACGAAACTCATGAAGTGTGAAGACTCAGGTAACTATGGATCTCCTGTTATTAAGTGGATACCAAATAGTGAAGGTTTCCTGTGACCTTGAACTTTGACCTAGTGACCATCTACGTAATGAGACCAATTCATGAAACTCATGAAGTTTGAAGACTCGGGGTAACTATGGGTCTACTGTTATTAAGTGGATACCACATAGTGAAGGATTCCTGTGACTTTGAACTTTGACCTAGTGACCATCTATGCAATGAGATCAATTCATGAAACTAATGAAGTTTGAAGACTTGGGTTACTATGGGTCTACTGTTATTAAGTGGATACCAAATTATGAAGGATAACTTTGACCTAGTGACTAAAAATACTATAGAGATAATCTACTCAATTAGACCAATCATCGTGTGAAGTTTTGAAGACTCTTCAGTCTTGAGTTTTATGGAGTTCCTTTTATCCAGCGGTACCCAAAATGTGACAAGACTGACAGATCGACTGCTGGTCAAATAATAATATGTTTGTCTCCCCCTATTAAGGGGGAGAAGCCATACACATTGTGATCAAGGGAGAAAATGCTAATTAGGAACAACTTCTCCTATTCCCAAAATGTTCCCTGAATCAAATACTTTCATTTTCACAGACATGCTTCCCCCTCTTTAGTCCTTTTCAACAATCAGACGCGTTTTAAACCGTCTGCAACCGACAACTTTTTAAAACATTGTAGCAAAAGGAGAAATTACTGCTCATAAAAACCTGTTCCTCCCTTTGCCAAAATGATTTTTACTCTTTTCGGTATACTTAAATTAAAAGAGATTTTCTTTATGTTGTCTGCTGCAGATATGGTGTATGTGGGAAACGGTAAAATGAGAAAACTCTACAAATAACCGATAAGGTTAAAGATTAACCCTTTCACATATACAATAAATCTTCAGCAGAAAGTTCTAGGAAAACAAATGGAAAATCTCTATAAATTAAGTTATATTTACCGAAAAAAAGTTGAAAACATAGTGGCAAAAGGAGAAATTGCTCGTTTTGTTACAATGATTTCAGAAGTTGTCTGCTGCAGAGGAGCCAGAAAATGCCTTTATATGAGGGAAAGGGATAAATACCAATCGAGTAACCTATCAAATGGCAATAAATTCTGACTGTACTGCGAAACATAAATTAACTTTTCTTGTAAAGTAATAGTAATATTGTGTTGTATCACTCGTTCATGATTCATGAAGCACCGAAATGTTTCGAAAAAACCTATGCAGTGCAGCAAACTGTTTCGAAAACTATTACTATCACAATATTTAATGCAACTGGCATCACATTGTCATGGAAACCTATTTTTCTCCCATCACCAAGCAGCCTTAGACGGTTAACCTAGTGACGCTAGATCCGCCTGAACCTCGGGATCACGGTGTAGAGCCTCGATTTCCCCGATCTGAACTCGCCGATGCTCCGACCTGAGAGAGCGACCAGATTTATTTGACTTGTTCGATTTTGTGGATTTTGTCGATTTATTACTCTTAGAACTGTTTGCCCGGGATCGAGTGGACTGTCTTTGTAAGATATTATGACTAATTGTCCGATGCAAGTTTTTGTTGCTGGCACTTGCGGCCATGGAGGTAATCCAAGGGTGTAGACATGCGTCAGGTGCCGACAGCCTCTCACTGGGGTTTAAGATTAGGGATTTGTCAATGAAATCTTTCGCTAACGTCGATATATCCTTCCAGTGCTGAAAGTAGAAAAAAACAACTATGAATTAATACAGGGTCCCCCGCACATATCAAACATCTCCCAGATATAGCAAATCTGCAGTACATGAAAACATCTAGCGCTATAAATATAAGGAATGGATAAACTTTTAATAGAGTTCAGTGGAAGACAGTGGTGCAGAGGTAGAGTGTCGGCCTCTCGTATCAAAGGTCCCTAGTTCCAGTCCCGTGAGGAGCGGGTCCTGACTTTGGGATTTTTCCACACAGACGGCGGGAGTACTGGTTAACCCTTTCCCTCATATGACAATTCTGCAGCAGACGACTTTGAATGTATTTTGTCAAAACATAGAAAATCTCCATAATTGAATGGATGACCTATGACAAAAAGTGGAAAACATTGTGGCAAAAGGAGAAATTGCACGTTTTGTGCAATTTCTTCTTTTGTCACTATGTTTTCAAAAAGCCGTCTGCTGCAGAGGCGTCAGAAAGCGTCTATATGAGGGAAAGGGTTAAGTCTCCAGGAAGCAGACATTGAGGATGATTAATCTAAGCCAAAGGCTTGTTTTGCAATCAATGTAAAATATATAAGTTTAAACTAATCGAGTTCAAAATGTTGTGAACAATTTAAAGAAAATTGAGCGGGAAAAAAATTTGTTTTGTTTCTTTGTATCTAGATAATTTGAAAAAAGAAATGGAAAAGTACCAGTATTCGGATAAACCTAAAATCGGATACCGATTTTTGATTCAAAAACGAATATTCGAATATATTCAAATAAGTAAAATGCATATATTCGTATATCATTTTCAGTATTCGTTCCCATCCCTACTAAATAGAGTTGAAACATTGTGGCAAAAAGAGAAAATTGCTTATCATGAGAAATTTCTCCTTTTGCCACAATGTTTTCAAAAATCTTCTGCAAATGCGTCGGAATGCGTCTGCAGGTGGAAAAGGGTTAAATTGATCATTATAAAGTTTTATAATTATAGAGTTTTATTCATATAAAGTTACTAGTTACATATAGTTTTTATTCAAATCCATCTAACCATGCCTTAGATAATTTGCTCCAGATTGAAGAACAGATGGACAGACAGGCAAGGCAGAAAGACAATGCCAATCCAATGAGAAATTTCTTTTTTTGCCATATTTTATTGTATGTAGGAAAGGATTGAACCCTTTCCAATATAAATATGCTTTCTGACGCCTCTGCAGCAGATGAATTTTGTAAACATAGTGACAAAAGAAGAAATTGCACAAAACGTGCAATTTCTCCTTTTGCCACAATGTTTTCCACTTTTGACAATATTTTCAATTATTTTCAGTACTCATACCTTCAATTATATCTATTCTCCATTTTTTTTGCCAATGTGTTTTCAAAGGCGTCTGCTGCAGATTTATTTTATGTGGGAAAGGGTTTACAGGTAGGTTTTTGTATATCAAGGCCCATATATACAACACAACAAGCAACTTATCCCCGTTATCTTTAATATATTGAGAATTGGAAAAAAAATCAAACTGGGTTTATTGACTATTTCATTAACCTTTTCACTGATACAGAGTGGCAATTGACGCATCTGCAGCAGACGACTTGAAAAAACTTTAATCATATTTCAAATTATCCAAACAGACAACCCTTCATCCTTTCCCACATCCACTGAGCCTGTTGCAGACAACTTAACCCTTTCCCACTTGCAGACGCATTCCGACGCATTTGCAGCAGACGTCTTTTGAAAACATAGTGACAAAAGAAGAAATTGCACAGAACGTGCAATTTCTCCTTTTGCCACAATGTTTTCCACTTTTTGTCATAGGTTATCCATTTAATTATTGAGATTTTCTATGTTTTGACAAAATACGTTCAAAGTCGTCTGCTGCAGAATTGTCTATGTGGGAAAGGGTTAAGAAACATGATTGCAGGCTAAAATATGGAAAATCTCGATGAATAAAAGTATAAATAAGAATTAGGGCATCATAAGTGAAATAGGGCCATGTCTATAATTGAATGGATAACCAATTAATGTCTAAAAGAGGACAACCTTGTGGCAAAAGGAGAAAATGCTCATCATGAGCAATTTCTTCTTTTGCCACAATGTTTTCAGAAGTCGTCTGCTTCAGAGGCGTCAGAAAGCGTCTGTATGAGGGAAAGGGTTAAGCTCAGAGACATAGCACTGAAGTATCTCAATCAACTGGATGAGTAACAGATGTACATGCTAGAATGACTATTTAAGATGGTGGGGGGAAGGGGGGAATAGGGATTTGGACTATTTTTGGTAGAAAAAAAGTCTCACTTGACTCTCTGATCTAGAGCATAAGTTTACATAAAAAGCCTTCATAGCAGCACCAACGTATGATATCCCAAACTCATTTTTTTTATTTTGGCTGAATGAGTACGATAGTTACACAGGTTTTTGGATGAAAACTGGGGCACCGATAAGAAAAAATCTCTTACAGCTTCTCCAGCATTCACAGTTACCTAGTGGCGTAGAATGTTTTTTGTTTTTTTATTGTTTTGTGTTTTAAAGAGATTCTTCATAGTTCTGCATAGATAATTACAAAGTTGTGTCTGCTGCAGAATTGTTGTAGGTGGAAAAAGGGTTATAGTAACCCTTTACATGTACCTGACAGATACATGTTTTATTGGGGTTTTACGCCGCTTTCAACATTATTTCAGTTATATCATGGCGACCAGTTCACTTACTCATGCATTTCCTGGTTTTCTCACACCAGTACTCCACACAACAATCTTCCCAAGCAACTGGCTGCTTTTCCACATAGACTTAGCCCATTGGTGGAAGACGAATGACGCATGTCGCAATGACTTTTGTCAATCGTCGGAAATAAAGTTAGCCGAGCCGGGATTCAAACTCACAAACCCTGGATTGACAGCCCGCGTCCTTACCGACTGAGCTACCGGGACTTGACCTGACAGATGCAATTTTTGATTGATTGTTTGGTTCTTTACACCACTTTCCACAATATTTCTGTTATATCCTTGACAGAAGTAACAATGGTGCAGTACCTTCCTTTTAACCCTTTCCCACATACAACAATTCTGCAGCAGACAAATTTGAAAATATACCCGAACAAAATTGTAAACTCCCTTTAAATGAAAGTACAATAATTGAATAGACTTGAAAACATTGTGACAAAAGGAGAAATTGCTCGTTTTGAGCCATTTCTTCTTTTGTCACTATGTTTTCAAAAAGCCGTCTGCTGCAGAGGCATCAGAAAGTGTCTATATGAGGGAAATGGTTAATGCTGCTTTCATTTTTTTTTCTGTTATATCAGGACCTTTCCTGGGTAGGTTAACAGTACTACTGGTTCATTTATCCAGACACCAGCCAGCAAGTCGTAATGCCAAACCCCCCCAACCCTGAGCGCAAAGGAGGGCAGTCATTACAACCATTTTTAAAGTTTTTTGGTATGACCAGACAAAATCAAACCTGCATCAGAGGCCGACGCTCTACCACTTCACCATCAAGGTGGCTGCAAATTGCAACATAGCCCTTCCCTTCACATGTTGAAGTAACATAATTAACCCTTTCCCACCTGCAGATGCCTTATTATGCAATAGCAGCAGACGACTTTTGAAAACATTGTGGCCAAAGGTGAAATTGCTCATGATGAGCAATTTCTCTTTCGGCCACAATGTTTTCAACTTTACTTAACAATTAAGCCATCTTTTGTGGAGATTTTTCAGGTTTTTGTCAATAGGTTTTCAAAGTCCTCTGCTGCAGATTTGTTGTAAGTGGGAAAGGATTAAAGCATGCAACTCTAAAAATAGCATATCCAGTCAAGCCTTTCCCACATACAACAAATCTGCAGCAGATGACTTGGAAATGGTACAGGCAGAAATAGAAAAAATCTCTATAATAGAAAAGATATTTTGTTAAAAGTGTTGAAAAGATTGTGGCAAAAGTTATCAGCTGCCGGTGTCAGAAAGTGCCTGTATGTGGGTTATGCCTTTCCCACATACAGACACTTTCTTTTTACTTTTAAAAACTTCATATAATCTTTGAGTTTGAAGAATCAGGGCATATAAGATTTAAAGGCGTATGGACTTTTCTCTTTCTCACATAGAACAAATCTGAAGCAGATGGCTTTGACAACATCTGTGCAAAACTTACAATTTAATAGAGTTGAGCAGATTCTTCCTTTACCATAATGTTTTCAAAAGTGGTCTGCTGATTCGATGCTGAAAATGTGTCTGTAGGTTGGGAAAGGATTAAATATAAAGATTTGTCATCTGGTGAATGCAAAAGCAAAGAATTACTGATTGAAAGAGACATATTGAATAGCACATTCTATATTTAAATTTCCTGCTTTCAAATATATCTTTCCATTATTAATAAATGAAGACTATTTATAACACAAAGCACACATAGAGCTATCCGATTCTCATTTCCCTTCAATAGCTGTTATTTAAACTGAAGACCTGAAAAAATAATCACACCATGAACATCCGTTATCTAAATTATATCTTGCCTCAAGTCGAGCCGCAATTGCAGTCGGTAACAAAAAGGGCTATCGGTCCAGGAGTACTGAGTTTGCATCATAGCTTGATCATACATTTTCTCCCATGATTGACAATTGTCATTGTGACTAGTGCCATTTTTCCAAAAGTACAGGCTTGATTTGAAAACTATTTGGAACACATTTTCCTTCAGCGACTCTCTACCAAGACTGTTCAAATTACTCTGATCGTTTGATATATATACATGGCCACCAGGGAGCGGTGCTTATTTTGATTAAATAAAGTTGAACTCGGTTGAAAAAATACATTTATTCCATAGTCATCTTTCTGGATTATAGTCAAGTATCACATTATACAGTTGTTTTGGTAAAAGTCAAAACTATTAGTCAAAACTATTATTCCCAGGTTAGGGGATGACATCTGAGCTGTCCACAATGTCGTCCCAGACATTAAACGACAACAAGCTGCTTTTTTACCGGATTAAATGTCATTTTAAGCCAAGTTGTAAGAACTACAAATCTATAGTGTGCTTTGAGGAATTTGATATTTAACTGAAACAAATAGATTGTTTAGCATAGAACACAGAAAAACTGTGTAAATAAACTTCGTAAGAGCACAAGCAGGCAGCAGATCAAAATATTGATCAGCGCAGAGTTCAATCAAAGACCAATTAATTGATTTTGTGTAAAATAGATAACATGTACTTTTAAATAGGGTATCGGGTAATAATAATTAATATTTTCACAATTCTAACTATAAGCCAGGTAAGAGCAGTGTCAAATGATTCAGCTTATTGCACATTTGCACTTTAAAAAAACATTTTCTAAAGGCTGTAATGGAAAATGCTTACTAGAAATTTATCCTTTGCGTAATGAATAAATAGGCTTTTACAAAATGGTTGCTCAAGTCCTATTCATTTTGAAAAGAAAATCCATAGATTCAGATTTAACTGTTTCCCACATACAACAAATCCACAGCAGACGACTTTGAAACTCCATTTAAAGGCGATCGCTAGTTTCATCAATTTTTTTAGAAAAACATTCAGAATTTTATGAAAGTTAGTAATTAACATTGTGTTGCTTAAAAATAAAGTGCTAAAAAGTTCTCAAAAATGCAAGTTGTTTTCTCATTTAGCAAGTAACAAAATATAGCACTTGCGAAAAAATGCAAGTAGAAAATCTGGCTAAATTTGACCCCTGACAATGTTTCAAACTCTATTCAATAAATGACCTTTCATATATAGAGATTTACTATATTCTTGCACCGCCTCGCCGGTATAGTGGTAGAGCATCTGCCTCAAGTGTGGGAGGTCGCAAGTTTGATCCACGGCCGGGTCATACCAAAGACTTATAGTTATGGCAGCCCTCCTTGGCTCTCAGGGTTCACTGGTGTCACGATAAAATGACCAGAAGCATAACGACCGCCTCACTGGTGTCACGATAAAATGACCAGAAGCATAACGACCGCCTCACTGGTGTCACGATAAAATGACCAGAACTGAGAAGCACTGGTAACTTACCCAGGAAACGTCACGATATAACTGAAAAAGTGTTGAAATCGATGTAGCACACCAAACATTTGATCTATATTCTTGCCCAGATAAAGTTCAATGTAGTCGGCAGCATATTTGGGAAAGGGATTAACTATTGTTCAACATAACAATGTACAAATAACACCGACAATAATATGTAGGATTGTTATGAGGTCAAACAGTTCAAAGTTGTAAGATTCAAGTCTCATAAATCTTTGCTGATAAGCCCTCTTGTTTATGCAAATTAAATGTGAGTCATACAGACAGTGAGTGGTGCTAAGCCCATTTGTACCACATTGGTATACTATAAGTAGTCCTTGCCAACATACAAGATAATCTACACCGGGAGGACTTTAACCCTTTCCCTCATACGACAATTCTGCAGCAGACGACTGTAAACGTATTTTGTCAAAAAATAGAAAATCTCCATAATTGAATGGATAACCTATGACAAAAAGTGGAAAACATTGTGGCAAAAGGAGAAATTGCTCGTTTTGAGCAATTTCTTCTTTTGTCGACATATGTTTTCAAAAATATGTCTGCTGCAGAGGCATCAGAATTTCTCCTTTTGCCACAATGTTTTCCACTTTTAGTCATAGGTTATCCATTCAGTTATAGAGATTTTCTATCATTTGACAAAATATGTTCAAAGTCGTCTGCTGCAGAATTGTCGTATGAGGGAAAGGGTTATAAGCATGACTGTGCATCCACAGCAGACCACTTTTGAAAATATTGCTTACAATAAGCAATTTCTCCATTTGCCTCAATGTTTTAAACTCTTTTCAATTAATATACTTTCATAGACAGTGATTGTTCATGTTTTTGCCTAGAAGTTTTCAAAGTCGTCTGCTGCAGATATGTTGAATGTGGGAAAGGGTTAAAATATCCCTTTTTTTCGTCTTGGGCATGTTACAAATTTTACCTCTTATATTTGTTCAAACCAAACAAATAAGTATACCATTTGAATCACAGGGACCTAAACGTTTGAAGAAAATTTAGAAAGATTCATCACAGACATCAGTGCAGGGTGGTTAAAATTACATAGAAACACAAAATGCTGGTTAAAAGTACAATAACGAATTCATTTGCTTATGAGTCAGCCTGGCTTGCTTGCCACACCCTTCCAAATGTAACTGTGGTAACTGCAGCGCAGCACAATAGATTATTTATGACTGAAACAAGTCTACCATTGAAAGCTTCCACAGAAAAATTTACACTTCCAGGTTATTATGCTAAACCTGTTCCCACATACATTTCCAGGTTGTAATGCTAAACCTGTTCCCATACACTTCCAGGTTGTAATGCTAAACCTGTTCTCACATACACTTCCAGGTTGTAATGCTAAACCTGTTCCCACATACACTTCCAGGTTGTAATGCTAAACCTGTTCCCATACACTTCCAGGTTGTAATGCTAAACCTGTTCCCACATACACTTCCAGGTTGTTATGCTAAACCTGTTCCCATACACTTCCAGGTTGTAATGCTAAACCTGTTCCCACATACACTTCCAGGTTGTTATGCTAAACCGGTTCCCACATACAGCACTTCCAGGTTGGAATGCTAAACCTGTTCCCATACACTTCCAGGTTGTAATGCTAAACCTGTTCCCACATACACTTCCAGGTTGTAATGCTAAACCTGTTCCCACATACAGCACTTCCAGGTTGTAATGCTAAACCTGTTCCCACATACACTTCCAGGTTGTAATGCTAAACCTGTTCCCATACACTTCCAGGTTGTAATGCTAAACCTGTTCCCACATACATTTCCAGGTTGTAATGCTAAACCTGTTCCCACATACACTTCCAGGTTGTAATGCTAAACCTGTTCCCATACACTTCCAGGTTGTAATGCTAAACCTGTTCCCACATACAGACGCTTTCTGACACATCTGCACCTCATGATTTTTGAAAACATTGTGACAAAAGGAGAAATTGCTCAAACCAGTAATTTCTCCTTTTGCCACAATGTTTTCAAATCTTTTCAATAATTGTTCTTTTATTTATAGAGACTCGCCCTATTTTTGCCTAGATGTTCTAGACAGATTATTTGGTCTTTTACGCCGCTTTCAACACTTTTTCAGTAATATACAACAGAGTTTCCTGGGTAAGTTACCAGTTACTACTGGTCCATTTAGCCTGACACCAGCCAGTCAGTCATAATGCTATCCCCACAACCCTAAACACCAAGTAGGGCAGCCATTACTACCATTTTTAAAGTCATTGGTATGACCGGGGATCGAACCCACGCCCTCCCGCAACCAAATATTTATTTTTACCCTTTCTCATATACATTTTTAACGTCTCTGCAGCAGGTGACTTTTGAAAACATTGAGACAAAAGGAGAAATTGCTCACAATGAGCCTTTTGCCACAATGTTTTCAACTCCTTGATCATACCTTTATTTTTAAAGAATGTCCCTATATTTGCCTAGATGTTTTCAAAGTCATCTGCTCCAGATTTGTTCTATGTCTTAACCCTTTCCCTCATATAGACGCTTTCTGACGACTCTGCAGCATACGTCTTTTTGAAAACATGTCAACAAAAGAAGAAATTGCTTAAAACGAGCAATTTCTCCTTTTGTCACCATGTTTCAACTCTATTCAAGTATTGTACTTTCATTTAAAGGGAGTTTCCAAAAAATTTCGGGTATGTTTTCAAAGTAGTCTGCTGCAGATCAGTATGCTGTATGTGGGAAAGGGTTAAAGGGTTAAAGCGTTAAAACCCTTGTAGGAGATTGGGAAATGGTTCAAAATAAGCTGCAACAGTAGTCGTTCATTATCCTACAATCTTTTCAATTTGGTTTCCAAAGAAAGGAGCGTGACATTTTTCTGCTGGGTTGTTAATAACCCTTTCCCTCATACGACAATTCTGCAGCAGACGACTTTGAACATCTTTTTTCAAAAAATAGAAAATGTCTATAATTGAATGGATAACCTATGACAAAAGGTTGAAAATATTGTGGCAAAAGGAGAAATTGCTCGTTTTGAGCCATTTCTTCTTTTGTCACTATATTTTCAAAAAGCCGTCTGCTGCAGAGGCGTCAGAAAGCGTCTATATGAGGGAAAGGGTTAAATTAAATGACCCAAATTTTTCACAGATAAAAGACGGGCTTAATTTGGAAGAGTAAACTGAATTACCAAGTTAGATAAAGAGCTCAAAGCTAACTGTGGGAAAAATGGATCCAATCTGGATAATCTAGGACTGCAAGATTCCACAGATTAAACACTTGATTGACACTAACCTGGCTGGACTATTGATTAATTAACCAATAGTTTTTGTTTTATCAGAAAACAACAGCCAGGTCACGCTAAAATGTCCGTAATATATTATCATTCGGCTTCTTGATAACTTTACAATACTGAGATTTTCAAACAGTCATTGACCAGCCAGATGACTAGATAAGGGGGAGTAAACCGGTCTTTTTCCCACAATATATCTCTTATCACTCAACCAAACCAAACCCTATGTTGTGGGTACTCAAAAGAATCATATCAGAGAGAGGATTCTTTTGAGTGCCCACAACATGTGGTTTGAGTATCAAATAAGGATTTGGAACAAATCAAAATGCCCCTTATCTAGAGCTCTGAAATTGGAACACTTTCATTCATACAGACACACTTGGATACATGTCTCTGCAGCTGGCAACAATTGGAAACATTGTGACAAATGAAGAAATTGCTCATAATCATAATAAGCAATTTCTCCATTTGTCGCAGTGTTTTCAACTCGATTCTTGTTTCATCCATCTATAGTGTGAAATGAAGCCTCTAGAGCGGCCATTAAATATTTCTTAAAATTTGCCTACTGACCTAGTTTTTTATCTGACATGACCCATATTCGAATTTAGCCTACTAAATATCATCAAGACAAACATTCTGACAAAGTTGTAACATGCTTGGGTTAAACATGCGGTGGTCGCTAGAATGTTAACAAGATTAACTTTGTGCCCAGGTGAGCTAAAAATAATAGGCCAGGTAAATTTGTGACGCGGAAAAACTATACCATTAGGTTAGAAGGTGACACAAAAAACAGTATTATTATAATAATAGGTTAGAGGACACCATGATGAATATGACTTCAGGTAACTTCATCGTTATTTAATACACCTTATCTGGAGCCATGAAGAACATTACTGCAGGTAAGGCGATTAATACACCTGATCTGGAGCCCCGACTGTCTATTATAACAGACAGTAACAGTTTCCAGTGCTAATCTCTGTTAGTGCTAAGAAAAACGTTACACACAGTTCTGAGAATTGGGGTCGGCGATTAAAATCTACTGACAGATTTAACCATTTTACAATGTACCTGATTTGTTATCACTGGAGTTGAGATAGAGTTTGCTTACTCCTTTTACCACAATGTTGAAATTCTGCGTAAAATTAACCCTTTTGCCAACATACAACAAATCTAAAGCAGACGCCTTTGAGAAGATGAAGACAAAAATATGAAAATGTTCTACAGTTGAAAACATTGTGGCATATATATATGAAGAAATCGCTCATTATGAGCAATTTCCCCTTTGGTCACAATGTTTTTAAAAGTCGTCTGCTGCAGAGGCGTCAGAAAGCATCTAAATGTGGGAAAGCGTTAACAGAAATATGAAACTATCAACATCTACATCATGAAAAGTATATTTACTGAAAAGAGTTGAAAACATTTTGGCAAAAGGACTTTAAAGGAGAAATTGCGAATGATGCAGTAGTCTGCTGCTGGTGCGTAATAATGCACCTGGATGTGGGAAAGAGTTGAACAATAATCATGCCACTTCAGCTTAACTCTTTTACCTTTTACCACCTGCATATTTTGACACATCTGCAGCAAATGAATTTTGTAAACATCAATGCAAAAGGAGAAATTACCCATAAAGACCAATTTTTCCTTTTGCCATAATATTTCCATCTGTAATCAATACATTCATTTTCATTTGAGCAGATTTTCCATAAGTCTGCCTTGATGTTTTCAAAGTAGTCCCCTGCATGCTGTACGACAATTCTACAGCAGACGACTTTGAACATATTTTGTCAAAAAATAGAAAATCTCTATAATTAAATGGTAACCTATGACTAAAAGTGGAAAACATTGTGGCAAAAGGAGAAATTGCTCGTTTTGAGCAATTTCTTCTTTTGTCACTATGTTTTCAAAAAGCCGTCTGCTGCAGAGGCGTCAGAAAGCGTCTATATGAGGGAAAGGGTTAACTTTCAATTCAATTTAGACCTTGGACATTGTTCATGAAATGCATGAATCAGTTTCAATTTGATTGATACGGTTACTGTTTTTTTTGTAATTTTACACCATTTTCAACATTATTCCAGTTATATCATGGCGACAGATCACTAGTTATGCTCCTATTGGTTTACCAATCCGGGCTAGAAAATGTGTGTTGCATGTTGGGTGCAAGCCCAGGACATTATATTCTAACAACCCGTCATAAACAATGAGTTCAGAAGTTATAATTAGCAGCATGATTTGTTTCGTATGCATTTTATATGAAAGACAATAACTATTTGAGGTCATTGAGATCAAGAAAACAACCCTGTTGACAATAACCATTTGAGGCCATCGAGATCAAGAAAACAACCCTGTTGACAATAACCATTTGAGGCCATCGAGATCAAGAAAACAACCCTGTTGACAAGAAAACAACCCTGTTGACAATCTATTTTGTGTAAATAACTTGATCCTATCATGGTGAGCTATATATGGATATTTCCCTGCTTACAACAACCCCAACCCTTTCCCAAGTACACCAAATATGCAGCATATCAAGACAAAAATACAATAAATAGAGGATATTACATGAGTGGTCATTCAATACGGAATTTATTAAACGAGTTTTCTGAAATTGATAAGAACGAGCCTTGGCGAGTTTTTATCACTTTTAGAAAACTCGTTTAATAAATTTTGTATTGAATGACCACGAATGTAATGTTCTTTTTATATCATAAATACTAATTTAATAATTTACAGCACTATATCCATATAAACGTCGCTATAAAGCGCGCGTATTTACAACGCTAAACGTTACGTTATGACGTCACGTTACGTAGCATTTTATTACACTAGTTGAATACGCAATTTATTCAATGGCATTATTACACTCCCGGCGACGTCATTTATGATATAAATCTCTATAAACTGGAAATATAGTTACTGAATAGAGGTGATAACATAATGTCACACAATGTATCAAAAGTCATTCAATGCAGATTCATGATCTAAATTCCTTATGTGATCCTATGATGATGGGTATACTCATAACAATCGTCTCACCGAGACATACTGTTCATTACCCACAACATAGGGTTTGTTTGAGTAGTAAGGGAGATAATGGGAGTCTTCAAGGTCTTAGTCTACGGCCCATTTATGTTGTCGGCATTTGAAAAAGATTTAAAACTTCAAATGTCCATGATCCTGCGGGTACATCTACACTGATCTAAACACTTTTCCTCATACAGACGCTTTCTGATGCCTAGGCAGCAGACGACTTTTGAAAACATTGTGGCAAAAGGAGAAATTGATCAGAACAAGCAATTTTTCCTTTTGTTACAATGTTTTCAATGTTTTTTTTAATAATTATATATTTATTTACAGAGATTTTCAACTTTTTGGCATAGATGTTTTCAAAGTCGTCTGCTGCACATTTGGAATATTTGGAATATTTGGAATATGAGGGAATTTAGGGTAAACAGATACGGATTTAACCCTTTCCCTCATATAGACGCTTTCTGACGCCTCTGCAGCAGACAGCTTTTTGAAAACATAGTGACAAAAGAAGAAATTGCACAAAACGTTTTCCACTTTTTGTCATAGGTTATCCATTCAACTATGGAGATTTTCCATGTTTTGACAAAATAAGTTCAAAGTCGTCTGCTGCATAATTGTCGTATGAAGGAAAGGGTTAATAACATGTTGGGAAATGGATAAATTGATCCTTTTTTGCCACTTCCCACATTGATTTCAAAAAGTCACAAAGCTGCAGAGGTGTCAAATGGCATCGGTATGAAGGAAAAGGTTTGCGTCACATATCCCCTGCTTTATCTTGCTTTCCAAATCTGTATTTACATAAACTCAATCCCCGATCGGCATAAAGACAAAAACCTTGTTATGTACATGTATGTAGAGGGAACCTCTGGGGATTAGGTTTTTTCAATACAAAACTTGAAATTCTTCCAAAAGCTGTCTACTTTACTTACTGTCATCTACAAAGGGATCTCTTCAACCCTTTCCAACCTGCAGACACCTTTTGAAACCATTAATGTCAATAGGAGAAATGGATTGTTTTGAGTAATTTCTCCTTTTGCCACAACGTTTTCAATAATTATACTTTCTCTTATAGACACATACTATTGCCTGGATGATATCAAGTTAGTCTGCAGCAGATTTGTTTTATGAGGAAAAGGGGTTAATTTCAATGTCTTAATTGTATCGTTCAAACACAAATTGTTGAGATTACCCAAAAGAAACTTTAATTGATGTAGGTTTAAAGCATCAAACAAAGATTTTAGGCCATTAACCCTTTCCCTCATACGACAATTCTGCAGCAGACGACTTTGAACATATTTTGTCAAAAAATAGAAAATCTCTATAACTGAATGGATAACCTATGACTAAATGTGGAAAACATTGTGTCAAAAGGAGAAATTGCAGAGGCGTCAGAAAGCGTCTATATGAGGGAAAGGGTTAAGGCCAGTACTTTTGGACAAGAAGTATATTAATGTTTAGGCATTGTTTCCCCTTTCCATTGCCACAGCATCTATTGTTCTACATAGAATTCAATTTTTTGACCAACTTTGAATGAGGACCATCTACAGGTAAGGAACTTTCCTGTGAAATCAATTTGAAATTGGTTTAGGGGCAGCATTTGTTTGAATGTAAACAGACAGACAGGCCGTGATACTGGACAGTCTCAATGTGATCACAATAGCTCACCCGCTGTTCATGCTCAGGCGAGCTATAAATTGCTTATATTGTAATAATGAGCAATTTCTTAATTTGCCACAATGTTTTCAACTCTGTTTTATAATTGTTTCGAGATATTCCATATTTTTTCCTACATGATGTAATGATATTATCAAAGTCAACTGCTGCATATTTGTTGTATGTGGGAAAGAGTTAAACAGTAAACTAGATGTTATGCCCTGAATATTTTCTAGCTCATTAAGGCTTCAACTGTGACACCTTAACACTTTCCCTCATACGCCGATTCTGCAGCAGAGGACTTTGATTTTTTTTTTTAATGACTAAAAGTGGAAAACATTGTGGCAAAAGGAGGAATTGCTTGTTTTGAGCAATTTCTTCTACTGTCACTATGTTTTCAAAAAGCTGTCTGCTGCAGGTGTCATTCCGACGTGTTTACAGCAGACTACTTTTGAAATCATTGTGGCAAAAGGAGCAATTCCTCCTTTTGCCACAATGTTTTCGACTATTTGATGATTAAAACTCTCATTTATGGAGATATTTCACATTTTTGTCAATATGTTTTCAAAGTCGTCTGCTTCAGATTTGTTGTGTGTGGGAAAGGGCTAAGTTACATGACGTGCACTAATGTGAATGAGAGATTTATATGTACATGCAATTTCAATTCAATCCAGAGAACTGATTCCCAAGTGTTTGCAAGCCTTTTATAGGCAGAGACATGAATACCTTCCTTCTCTTTTGATTATATTGTTTGTTTGAATGGTGTTTTATGTCCCTTTCAGCTTTATTAAGTTATATAAAAGTTCTCCTGAGTAAATTACCAGTCCTTTCATTATTATTTATCCAAACACCGATGCTTTGTTTGTTTGTTTGTTTGGAGTTTAACGCCGCTTTCAACAGCTTTGGTCATATCACGGCGGTCAGTGCACCTACCCATGTTTTCCTGGCTTTCCCACACCAGTACTTACACAACATTCTTTCGAAGCCACTGACTACTTTCTCACATAGATCAGAGGTGAGAGGCAATGGAAAACATCGCCCGAAAGAATGTCGCCGCAACCGGGTATCAAACACCGATGCAACAGTTGTAATGCTAACCAGACAACACTGAATGCCAAGGAGGGTTGCTGTTACTACCATTTTAAGTCTTTAGTATGATCCTACCAGGGATTAAACTCTCGTCTCTAGACCCCCAATAGAACAAGAGTAACAAGAGTAACAGAGGAAATAACAAGAGAGCTGCAAGCGAAAAGCCAATGTTTGTCTGCTCTTTTCTAAGCGGAAAAAGGGGATTTTTTTGAATAACTATTAAAGCTAGAGTTATGTGACTTGGTATTGTTCCAGGAACATGACATTGTGCAGTTTTGTGTACCAAGTTTCATTTGACATTTTTGAATATTTTTGAGGTAAGGATAAAGTTTTGTGACGACGTCTGTAATGACTTGACGCCAAGGGTATTACAATATCTTATCTTCGAAAAACAGACAAGCTTATAATTGCTTATAATTGCCAACCTATACCTTCCTGATAGCAATGATGCAGAATACATACATTATTGGAAAAGGAGTAATTACTCGGAACAAGCAGTTTTTCCTTTTCTCATACAATGTTCAACTCTTGTGTTTTCCTTTGAAGTTTTATGGGTAGGTAAACTGGCCTCCGAGATATGACTGAAATATCTTTGAAGCAGTGTTAAATCAAACAATGTTATGACAGATAAACAGTTTTATATCTTTCCCACATGTAAACACTTCTGACACCTGACTGCAACAGACGACTTTTGAAAACAATGAAGCAAAAGGACTCAGGAGAAATTGCAATTTATCCATTTGCCATAATATGTTCAACTCTAATCAGTAAGTATACTGACATTTACAGAGATTTTCCATGTTTTCAAAGTCGTCTGCTGCAGATTTTCCATATGTGGGAAAGGGTTCAACACAAAGCTCTGACTCATGCTAGATCCTCACTAGTCCTAATCCTGCTAATAGTCAATTTACCTGATATAATGTGTTAACCCTTTACCTCATACGATAATTCTGCAGCAGACGACTTTGAACATATTTTGTTAAAACATATAAAATCTCTATAATTGAATGGATAACCTATGACTAAAAGTGGAAAACATTGTGGCAAAAGGAGAAATTGCATGTTTTGTGCAATTTCTTCTTTTGTCACTATGTTTTCAAAAAGCCGTCTGCTGTAGAGGCGTCAGAAAGCGTCTATATGAGGGAAAGGGTTAAGCTGTCTGCTTGAACCCTTTCCCTCTTGTAGGTGAAGCACTTTGAGGCATCCACAGCAGCCGACTTTTGAAAGCAGTGTGAATGTATCGGAATGTTTTTAACTCTTATTTGATTAATTATTATACTTTCAATTATAGAGATTTCATACTTTTTTCCATTCAACCCTTTCCCACATTCATCAGCAAATCTGCAGCAGACGACTTTGAAAACATCTAGATAAAAATATGGAAAATCTCTATATATATGGCAGTTCAATTATCGGAAAGTGTTGAAAACATTGTGGCAGAAGGAAAAATTGCTTGTTTTGAGCAATTTCGCCTTTTGTCACAATGTTTCAAAAGCCGTCTGCTGCAGAGGCATCAGAAGACGTCTATATGTAGGAAAGGGTTAAGTCTCCTACAGGTAGGTTTCATAGTTGTGGTAAAGGGTTTTGATTGATTGGGGTTTAAGCCGTTTTCAACAATTTCTCAGTTATATCACGGCGGCCAGTTCACCTACTCATGCATTTCCTGGTTTTCTCACACCAGTACTCCCTACAACAATCTTCCCAAAGCAACTGGCTGCTTTTCTGTGGTAAAGGGTAACTTGAGTACCAGGACCAGTATATGAGTTATGACTAGGTGTCCATTGATAAAACTGAAAGATTTGTGATTTGTTGGAAAGTATTTTAAAGATGCCTTTAGAAGGTTAATTATTTAAATCTTGATCCATTTTTCATTCGATTCTATTATACCATGGCAAAAAGAACTAGAAATATCACTGAAGGTGATGAATACCCCCAGCTGGTGCCTGACAATATACATATGTATGAGATATTCAAGGGGCCATAACTCATTTAAAAATAATTCCAGTGCAACACAATATGCACAACTAGGCTTGGTATCAATCATTCTTGTGAAGTTATATTGAATTCTGACCAAGGGTTGCTGAGAAATAGTGTTTACAAGAAATGTCCACAGACCAACAGACTAACAAACCGACAAACCGACCAACCGACCGACAAGCGTGACTCCTATATAGCCCCCATATACTATGTATCTGGGGTTATAATAAAGAAAATATGTATTTTGAAGGAATAACTATAAAACTGAACAGAAAACATTGTTAGGAAAGGTAATAATGCTTGTGCACTACGCGTAATAATCATTTCTTCTTTTCCATTGATACGCAGATCCAATGCCTATCCATCGGCATATCAAAATATTAAGCCTGACGCTTCAGAATTAATGCAGAAAACTTTTGAAATACTGTGGCAAATGAAGAAATTGCTCATAATGAGCAATTTTCTCCTTTTTGCCACAATCATGACAATGTTTTAATCTACATTAAATACTCTCATAGTCTCATTTTCATTTTAAGAGAGTCTACATTTTAACCAGATGTTTTCAAAGTCGTCTGCTGCAGATTTGCTGTACGTAGGAAAACTAGTCCGCTATCCAGATCAAGAATAACCCTTTCCCACTTGTAGATGACATTTAAAAACATTGTGATAAAATTTCTCCTTTTGAAACAATGTTTTAAGCTTGATTCATTATTTATACATTCATTTATATGATTTAAACAGATTTTACATGTTTTCACAGTTGTCTGCTGCAGATTTTTGGTATGTAGGGGAAGGGTTAACATACGATAACCCTTTACCTCATACGACAATTCTGCAGCAGACGACTTTAAACGTATTTTGTCAAAACATAGAAAATCTCCATAATTGAATGGATAACCTATGACAAAAAGTGGAAATCATTGTGGCGAAAGGAGAAATTGCACGTTTTGTGCAATTTCTTCTTTTGTCACTATGTTTTCAAAAAGCCGTCTGCTGTAGAGGCGTCAGAAAGCGTCTATATGAGGGAAAGGGTTAAGCTTGTTTTCGTCACAAGTGTTTGTGTATATATGAATTTTTCTATTGAGAGAAAATGTGATAAAAACTTCTATAGATTTCTTTGTTACGAAGTGAGGTTTTTGTTCCTTAATTTCTTTAAAGTCTAACCCCACTCCAAGGAGAGTAAACAAGTTGAGTCAACAATTATAATAATGTGCCATTTAAACCTTTCCCTGATACAAGACGTATATGTTGCCTTAACCCTTTCCCTCATATAGACGCTTTTTGACGCCTCTGCAGCAGACAGCTTTTTGAAAACATAGCGACAAAAGAAGAAATTGCTCAAACCGAGCAAATTCTTCTTTTGCCACAATGTTTACCACTTTTAGTCATAGGTTACCCATTCAATTATAAAGATATTTCCATTTTTTGACAAAATATGTTCAAAGTCGTCTGCTGCAGAATTGTCGTATGAGGGAAAGGGTTAACAGAAGACCACTTATTTTAACCGTTTCCCACATACAACAAATCTGCAGCAGACGACTTTGAAAATGTCCGGGGAAAAATTAAGAAAATCTTTTTAAATGGAAGTTGATTGAAAAGAGATTAAAACATTGTGACAGTTTAAGGAGAAATTGCTCATAATAGATGAGCAATTTCTCCTGTTGCCACAATGTTTTCAAGCGTCATCTGATGTAGAGGCCTCAAGAAAGAGTTTTACCAACCTAGGACATACTTAAATCTTTGTGCAGATCTAAATTTAAAAAAATTCTTTTTTTTTTTTTTTTTGGAACCTAAACAAAATCTTCATTTTTTAACACTTTCTGACACCTCTGCAACAGACAACTATTCGTACGGTATCATAAAGAGCAATTTCTTCTTTTGTCACAATTTCGTCTGCTGCAAATGCGTCAAAATACTTCTGTATGTGGGAAAGGGTTATTAGAGTTTATGTTTTCTCATGACACATCTGACATAAATCTCTGTGTGAATGGTAGTTAATGAGAAACAATTCCATATTTTGTTTTACAAAGTCATTCTTTCCATACATTAACCCTTTCCCTCATACGACAATTCTGCAGCAGACAACTTTGAACGTATTTTGTCAAAACATAGAAAATCTCCATAATTGAATGGATAACCTATGACTAAAAGTGGAAAACATTGTGGCAAAAGGAGAAATTGCACGTTTTGTGCAATTTCTTCTTTTGTCACTATGTTTTTAAAAAGCCGTCTGCTGCAGAGGCGTCCGAAAGCGTTTATATGAGGGAAAGGGTTAAATTGAATCCTTAGTAATTTATACAATTGTTAAGATTCTATCTGATCATAACAATAATAGCTGAACATTATAAATGTCATTCATTGATCATACACATGACCATTAAACAACTATTTTAAAACTTCATAATAGATATATAAGGTTGATTGATTGATTGATTGGGGTTTAACGACGTTTTCAACAATTGTTCTGTCATATCACGGCAGCCAGTTAACCTACTCATGTGTTTCCTTGCTTTCTCACACAAGGAATCCACACAACAATCTTTCAAAGAAACTGGCTGCTTTTACACATAGACTGTTAGCCCATTGATGATTGCATGACGCTTGTCACAATGAATTTTTTCAAACACCGGAAAAGAATGTTGGCTGAGCTGGGGTTCGAACTCACAACACCTGGATTGAAAGTGTCGCTACAAACTGATGGGAACGAACAATCTAATATTCAATATTGGATGAATGTTTGAATTCAATTTCGAATATGACTATTCATTTTTTTATGCCTTTTTTTTTATAGAAATAAACTTTAATTGTACCAGTATTCGGATAAACCTGATATTAATATCGATTTTAGAATCGTCTAACCAATATTCCAATATATTTGAGTAACAAATATTCGAAAAAAAAATCCAGTATTACTGTATTCGTTCACTTCCTTAATTCATATATAGCAACTAGATTTGAATGGAAACACTTCATCTATTGAAATTTTAATAGTAAAACAATGGGACAATATACTTGTATCACTTAGTAATGAAGTTTTGTTCCATCTGCTTGGCTTGGGGATAAATAGGCACATACCAGAGTCACTTGAGAGTGGACACATTCATTCAGTCATCAATCAATGATCTGAATAATTTGAACAATCTTGGTAGAAGGTCACCAAAGGAACATTTGTGCCAAATTATTTTCAAATCCGGCTAGTGCTTTTGGACAAAAAACGTGTCTTTTCTAGGAAGGGGGATCATGCTAATTTTCACACTGTTTTGAATATTCCTCCCAAAATTTGTATTGAAGGGGATATTTTTTTTACATAGACAAAGTAGCAAAAATTTCTCAATTTGTTCATAAAATCAATTTTCTGATAAAATTCTCTCTAGACAAGACACTGCAAGAAGGGTATTAATGTTTTGGCATTCCCTCCGCAGCTACCAAAGTTCTACATGGAATTAAATTCTTTGAACAACTTTGAAAGAAGACCACAAAAGGAATATTTCTTTGATATCATTTTGGAATTGGTCCATTTGTTTAGGAAATGTTGTTTGTAGGAAAATGTGAACGGACAATGGGGACGATGCTGTGTGATCACATTATAGTTCCCACCACACTTCAGGCTCAGGTGAGCTAAAAAGTACCTCCAAAAAAATAGAATTACCTCTCCAGCGTAACTGTATTTTGCCTTGAGTATGAGCCGGTATAGCCTAGTCCTATTCTCATCATCGAAAGGCATTGTTCCACTGAGCAGAATGTAGGTGATGACCCCTACAGCCCACATATCCACTTGACACGAATAGGGCTTACGGGCAAGAATTTCTGGGGCAATGTACTCAGGGGTACCACAAGTTGTCCGTAGTAAACTGTCCCCGCGTATCGTAGAACTTAATCCGAAATCCGTAATCATGATCTTTGACTCATGACCCGGGTGATAATAGAGTAAGTTTTCCGGTTTTAAATCTCGATGTGCAATACCCAAGCCATGTAAATATTTCACACCCTCGAGAACCATACATAGCACTCTTGTTGCATCCTTTTCTGTAAAACTTCCTTTGGCAATTATTCTATCAAACAGTTCTCCACCGGTAGCTAACTCCATTACCATGTACACTTTGTCTTTTGTTTCGAACACCTCCACAAGCTGGATAATGAACTGGTGTTTGACTCGTCGCAACACAGCCAGTTCCGATTCAAACACCTCTTTTCCTTGCTCCCTGTCAATCATTTTGATTGCGTATGGTTGTCGAGTAGCTCTGTGTTCAACACGAACCACACGACTGAAGCTCCCCCGTCCAATGAGTGCTTTAATGTCATACTTAGCCGTCACTCGAGGGTCAAATTTATCCCTGTACTTTTTAACCTGAAAAAAAGATATCATACGGTTTACATTTATACTTGTATTAACCCTTTCCCTCATACGACAATTCTGCAGCAGACGACTTTGAACATATTTTGTCAAAACATAGAAAATCTCCATAATTGAATGGATAACCTATGACTAAAAGTGTAAAACATTGTGACAAAAGGAGAAATTGCACGTTTTGTGCAATTTCTTCTTTTGTTACTATGTTTTCAAAAAGCTGTCTGCTGCAGAGGCGTCAGAAAGCATCTATATGAGGGAAAGGGTTAAACTCAGTTACACATGCATTTATTCATTTAATCCTCAAAGCATCCACTTGAAGCAATATTTAAAAACATTGTGGAAAAAGGAAAATTTGCTCATAAGCATATTTTCTCTTTTGGCTGAAAAGTTTTGAACTAGATTATTATTATTTCATTTTGAGAGATTTTCCATATTTCTTCCTAGATGTTTTCGAAGTCGTCTGCTGCAGGTTGAAAATAACAAATAAACTGCTGAGCTTGGACGTCATCAGCTGAATCTCTGTCTATCATCAGATGTTTTGCTTTCTTACCCTTTTCCGCTTGCAGACACATTCTGAACAGAAGCATATGAAGCCAACGTCTTTTGAATACATCATGGCAAAGGAGAAATTGCTTATAATGAGCAATTTCTTCTTTTGCCACAATGTTAATATTATATAAATAACACTTTCATTTACAGTGTTACTACAGTTGTGCATAGATGTTTTGAGAGACATCTGCTGCAGATTGTCTGTATGTGGGAAAGGTTTTATATGTTTGGTACATTCTCGGAATCGTGGGGTGAAAAGCGGGATCAAACACTATCCTGTCTAACTTGGTTACAAAGTTCTGTTATTATTTATGTCTTAGCCAGAGACAACTGGACTCTCTGCCACTTGAAATTGCTTGATATATCATGTAAAGTCAAATCCAAAACTTGTTTTTGTTTTAATTGAAGACAACATATTTTGTCTTCAAAATATGCAGGAACGATAAGGCAGCTTCTTGCAAGAAGGCGGAAATAAAATAAGAGTTAAAGTCAAATCAAAAACTTGTTTTTGTTTTAATTGAAGACAACATATTTCGTCTTAAAAATATGCAGGAACAAATAGGCAGCTTCTTGCAAGAAGACGGAAATAAAATAGAGTTAACCCTTTCCCTCATATAGACGTTTTCTGACGCCTCTGCAGCTGATGGCTTAATGAAGACAAAGGAAGAAATTGCTGAAATTGAGGAATTTCTCCTTTTTCACCATGTTTTCAACTCTATTTGTTATTGTACTTTCATATGTAACAGCTTTCCATGCTAAAGGACAATCTTATTTTAATCCTTTCCCACATTGAACAAATCTGCAAAAAATGACTTTGAAAACATTTAGTAAAAAATAAAAATCTCTAAAACTGAAAGAATAATTATTGAATAGAGTTGAAAATATTGTGGCAAAAGTATTAATTGCTCATTATGAGCAATTTATCCTTTTGCCACAATGTTTCCAAAAGTCAGCTGCTGCAGATGCGTCTACAAGAGCCCATTGGTCAGACTTATGTCAAATTCAGAAATAATGCCAAGCTTGGGTTCAAACTCACAATCCTTGGATTGGTTTGACAGCCTGCATTGCTTCCTACTGAGCTACCAGGGCTCGGCCATGAGCAATTTCTCCTTTAACCACAATAGTTTCAAAAGTCGTCTGCTTTGTATGAATTTAAAGTGTCTGCATGAGAAAAAAAACACACAAGCTCACTCTTAAGGATTATTTAACCCTTTCCTTTGGAATCCTATGGAAAACCTGCATAGATTATAGTTTAATTAAATAGAGTTGAAAACTCCAAGGCAAATGGAGATTTTTTTCATAATTAGGCCTAATCATAATGATTAATTTATCCTTTTGCCACAATGTATTCAAAAGTTATCTGCTGCAGACGCAAATAGGTTTCTGAAGGGTTAGTTCCATCAACTAAGTACCTAGACACATATATATACTGTCTGACACACACAGCATGTATGAATCAGAGCTTCTGCTATGTTAATTTTTATCTTACTAAACTCTTACAGATAATGTTGTTCTTCAAATCTCAATTGTTCATTAAATTTTCTTGGAAATGTGATTATAATAAAGACCAACACCATAGGATTGTGGTTAAAAAATTGGCAGGCCCGTCAGTAAAATGCAAATTTTACTCCCCCACCGTATCCGCAGCTCTATGAATGAATGAATGAAGTTGGTCGACCTACTTTCCTCCCAAATACACAAAGCCAGAGATGAGATTAGCTAATTCAGTGGTAACCGTGCAGTGCTTTCGTATGTGGGGCAAACTAACGGGGTGCGCGCACGGGATTCTCGAATCCGCGAGGGAAGGTAGGACCGATGGTTTTGTCAATAGAAACTGGGGTTACCTTTTTGTTTCCTTTGGTCCCAGCAGCTGGCGGAGGTTGGCCCTTATTCCGATTTGTCACGTCCGTGCCTCCTTGTTGGTGGCCAGCTCGAGTACTGGACCAAACTGTGACCACTTCGCCGAGTGGAGGCCTCTCGGGTACTAGTTTGCCGTTTACACATCCCATGTCACTCGGCGAAACGGTAGTGGGGATGTCCCTTCATGTTGAAAACCTTACGGGTGGCTACATTAGGTTTAAAAGGTAAAGAAAACTCCCTAAATCCACACGTATCAAAAACTGTTGCTGTTAAATCCAATTCTCACTCCGCCATTTGGCTCATAGGTATATTATGTATTGGAAGCACCTGTTAGTGAATATCCGTACGCTCAAAGAAATAATCCAATAGAAAACTGAATTAGTTACAAGTTTCTAAATAACGCAATCGATAAAAAACCAACTCCTATGTGTGAATCATTCATTTTAAAATATATACAGTCGAAATGTTAAATCAAGTCGAAGAAAATATGCCGACACATTCCTTTGATGTATGAACTTCAATACACATTCTCTCAATGCGGATGAATATACACCTAAACACACCGTACCGTAAAAGTTCGGTCAAAATCCACGTGATCAGAAGATCAACTACGTCATTGAGTTGTTATAACAACTCTAGGTAATCTGCGATCGTGGATTATCTACGCACTTGAACCGGGATATAGCAGGGTAGATTTACATAGTTGCAGCAGACGATACTAGTATATAATCATGGAAAAGGAGTCCAATACAACATGGATTCTCTATTGAATTATATAGAAACACCTAAATGTGAATGCCCCTCGGTTTTGCAAATATTATATACTATAGGCCGATGGGGTCTTCGTACAGTGAAGACTAAGGCGAGCCTGTGCATCCGCACACTTTCACCAGAGCAGTCAATGTCCGTTCACATGAAACATAAAGTCCTCGGTTCATCTTTTGACGAAAAACTAGAATTGTAGCCCCATTAGCTGTTCGTGAATTTACCTTTATTTGACCTCGTGACTGGGAGTCAATAAGACCACAAATCGATAGACGTGGCTTATTTATAATCATAATAATAATAATTTGAAAATAATATTTTGACGTTCAAATATGTTCGAAAATTGCACGGGATTTAATCGTTTATTAGCCTAATCAAATAGCACGTGCATGACATTCTAATGCAGATTGTAACAATTATTCATTCACTATAAACACTACAGCAGACGACCTTTGAAATGTAGAAATGAAAAGCCGAAAATGTCCTATATATCTCTCAGGCTATGAGATCGGTACCTAGATCAAATTTCTTTGCAATGAAGTTCTGAACTATGACACATATTAAACTCTGCAGCAGACGGCTTTATGAAAACAAGGAGACAAAAGAAGAAATTGCTCAAAACGAGCAATTTCTCCTTTTGTCACCATGTTTTCAACTCTGTTCAATTATTGTACTTTCATTTAAAGGGAGTTCCCAGATGATTTCAGGTATGTTTTCAAAGTCGTCTGCAGATTCGTGGTATGAGGGAAAGGGTTAGGACCCGAATACGGTAAACGCGACTCCAATACCATGTTATTATAATAGCTAAGTTCCTGCTATACACAACTAGCAAGAAGAAGCAGAAAGGAATATACCCTTTTTACTGTTTAAATATTTAAAAGTTATGCTACATACATTGCACCAGGGATGTAGAACTATTATATGCATTCTACATCTCTGATTGCAGTGTTAAAAATAACCAGTCAAAAATATATATTTTATTTGAAGCAGTGAGCTAGAGTATAGATTTTTACACACGTCGTATTTCCCGCCGTCTGTCAAATGCCCAAATTGTATTTACCGATAAAGTATTTATCTTCACGCAATTATTTCAGTCGTCTCTGTGGCGCAATTGGTTAGCGCGTTCGGCTGTTAACCGAAAGGTTGATGGTTCGAGTCCATCCAGGGACGTAATATTTTTTTATCTTTTATAGTTTTTGTTTCTCGCAAGATCTCATATATTTTAAAAATCAAAATATCCTCGATATGAAAAATTGTATTAGACTTTAAATGACATCTGAAGAAAATAATGAGATAAAGAACATTAAAGAACGTTTTGAGATATTGAGAAATGGTTTTGATTTCTTTTTATTATCAAATTGATAAGCATTTATATAAATGTATAACTTGAAGAACAATATTTCTCTTAACTCATCATCACTTCATTTTTGCTGTTCATAAATATTTTACTTATTTTGAGCATTTTCTTATTTTTTCCCCACTTTGTTTTCAGTTGTATGCTGCAAAATTAAATGCATTATTTTGTAACACAAATCCTAGCTAGGAAGACTGCAATACATATTATTATTTTAGGTTGCAAATATCATTTGAAATCTCTGCAACCACTTTGCTGTTCGCTTTTCCACATTTTTTTCAATTTGGCATCAAAATTTCTGTCCACATGTCAACAATACTTTTGGAAAAAGGACAAGGCATTCCGTTTCTAGCAATGTCTGAAACTCTTAAATCAAAAATAACTTTCACTGTATAATTTCAAAATATGTTACTCATACATATCTTTCCCCTTATCTTTTCCAAGCAAATAATTCTAGCAATAGGTAAAGGGTTTAACCCTTTCCCACAACAAATCTGCAGCAGACAACTTTAAAAACATCTAGGCAAACATATGAAAAATGTCTGTTAGTTGAATAGTTTAAACTTTTTCCTCATACGACAATTCTGCAGCAGACGACTTTCAACATATTTTGTCAAAAAATGGAAAATCTCTATAATTGATTGGATAACCTATGACTAAAAGTGAAAAACATTGTGGCAAAAGGAGAAATTGCTGATTTTGATTTTATTGAGTTGTCATTATGAGCAATTTCTCTTTTTGCCACTATGTTTTCCAAAGTCATCTGCTGCAGATGAGTCAAAATTTGTTACATATCAGAATGGGTTAACTCTGCAGCAGACGGCTATTTGAAAACATAGTGACAAAAGAAGAAATTGCACAAAACGTGCAATTTCTCCTTTTGCCACTATGTTTTCCACTTTTAGTCATAGGTTATCCATTCAATTATAGAGATTTTCTATTTTTTGACAAAATACGTTCAAAGTCGTCTGCTGCAGAATTGTCGTATGAGGGAAAGGGTTAAGGTGGTTTGAGAAACATAATAGGTCACCAAAGAACTAACACGAGTGCCAGGGAGTGAAGCCAATGCCAATCTGTTTTTTCTAAAGAAAAAAAGCGGGTATTACTGAATAATTATTAAAGTCATTGTTATGTGACTTGATAAAGACATGCAAATTGTTCCTAGAAACATGTGTACCAAGTTTCATTTGAACAAGTTAAACGTTTTTAGAGTTACTGGCAAGATTAAACTTTTTGTATGAATTTCTAAGTCCTAAAATAACTGAATAATTATTAAATCCAAAGTGTTGTGACTTGGTATAGATATGTGTATTGTTTCTATGAACATGTGTATCAAGTTTCATTTGAATATGTTTAACTTTTTTTGAGTTATGAGGTAAGTTTTAAGTTTTGCGACGACAATGCAACATTTCAAAATGAGACATAATTTCTCCGGGGAGGGAATATACAAGAGGACCATGATGCTCCGACATTGCTTAACTGCGTTAATAGACCTTCAATAGTTTTCAAAGTGTTAACTCTTTACTAATAAGGAAAACGAAGCCAATCCCCTGGTTGACATGTTTTTCAATGGAACGAAAAACTTTGAACAATTTTGGTCGAGGCTTACCGAAGGAACATATGTGCCAAATTATTTTCAAATCTGGCCAGGACTTTTGGACACAAAGGTTTTTATTTTTTTACTTTAAACCATATAAGGAAAAAGAGCCATGTTCTCAATGGATCAGAATAATTTAAATAATCTTGGAACACATGTGTCAAACTATTTTCAAACAGGGCCTATACTTTTGGACAAGAAGATTTGTACATTTTTACTACATACTTATAAGGAGTCTTGTGGCCATGTATTTCAACCTATCATAATAATTTGATCAAACTTGGTAGAGGGTCACATTAGGATTGTTTGTGCTAAATATCATTTTAAAATTGGGTCAGTTCTTTTAAACAGGGTCTTTCAAATTTGAAAGACCCTGTTTTAAACAAGGTGGTTTTTAAAGTCTTTTCACCCCAGTTTCCATGGCAAACAGAGTTTTCAATAGAATTAAAGTCTTTGAACAATTTAAAAAGAGGACAACATTTGCAACATTCCCATGAAACTATAATGATATTGATTTAATGCTTAAGGAGTTTTCATCAATTGTTTGTAAAAAAAATTGAACAGACAGATGGACAGAACACATTGTATCTCTTTACCCAATCTGAAGTTGTAACGGTGCATAGTTATTTAGTAACGCTCCAGATTGACAGATGGTTATAACATTATATGCCTCCTTAACCCTTTCCCTCATATAGACGCTTTCTGACGCCTCTGCAGCAGACAGCTTTTTGAAAACATAGCGGCCACAATGTTTTCCACTTTTAGTCATAGATTATCCATTCAATTATAGAGATTTTCTATTTTTTGACAAAATATGTTCAAAGTCGTCTGCTACAGATTTGTCGTATGAGGGAAAGGGTTAAGTTCTTAAAAAGGGGCATTAAAAAGAGAATTTTCTCTCATCTTAATTTTTTTCTTAAAAGTTCTATACTGCAGTGTAATCAAAATACGTTTACATCTTGTGAAACAAGAGGGCCATGAGGCCCTGAATCATTCAACTGAGACAAGGTTAATATTTACATGACATTCAATTATTCTGATCAATGCAACTTAACGTATTCCCATTCAAAGTGAATCTGCATTTTAAGTGTGAGATGTTCTAATCCGTAGGTGACATGTTTTTTTTATCCAATCAAAATAACGTTTCTGCCAAATTATCTTTGAAAGTTTTGTAATTTTACCCCTTTCCTGATGCTATTTTTTTCAACAAATCCATAGTTAAAGGTCTGAACAATTTTTGTAGAGAGCCAACTGAGAATCATTTCTGACAACTTATGTTGGAAAGAATCAAAAACTTCCTTTTTTTTATGTTTTTTTTTGTCATTTTACCCCCTTTTCTAATGCTGTCTGGCAGCCATGTTTTTTAACCCATCAATATCAATTTTTTTTTCACCTAATTTATATGACTTGGTCAATTATTGTAGATAGGCACACAAGAAACATTTCTGCCAAATTATCTTGAAATCAGACAGAATTCAAGAGCAGAAGATTTATAAAAGTTTGGTCATTTTACCCCTTCCAATGCCACCTGGTGGCCATGTTTTTATCGTTATGCTTGAACAATTTTTGTAGAGTATCCTTTTTCAGTCATATCATGGCAGCCAGTCCGCTTACTCGTGTTTCCTGGCTTTTTTACACCAGTACTCCACAGAACATTCTTCCACAGACAGTTAGCCCATTGGTGAAAGACGAATGACGCTTGTCACAGTGACTTTTCTCAAACGTCGACCAAGAATTTTAGACGAACTGGGGTTCAAACTCACAATCCCTTGATAAACAGCTTGCGTCACTACCGACTGAGCTACCAGAGCTTGACTAAAAGTTTTGTAAATTCCCCTCCTTTCTGAAGATGCAGCAATCAAAGTTATGAATTTAATTCATTGAACAATCTTTAAAGATGACCACCAATGGAAGTTTTGAAGTTTTGCTGCAATGGACCCAGTGGTTTTACAGATGTTCTTAAGAAAAATTGTTGACCCAGACGGACGTCACTAGATACAGGGCGATCTGGTGAGCTGAAAATAAAGAGTTCATTCAACAAAAGCACCTGTGGCCAGGGGGGCACTCAATAAGAATGACCATTAGTCTGACCCTTGCTTGAACCAGTTAAATGGGTCTGAACGATTGGAGTCAATGTTACTCTTGAGCTCCAGCAGGTCAGGTGGTATTCGTCATGACTTATATATTTTATAAGGTGCGAGACTAATATTATCTTGCCTGTCCGCCGCCATATAACCGTAGCTGTTGAAAACGCCTTAACCCTTTCCCTCATACAACAATTCTGCAGAAGACGACTTTGAACATATTTTGTCAAAAAATAGAAAATCTCTATAATTGAATGGATAACCTACGACTAAAAGTGGAAAACATTGTGGCAAAAAGGAGAAATTGCTTGTTTTGAGCAATTTCTTCTTTTGTCATTATGTTTTCAAAAAGCCATCTGCTGCAGAGGCGTCAGAATGCGTCTATATGAGGGAAAGGGTTTAAAACCCCAAAACGAACCAAAATACAAACAACTTTCCCACATACGGCAAATCTTCAGCAGACGACTTTGAAAACATATAGGCAAAACATGAAAAATAACTAGAACTATCACTGAATGTGATTAATACCCCCGAACGCCGCCCTGATAGGAAAGGTTGTGAAATATTTAGAAACCTCACCTTAAAAGGACAATGTTATGGATCAGGTTATTCTTGTTTTGTTCATTTTTGGATAACAAAGGGCAATAACTCTGTTATTATGTAAATTAGAGTTATGGTTCTTGTACACTGCACTTCCTCTGATTATGCTCTACCGTTGTATGTAGTTTTATTAGATTCCATCTGTTAGTTATTAAATAATTCTCCGGACAAGAAAAAGTAACAAAGGCAATAACTCTGTAATTATGTAAATAAGAGTTATGGTTCTTGTACACTGCACTTCCTCTCATTATGCTCTACCATTGTATGCAGTTTTATTAGATTCCATCTGTTAGTTATTAAGTAATTCTCCGGACAAGAAAAAGTAACAAAGGGCAATAACTCTGTTATTATGTAAAGTAGAGTTATGGTTCTTGTACACTGCACTTCCTCTGATTATGCTCTACCATTGTATGTAGTTTTATTAGATTCCATCTGTTAGTTATTAAGTAATTCTCCGGACAAGAAAAAGTAACAAAGGGCAATAACTCTGTATTTAGGTAAAATAGAGTTATGGTTCCTGTACACCGCACTTCCTCTCAATGTGTTGTATCATCCTATGATGTTTTATTAAATTCCAACAATTAGTTTTAAAGTTATGCTCCGGACAAGACTCTATGAACAAGAAAAAGTAACAAAGGGAATAAATTAGAGTTATGGTTTTTGTACACTGCACTTCCTCTGATTATGCTCTACCGTTGTATGTAGTTTTATTAGATTCCATCTGTTAGTTATTAAGTAATTCTCCGGACAAGAAAAAGTAACAAAGGGCAATAACTCTGTTATGTAAATTAGAGTTATGGTTCTTGTACACTGCACTTCCTCTGATTATGCTCTACGGTTGTATGTAGTTTTATTAGATTCCATCTGTTAGTTATTAAGTAATTCTCCGGACAAGAAAAAGTAACAAAGGCAATAACTATGTAATTATGTAAATAAGAGTTATGGTTCTTGTACACTGCACTCCCTCTCATTATGCTCTACCATTGTATGCAGTTTTATTAGATTCCATCTGTTAGTTATTAAGTAATTCTCTGGACAAGACTACGAACAAGAAAAAGTAACAAAGGGCAATAACTCTGTAATTATGTAAAGTAGAGTTATGGTTCTTGTACACTGCACTTCCTCTGATTATGCTCTACCATTGTATGTAGTTTTATTAGATTCCATCTGTTAGTTCTTAAGTAATTCTCCGGACAAAAAAAAGTAACAAAGGGCAATAACTCTGTATTTAGGTAAACTAGAGGTATGGTTCCTGTACACCGCACTTCCTCTCAATGTGTTGTATCATCCTATGAAGTTTTATTAAATTCCAACAATTAGTTTTAAAGTTATGCTTCCTTTATCGGGGGTTTAATAAAATAAAATAAATGAGAGTTAAATAAAGTTGGAAACAGTGGGGCAAAAGGAGAATTGCTTATCATGAGCAATTTCTTCTTTTGCCACAATGTTTTCAAAAAGTCGTCTGCTGCAGAGACGTCAGAAAGCGTCTATATAAGGGAAAGGGTTAAAACAAATCTGCAAGAAGATGACTTTTGTAACCATTACCATTATTTCCAATAAACGTCTCAAATTTGGAACAGTTAAAAACCTCCATGTAAGGAGTGGACCAGTGAATGCACAAGTCTTGAAGACAAAGCATAAGAACAATGGATTTCGTGGTTAAAGAGAGAATACAAATACAGATATTCTAAATTTTTCTTTATTTTTATTAATATATCAATAACACTGTCATTCATAGTTTAATCCTTTAACTCTTTACCACATACAACAAAAAGGAGCAGTAAACTTTGAAATATGGAAAATCTCTATGAACTAGATGGTTATCTTTTAAGCAAAAAATATGTCACACCTATGGCAGTTTGTCAGGAATTGTAATACTGATTCAGGATGTTGGAATAAATTGAGTTTGTCAGAAATATGCACCCTGCACCTCATGTCAATATGGTGAATGTTTGTAGCAAGATATTTCAAAATCCTTCAAGCAGTACATGAGGTATGAAACGGACATGAAATAAAGTCCTAATGACATTTACCTCTGTGTGTGAGCATGAACTTCAACTGAGCTAGCAGAAAAATTAGTTTTTCATATCATCTCAATATGGTGAATATATTTGTGGCGCGAGATATTGAAACAGATACAATATATAGTTATATGACCTTTGACCTCTAACTGTGGCCTTGACCTTCACCTGAGATGGCAGAATTATGTGATCGTGCACATTGTGACTAGTCAGAATGCTGACAGAAATATACATTTGTGGCGAGTAATTTCAAAATATTTCAAGGGATTCAAAAGTTTTAGAGTGATCATGATTTATGACGGTCAGACAGACAGACAAACAATATAACTCTTCGCAATTCCATTGGGGGCAGACATAAAAAAGGTACGATTATTGAATACAGTTGTAGCAAAATGAGCAATTGCTAATTTTGAGCATTTTCTACTGTGGTCTCAATGTTTTCAAAAGTTATCTGCACTTTATGCTCAGGTCAGCCTAAAATATGAAGCAGAAGACTTTGAAAACATCTATGTAAAAATATGTGAAATCTCTATAAATATTGAGGTATGAATATTGAAAAGAGTTGAAAACATTGCAGCAAAATGATATTGATTGGGGTTTAACGACATTTTTAACAATTTCTCAGTTATATCACGGCTGCCAGTTCACCTACTCATGCAAAAGGATAACTGATGGTAATGGACAATTTCTTTTATTTTCCACAATGCTTATAAATGTCGTCTGCTGTAGACTGACATGTCAAAATCCAATCTAACATTGCACTTTCTGTTCTGTATAATCATGTATATCAGTATGGAAGGCTTTTTCTTTTCTTTCCTGACTTGGCTTTTAACTTCACCTGAAAGGAGAGTCATCAAAAAGTGTGGATGAGAAAGATAAGGTCTTCGTTAATCAATTATCACACAATGCAGCACTTCCACACATGCAGCAAAAAGAGAAGAAGAAGCAATGTTTGTTTACTGGAAGATTTGAGGTTCTGGAATAATGTTCCGTGATGCATTTCTTCATAATAACCATATCGAAAAACAATTGTCAATGATGACTATAACCCTAACCCATTTCCTGATATACTAGTTTTGAAATCTCTCCAATTCAAAGCATCTTAGAGTCTCAGGAAATCTATAATACTATCCCATAACATCTGAGTATCAAGTAAGGTCAAATTACTCCAAATACATTCCTGGCCATGCTGATCTACAGTCAAATAGTCCCTCAAAAACCTTTATTTGCATAGAAATGAGTGTATACCTTCACCAGAATGCATTGAATATATGACATTGAGTTTAAATTCATTGTAAATGTGTATAGGATGCACTGGAATTGATTGATTTGATCATTTTTAGCATTTTGACCTTGTTTGAAAATTAAAGTAAGTTATGTGAAAAACCAGTTTCGTCAAAAATGACGGACAATCTTCGCAGGGTGAATTCTTTCTTGCCTAATACATTAATACATGACCCCTCATTTTCTTTAAATTATTTCAAAGCTTAGAGGCAACTCTTTCGAATTATATGGGTGTTCTACCTGTAAAACGGTTATAAAGTGTGACAATTTAGCGTTGAAACTGGTTGATTAAACATGGCAACAAAGAAGGAATTTATTTAGTGTAATGTGACCTCAAAGGGAATCCACTTATTACATTTTTTTTTCTTATTGTCTTTGGTCCCCTTAGCCGTCTGCTGTCTGATTAGACAACAAGACACCTTTTTTGACTGACCCAGCTCATAGACATGAATAACTGTACAGGTGGATATAAAAACCACAGGTGAGGATTGGCAATGCCCAGGTGTTACAGGGTCTGTAATTTGTGTACAGACAGGAGAAAGCCAGAAGTACCTGTCAGTCCTAACTGTTGTTAACTGACTAACCCTTTCCCTCATATCGACCCTTTCTGAGCCCATGCAGCAGATGAACTTTGAAAACATTGTGACAAAAGGAGAAATTGCTCATCATGAGCAATTTCTCCTTATTGCCACAATGTTTTCAACTATATCCAATAATTAATTTGTCATTTATCGAGATTTTCCATATGTTAGAATAGATGTTTTCAAAGACATCTGCTGCAGATTTTTTGTATGTGGGAAAGGGTTAACCTTTTCTTAAAAATCTATAGCTGACGACTTTGAAACCATCTATGCTAACATATGGAAAATCACCTCGAGTTCAAGGATGATTATTGAATAGATTTTGACAAACATTGTGGCAAAAGGAGAAATTGCTCATTAAGTTTCCACTTTTGAAAAAAAATGTTTTCCAGAGCCGTCTACTGCAGATGTGTAAAATTATGTAAACAAAATCCCTAATTAACTTTCTTGAGACTTAACCATTTCCCTCATATAGACGCTTTCTGACGCCTCTGCAACAGACGGCTTTTTGAAAACATAGTGACAAAAGAAGAAATTGCACAGAACGTGCAATTTCTCCTTTTGCCACAATGTTTTCCACTTTTTGTCATAGGTTATCCATTCAATTATAGAGATTTTCTATGTTTTGACAAAATACGTTCAAAGTCGTCTGCTGCAGAATTGTCATATGAGGGAAAGGGTTAACTAATATGAAATACAGTTGATGAAAGGAATTGAAAATCAAGACAAATAAAACAAGTTATTTCGAAACAATAGTATTTAACGTCGCTCATCTTTTCCAATAATGTTTTGAACTTTTGACTGAATATAATGATTTCAGACTTTGCCTTCTTTAAAAACTATGAATTTGGTGTAATAGAAAGTGTTATCTTGAGTTGAGTTGTGATATCGAAAAAAATAAATGCTTTTTTACAGGAAGTTCTCTTGTTCTGTTCTGTTGCAGAGGTTTCAAAGGTCATCTGCATCAAGTTAGAGTTAAACCCTTTCCCACATACAACAAAACTGCAGAAGATGATTTTAAATTGATTGAGGCAAAAATGTTGAAAATATGTGAAATGAAAGTATAATTATTAATAGAGGCAAAAAGAGCGTTTTTTCCAAAATGCATTCAAAAAGTTGTCATCAACATACGACTGTACATGGGAGAAGGTTTAACCCTTTCCCTCATACGACAATTCTGCAGCAGACAACTTTAAACAAATGTTTTCAAAAGATAGAAAATCTCTATAACTGAATGGATAACCTATGACTAAAAGTGGAAAACATTGTGGCAAAAGGAGAAATTGCTCGTTTTGAGCAATTTCTTCTTTTGTCACTATGTTTTCAAAAAGCCGTCTGCTGCAGAGGCGTCATACAGCGACTGTACGTGGGAGACGGTTTTAAGCACACATATACATGTATGTAAATAAAAGCAACTTACATTTTCTGTTTTGGAAAAGTCTGTCTCCCTCTCCGACCATAAACACAACATGGAGTCTTCAGCCCCAGTTATAAGACTCTGATTCTGTAAAATATCATAAACAATGTATCTTCAACCCTTTCCCTCATATAGACACTTTCTGATGCCTCTGCAGCAGACAGCTTTTTGAAAACATGGCGACAAAAGAAGAAATTGCTCAAAACGAGCAATTTCTCCTTTTGCAACAATGTCTTCCACTTTTAGTCACAGGTTATCCATTTATAGAGATTTTCTATTTTTTGACAAAATATGTTCAAAGTCGTCTGCTGCAGAATTGTCGTATGTGGGAAATGGTTAACACTTTCCAACTTGCAAATGCATGTTTGAGTAAATCTACTTTTGCCACAATGTTTTTAAACATAGTTTGCTGCAAAATCGTCATAATGGCTCTGCATGTGAAAAAGAGTTAAAGGTGCTGAACTTCAGATCAAGATAAAATTGTTAAAAACTTCTGCAAATATTGCTAATAGTGACAACAAAGTAAGTACCGTAATAAATAGGTCAAAACTTTTTTGGCAGTAAATCTTGAATTTGGCTTAATGTGTATGTCTATGTAAAAATGAAGCATACACAATCAATATTTAGATGATTATTGTACTGGAAAATGAAATTATAACTCTAATTTCATTCCAGACTAATGATTGTAATATTTGAAGACAACTTTTGAACAGTTTTAAAACTTTAATATCTATAATCTGGAGTTTAACTACATGCAAACATAAAAAGAGAAATCTAAGCTAAGTGATATATAATCTATTTAACTTTAAAACTAGAGCTATCACTATTAAAAGGTAATTAATACCCCAAGAGGTTGCACTGATCAGAAAGTGTTTAAATGTGGGAAAGGTTAAAGATTTCTTTAATTTTTAGCTCAGCTACGCATCTTGTGCGAATGAGATGCAAAGATTGAGCCATTTTGGTAGAGGGTCGTCTATGTGGAATTATTTTGAAATCGGAACAGGGCTTTCGGAGATATTGTTTGATGCAAAATTATGACGACCCACGAACATGCCACAATCCTAAAAGCTCACAATTTAAAACAAGAGTGCCGGGGAGCGAAAGCCAACGCTCATCTGCTTTTTTCTTAGTTGAAAAAGGGGCATTTCTGAATAATTATTGAAGCCAGAGTTATGTGACATGGTATGAACATTATATATTGTTTCTAGGAACATGTGTACAAAGTTTCATTTGAAAATGTTAAGCGTTTTCTGAGTTATGAGGTAAGGTTCAAGTTTTGTGACAACGATACCAGGTGTATCACAATACTCCAACTTTTTTTCTTCGAAAAACAGATAAGCCAATAAAAAAAGTTTAACCTTGGGATCCCATTGACAGCTTCTAACTGTTGCCCTGTGACCTCCACTCAACGTATGTATGACCCGGGGCTTGTCTTTCGCTTTGTTTGAACATTCAACAATTTTCATGTCTCCACTGAAAAAGTAATTTAATATAAATATAATAAAATATAAAGTAACATTAACAGGTAGTTAATTCTATGCATTTAATCCTTTCAATGAGATAAGACAAATTCTGATGTCAATAACTGGAGTCGACTTTTAAAATCAATGCTCAAATTAAGTAAATTCTTCTAAATGTTTTCTCTTGTCTCAGTTATTCTTTATTTGTATAGTGCTTTACAACAATTTCAATCAGTATTAACCCTTTCCCTCATATAGACGCTTTCTGACGCCTCTGCAGCAGACGGCTCTTTGAAAACAGTGACAAAAGAAGAAATTGCACAAAACGTGCAATTTCTCCTTTTGCCACAATGTTTTTTCCACTTTAATCCATTCAATTATTGAGATTTTCCAGTTTTTGACAAAATATGTTCAAAGTCGTCCGCTGCAGAATTGTCGTATGAGGGAAAGGGTTAAAGTCAGATCAAGGGGTTTCAACCAGTACTGCAGGTAAGTTCCTCTTGACACCATTACATCAGTTTTGATGCGATCACGAAAGTCGGACAAATCAGCCAACTGGTTTGGGAGGATTTTTTTTTCCGGTTGCAATGGAAACTAAAATTTCAGGTATTTTGGTCAGGACATTAAGAGGATGCTATTTGTGAAAGTTTCATCCCTATTGACCACTGGTTACAGAGGAGAAGATGTTGACGCATGCCAGACAAAGGGCGATCTCAATAACTCATATGAGCATTCTGCAGCAGATGTGTTTAAATGGGACTGCAAGCCGGAAAGTGCCAAATAGAGTACATCTGATTTATGAGTTCAAGTGCAGACAAAGATCTGAATTGTGGACGTAAAATGTCTTCTAGCTGGTTTCCATGAAGGACTGCTGAACACTGTCCCATATGACTTGTTTTGTCATCCTATTTTATAAAGTCGTCTGATGCATATCTGTCAAAATTATGTCTGTTTATCCCTTTCCCTCATACGACAATTCTGCAGCAGACGACTTTCAACATATTTTTTCAAAAAATAGAAAATCTCTATAATTGAATGGATAACCTACGACTAAAAGTAGAAAACATTGTGGCAAAAGGAGAAATTGCTCGTTTTGAGCAATTTCTTCTTTTGTCTTTATGTTTTCAAAACGCCATCTGCTGCAGAGGCATCAGAAAGCGTCTATATGAGGGAAAGGGTTATGCAACATTGATTACCTGACAAGTTGGTTTTTTGAAACATATTATATACATGTAGCAGTACTGTTAACCCCTTTCCCACATACAACAAATCTGCAGCAGACGACTTTGAAATTATCAAGTCAAAAAAGTATAAATACTGAATCAAGTTGAGAACATTGTGGCAAAGGGGGAAATTGCTTGTTTTGAGCAATTTCTTCTTTTGTCACAATGTTTTCAAAAGTTGTCAATTGCAGAGGCATCAGAATGTGTCTACAAGTGGGAAAGGGTTTACTTGCTTAGCAGAATTATTGCCAGTTAGTAAATTGTGAATTTCTCTTACTTGTGATTACCAGCGAGCAAGGTCAACGTCTTTTCTGAATACTGTATACAATCTACCACATAGTCTATACTGTTGTCACCCTACAAAAAGAGCAAGAGTGTTGTACAAAGCTGAAAACATTGTGGGAAAAGGAGAAATAGCACAATACTCAAATGCTGTCTACAGCAGAATCACCAAAAGTCAAATGTATTAACCCTTTCCCACATATAGAAGATTTCTGACGCATCAGCAGCAGACAACTTTTGAAAACATTGTGGCAAAAGGAGAAATTGCTCATCATGAGCAACTTCTCCTTTTGTCACAATATTTTTAACTCATTTCAGAAATAAAACTTTCAATTATAGAGATTTTCCATGCTTATGCCTAAATGTTTTCAAAGTCGTCTGCTGCAGATTTGACTGTTGTACATATGAAAACCCTGATAAAATGAGAAATAAAACAAGAACTTTTGTCTAAGAACATGTATATTGTGTAATACATATATTATAGGTGGTACATGATGACCATGATGACCATGTTGTCACAAGCAATATAATTTAAAAGTTTGATAAAGAAATATTAAGAAATCGCAAAAATGATTGCCAACTTTAAGTCATCATGACAAAATCTAAGTACAAAAATGGGCATAACTCTTCAAATATGGTTGGCAGAGTTATGTGACTTGCTGCAGTTGTCTATATTGTCATTAGAAACAAGTACGCCAAGTTTGAAGTAAATATGTTTGAAGGGGCGAGGGCAATAGCCTCCTTATTCATCGAACAGTCAAGGCTAAAAAAGTTGTATACGGCAGGTGCAGGTGGGAAAGGGTCAACATCAGATTTAACCTTTCCAAGACAATACAATGACCTTTCAAACCTAATTATGGGAGACAGACGAGAACAATTTATGGCAATGAGTTCTTTTTATCTCTACACTATCTAGATGATAAATCATAGAGACTCAGTCATAGATAATTCATAATGCAATGATCAATTCTTATGCAACAATGATTCAGTCTTGTTATTCTAGTTCTATGGAATTGTATTGATCTTTGGGAAGTGTAAACACATAGTTAACAATGTCCAACACACAACAAATCTGCAACAGAAGATTTTTGAAAACATTTAGGCATAAATCTCTATAAATGAAAGTTTTATTACTGAAAAGAGTTAAAAATATTGTGACAAAAGGAGAAGTTGTTCATTATGAGCAATTTCTCCTTTTGCCACAATGTTTTCAAAAGGCAAAAATATAACAAGAGGGCCATGATGGCCCTTGAATCGCTCACCTTATTTTTTTCACTTTAGCTATATAAGCCCCGCCCCCTGGCAGCCATAGTTTCCGACCAATCAACTTGGCTTGAAGGAATCTGATAGAGGGTCACCCTAGGAACATTTCTACAAAATTATTTGAAAATCGGCCAGATACTTTTGGAGGAGAAGATTTTTTAAGTTTTCACTATAGCCATATAATGCAAAATAGCCCTGCCCACTGGCGGCCATGTTTTTTTACCAATCAACATGGCTTGAAGGAATCTGAAAGTGGGTCATCCAAGGAACATTTCTACAAAATTATTTGAAAATCGGGCTGACACTTTTGGAGGAGAAGTTTGCACTATAGCCATATAAGGCAAAATAGCCCCGCCCCCCCCTGGCGGCCGTGTTTTTCGACTAATCAACATGGCTTGAAGGAATCTGGTAGAGGGTCATCCAAGGAACATTTCTACAAAATTATTTGAAAATCTGCTAAGCAGTTTGGGAGATGAAGAATTTTGAAGTTTTTTTCGTTTCGTTGCCATGGAAACCAGAATTCTGCATGGATCCCAAAAATTTGAAGGAATTCTGGTGAGGTCATTGAGAGGATGCTTTCTGTGAAGTTTCATCCCAATTGACCCACTGGTTACTGAGGAGAAGATGTTGAAGATTTTTTTAAGTGTTCACTTTGGCCATATAAGGCAAAATAACCCCCGCCCCCTGGCGGCCATGTTTTTCGACCAATCAACATTGCTTGAAGGAATCTGGTAGAGGGTCACCCAAGGAACATTTCTACAAAATTATTTGAAAATCGGCCTGACACTTATGGAGGAGAAGATTTTTTAAGTTTTCATTATAGCAATAAAAGGCAAAATAGCCACGCCTCCTGGCGGCCATGTTTTTTGACCAATCAACATGGCTTGAAGGAATCTGATAGAGGATCACCCAAGGAACATTTCTACAAAATTATTTGAAAATCGGCCTGACACTTCTGGTGGAGAAGATTTTTTAAGTTTGCACTATAGCCATATAAGGCAAAATAGTCCGCCCCCCCTGGCGGCCATGTTTTTCGACCAATCAACATGGCTTGAAGGAATCTGATAGAGGGTCACCCAAGGTACATTTCTACAAAATTATTTGAAAATCGGCCTTACACTTTCGGAGGAGAAGATTTTTTAAGTTTTCACTATAGCCATATAAGGCAAAATAGCCCCGCCCCCCCCCCCTGGCGGCCATGTTTTTCGACCAATCAACACGGCTTGAAGGAATCTGATAGAGGGTCATCCAAGGAACATTTCTACAAAATTATTTGAAAATCTGCAAAGCAGTTTGGGAGAAGAAGAATTTTGAAGTTTTTTTCATTGCGTTGCCATGGAAACCAGAATTTTGCATGGATCCCAAAAATTTGAAGGAAATCCGGTGTGGTCATTGAGAGGATGCTTTCTGTGAAGTTTCATCCCAATTGACCCACTGGTTACTGAGAAGAAGAAGTTGACGCACGACGGACGACGCACGACGGACGACGCACGACGGACGCCGGACAAAAGGCGATCACAATAACTCACCTTGAGCAAAGCTCAGGTGAGCTAAAAAACAAGACCTCGGGCTGAGGGTGTCTCGCCCTTCTAAGAAAATCAGATATTAAATGGTATCACTATGCAAAAAAAAAGTAAAGTTGATAAAATGTGAATAAGTAAGTGTCTGTCAATGCATTGTTATCAACATGTCATGATAAATAATAAACTCACTACATGTGTATATATCTTAATATATTGTTGACGGATGTCCCATGACCAGAGATATGACCAAGGTTAAGTTTTTAAGTTAAGTTACCTAAACAAGGTGAAGTTCTGTAAAATAATGACCTTGACCTTGAAAATGTTAACGTTGACAGATGTCCCATGACCAAACAATACATCTTACAAAGTTTCAGAAAAATTCCAGGAGGGGTTGCCGAGATATAACCAAGATCAAGTCACCTAACAAAGGTCAATTTCTGTAAAATTATGACCTTGACCTTGAAAATTTTGACGATGATATATGTTCCATGACCAAACAATACATCTGACAAAGTTTCAGAAAACTTCCAGCAGGGGTTGCTGAGGTATAACCAAGGTTGAGTTACCTAACAAAGGTCAAGTTCTGTAAAATTATGAACTTGACCTTAAAATGTTTACGGATGTCCCATGACCTAACAATACATCTGACATTTCCGAAAGATTCCATAAGAGGTTGCTGAGATAGGACTAAGGTTAAGTTTTGAGGTTAAGTTATCTTACAAAGGTCAAGTTCTGCATAATTATGACCTTGACCCGGAAAATTTTGACGTTGACGGATGTCCCATAACCTAACAATACATCTGACAAAGTTTCAGAAAAATTCCAGCAGGGGTTGCTGAGATATAAAAAAATTTAAGTTTTGAGGTTAAGTTACCTAACAACGGTCAAGTTCTGCACAATTATGACCTTGACCCTGAAAATTTTGAAGTTGATGGATGTCCCATGACCAAACAATACATCTGACAAAGTTTCAGAAAAATTCCAGCAAGGGTTGCTGAGATATAAGAAAGGTTAAGTTTTGAGGTTAAGTTATCTAACAAAGGTCAAGTTCTGCACAATTATGACCTTGACCCTGAAAATTTTGAAGTTGATGGATGTCCCATGACCAAACAATACATCTGACAAAGTTTCAGAAGAATTCCAGCAGGGGTTGCTGAGATATAAGAAAGTTTTAAGTTTTGAGGTTAAGTTACCTAACAAAGGTCAAGTTCTGCACAATTATGACCTTGACACTGAAAATTATGACGTTGACAGATGTCCCATGACCAAACAATACATCTGACAAAGTTTCAGAAAAATTCAAGCAGAGGTTGCTGAGATATAAGAAAGGTTAAGTTTTGAGGTTAAGTTACCTAACAAAGGTCAAGTTCTGAGCAATTATGACCTTGACCCTGAAAATTTTGACGTTGACAGATGTCCCATGCCCCACAATACATCTGACAAAGTTTCAGAAAAATTCAAGCAAAGGTTGCTGAGATATAAGAAAGGTTAAGTTTTGAGGTTAAGTTACCTAACAAAGGTCAAGTTCTGCACAATTATGACCTTGACCCTGAAAATTTTGACGTTGACAGATGTCCCATGACCAAACAATACATCTGACAAAGTTTCAGAAAGATTCCAGCAGGGGTTGCTGAGATATAAGAAAGGTTAAGTTTTGAGGTTAAGTTACCTAACAAAGGTCAAGTTCTGAACAATTATGACCTTGACCCTGAAAATTTTGACGTTGACAGATGTCCCATGACCAAACAATACATCTGACAAAGTTTCAGAAAAATTCAACCAGGGGTTGCTGAGATATAAGAAAGGTTAAGTTTTGAGGTTAAGTTACCTAACAAAGGTCAAGTTCTGCACAATTATGACCTTGACCCTGAACATTTTGACATTGACAGATGTCCCATGACCAAACAATACAGCTAACAAAGTTTCAGAAAAATTCAAGCAGGGGTTGCCGAGATATAGCTATTTGTAAAAGCGGCCGCTGTCGCCGGAAAAGTGACTGCTATGTCTCACTCCACTATCGTGGGCGAGACAAAAATCGTGTGAAAGTATAATTATTGAAAAGAGTTGAAAACATTGTGGCAAAGGAAACACGATGCCCATGATGTTGCTTGAAGGAATCTCAAGAAAAATTTCTACAAAGGTATTTGAAAATCGGCTTCATACTTTCTGACATGGAGGATTTTTAAAGTTTTCAATATAGCCATATGAGACAAAATAACCCATATTGTTTTGTTTCATCATTTGTTTGTTTGCCATTTGTATGTATGTATAGTTGTTTGTTATAACTGTCTTAATGTCAATTTTCCAGAGACCCTCATGGAAGACAGCCTTTCTGATGCCACAGCAACCAAAGTTCTCAATGGAATTTAAATCTTTGAATATTGTTGAAAGAGGACCACCAAAGTAACATTCCTGTGATGTTTTGTGGAAATTATTCCTGTGGTTTAGGAGATGATGTTTAAAGCTAAAAGTTAACGACAGACGGACGGACGAGAATGTGATCAGAAAAGATCACCTTGAGCCTTTGGCTCAGGTGATCTAATAAAGTATTTTATTATAAAACAGTGCCTGCTGATGATGGAAAAAGTACAAAATGCTTAAAGGAATAATTGTAGAAAATGGATGAATTCTCAAAATTGTTTACAATCAAACCCTATATGAAAACAATACTTCCACTTTTCCAGATCTTGTAGTTTTTTCTTAAATATTTGAAAACAAACAATCTTTCAAATATAATATATGGTGAATAGCAAGTAATACTGTTCTCAATGAAAACCCCACACATTTAACCCTTTCCCTCATACGACAATTCTGCAGCAGACGACTGAACATATTTTGTCAAACAAGAGGCCCAAGAGGGCCAGTATCGCTCCACGGCCATAAGGCAAAAATCAAATCTCCAAACAGCCCTGCCCCCTAGTGGCCATATTTTTTACCAACCACCATGGCTTCAAGGAATCTTGTAGAGTGTCACCCGAGGAATGTTTCTGCAAAATTATTTGAAAATCGGCCTGACACTTTTGGAGGAGAAGATTTTTTAAGTTTGCACTATAGCCATATAAGGCAATATAGCCCCACCCCATGGCGGCCATATTTTTGAACAAATCAACATGGCTTGAAGGAATCTGATAGAGGGTCACCCAAAGAACATTTCTACAAAATTATTTGAAAATCTGCTCAACACTTTCGGAGAAGAAGATTTTTTAAGTTTTCACTATGGTCATGTAAGGCAAAATAGCCCCGCCCTCTGGCGACCATGTTTTTCGACCAATCAACATTTCTTGAAGGAATCTAATAAAGGGTCACCCAAGGAACATTTCTACAAAATTATTTGAAAATCGGCCTGACACTTTCAGATAAGAAGATTTTTTAAGTTTTCACTATTTTTTTCTTTTGGTTGCCATGGAAACCAGAATTATGGATGGATCAAAAAAATTTGAAGGAATTTAAGAGAGGACAATGAGAGGATGCTTCCTATGAAGTTTCAACCAAATTGGCCAAGTGGTTAGTGAGAAGAAGTCGTTTAAAGGAAAAAGTTTACGCACGCACGCACGCACGCACGCACGACGGACAATTCGCCATGACATAAGCTCGACTGGCTTTCAGCCAGTGGAGCTAAAAATGGAAAATCTCTGTAATTGAATGGATAACCTATGACTAAAAGTGGAAAACATTGTGTCAAAAGAAGAAATTGCACGTTTTGTGCAATTTCTTCTTTTGTCACTATGTTTTCAAAACGCTGTCTGCTTTAACCCTTTCCCACATACAACAATTCTGCAGCAGACGACTTTGAACATATTTTATCAGATGGATAACCTATGACTTAAAGTGGAAAACATTGTGACAAAAGGAGAAATTGCACGTTCTGTGCAATTTCTTCTTTTGTCACTATGTTTTCAAAACGCTGTCTGCTTTAACCCTTTCCCTCATACGACAATTCTGCAGCAGACGACTTTGAACATATTTTGTCAGATGGATAACCTATGACTAAAAGTGGAAAACATTGTGACAAAAGGAGAAATTGCACGTTCTGTGCAATTTCTTCTTTTGTCACTATGTTTTCAAAACGCTGTCTGCTTTAACCCTTTCCCTCATACGACAATTCTGCAGCAGACGACTTTGAACATATTTTGAGAAAAAATAGAATATCTCTATAATTGAATGGATTAACCTATGACTAAAAGTGGAAAACATTGTGGCAAAAGGAGAAATTGCTTCTTTTGAGCAATTTCTTCTTTTGTCATTATGTTTTCAGAAAGCCGTCTGCTGTAGAGGGCGTCAGAAAGCGTCTATATGAGGGAAAGGGTTAACAAAATAGGATCAAGGCTAATATGTTTAACACTTTTGCAATCTGATGTCAATCATTATTTGAGTTTGATAACACTTTTATTCCTACATTTAAACCCTTTTCCACCTGCAGAGGTATTTGTACGCATCTGCAGCAGACAACTTTTGAAAACATTTTGGCAAAGAAGAAATTGTTCATAATGAGCAATGTCTCCTTTTGACACAACGATGTTTTCAACTCTTTTGCCAAGATGTTTTTATAGCAATTTGCTGCAAATTTGCTGCAGGTTGGAAAAGGTAAAAATAAATGCATAGACCTTTCAGTCAATAAGGAAATATCAAGCACTTTATTTTCTGTTGTTTTAATGACATAATAATATTCTGTTTGATCAGGTATGTAGGTCTCAAAGACCAAATGCAGGTTTTAAAGTTGTTGTTTGTTGGTGTTTAACACAGCTTTCAACACATTTTCTGTTTGATTTCTTGGGTAATTTCTTTTGCTCCTTTTATCCGGCCAATTTAAATATCCTGACACCAGCGAGTCAATCGTAATTCTAATCCTACAGCCCCTAAGCATCATGGAAGGAAAGACATTACTGCAACATTTAAAGTCTTTGACGCATATAGGCACTATCGGACGCATATAGGCACTATCGGACGCATATAGGCACTATCGGACGCCTCTGCAATGGAAAACTTTTGAATGCATTGTGACCAAAGGAGAAATTCCTCAAAACTAGCAATTTCTCCTTTGGCCACAATGTTTCAACATTTTTTCAGTAATTATACCTTCATTCCTACAGATTTTTCTGTGTTTCTGCCAAGAGGAGGTTTTCAAAGTTGTCTGCTATGATTTGTTGTATGTGGGAAAGGGTTATAGTCTTAGTCACTCTTTGGTATGACCTGGCTGGGGATCGAACCTGCGACCTGACGCACCTGGACAGTCTATCAGGGAAAGGTTTAAATTTCGGATTTAGCACCGTTTTAACAGTGTTTCAGTTATTTCCCAGCGACAGAACACTTATTCATGATCCATGGGTGACTACGGAAATGTGCCTTCTGAAACGGTTAGATGTGACAAAAGGAAGAATTCTATTTGATCATTGTTTGGTGCTTTACGCCTCTTTCAATTTTTGTTCAATTATATCACGGCGTTTCCTTGGTATTAAAGTTACCAGTTCTACTGATTCCCTTTATCCTGACACCAGCCAGTCAGTTGTATTGCTAACCCCACAATCCTGAGCGCCAAGGATGGCAGACATTACTACCATGTTTAAAGTCTGTGGTATGACCAAGTTGGGGATTGAACCTGTGACCTCCAGTACCGAGGCAGACGCTCTTCCACTACACCATCGAGGGAAATTCTTTTAAAAAAGAATTGATATGGGGAATAAAAATATTGTTATCATGAAGAATTTCTTCTTTTCTTAAACTACTTAAAAGAGCTGTCTACTGCTGATGTGTCAAAATATGGTACAATAATTTATCGCGGTTAATACAATCTACATAATAGCTCCAAGCAACAAAACATAAACACAATTATATATATATATATATTTAAATAAATATTGAACTCTATCATGTCAACCAACAATAGAACAGTCTATTACAGAAATATGGGTAACCTCACAATAATTACTGTATGCATAACCCTTGGATATCATCTGTGACTTGAAGAGGGAATTAACCCTTTACCTCATATAGACGCTTTCTGACGAGATATTCTATTTTTTCTCAAAATATGTTCAAAGTCGTCTGCTGCAGAATTGTCGTATGAGGGAAAGGGTTAAAGCAGACAGCGTTTTGAAAACATAGTGACAAAAGAAGAAATTGCACAGAACGTGCAATTTCTCCTTTTGTCACAATGTTTTCCACTTTTAGTCATAGGTTATCCATCTGACAAAATATGTTCAAAGTCGTCTGCTGCAGAATTGTCGTATGAGGGAAAGGGTTAAAGCAGACAGCGTTTTGAAAACATAGTGACAAAAGAAGAAATTGCACAGAACGTGCAATTTCTCCTTTTGCCACAATGTTTTCCACTTTTTGTCATAGGTTATCCATTCAATTATAGAGATTTTCCACTTTTTGTCATAGGTTATCCATTCAATTATAGAGATTTTCTATGTTTTGACAAAATATGTTCAAAGTCGTCTGCTGCAGAATTGTCATATGAGGGAAAGGGTTAAATGAAGAAATTAACGTTTTCCCACATAACAGATCTGTGGCAGATGACTTTGAAAATCTCTAGAAATGAAAATGTAAAATGATTCAGGTTTCAAACATTGTTTTCAATGTTCACTGTTACAGGCCTTTCCCTTATACAGACATATTTTGATGCCTCAGTAGCAGACGATTTCTGATTTTGATGCCTCAGTAGCAGACGATTTCTGATTTTGATGCCTCAGTAGCAGACGACTTCTGATTTTGATGCCTCAGTAGCAGACGATTTCTGATTTTGATGCCTCAGTAGCAGACAATTTCTGATTTTGATGCCTCAATAGCAGACGTCTTCTAACTGTTTAATGTTTTACGCCGCCTTCAATAATTTTTACATTTATATTCTGGCGTTTTCTGGTTAAGTTACCAGTACTACTGGTCCATTTATCCTGACACCAGCAAGTCAGTTGTTAAGCTAAACCTGCGACCCTGAGCACCAAGGAGGGTAAGTCTTGTGTATGACCAGGCCTGGTATTGAACATGCGACCTTCCACACCAGAGGCAGATGCTCTACAAATACACCACTGAGGCAGTAGAACCAATTCGAAACCATCATAGTCAATCAGAAAATGCTCATTATGAGCAAGTTCTCATTTTGTCGGAATGTTTTTATCTCTAAAACATTTGTGTCGTAACACTTTAGTTTAACCCTTTCCCACCTATACTATAGACACATTTTGAAGCATCTGTAGAAGACAACTTTTGAAAAACATCGTGACGAAGGAAAAAATTGCTCAAAACAAGCAATTTCTCCTTTAGCCACAATGTTTTAAACTTTTTCCAGCAAATATACACTCATTTATAGGGATTTTCTAAACGTTTGTCCACATGTTTCCAAGTCGTCTCCTGCAGATTTGTTGTATGTGGGAAAGGGTTAAAGAGATTTCCTATACTTTTCCCATGATGATTTCAAAGAAGTCAGCTACAGACTACTTATTTCCATGGCTTCTGTTTCTGCATTAGATTTGAGCTGTATAATTAACTCCTTTCCACATACGGACGCTCTCTGACGCAGACAACTCTTGAAAACATTGTGGCAAAAGGAGAAATTGCTCATACCATTTATAGATTATATAGATGTATAGATAGATTTATATATTACTCTGGTTACAGAGATTTTTCATCATTTAACTTAACCCTTTCCCTCATACGACAATTCTGCAGCAGACGACTTTAAACATATTTTGTCAAAAATAGAAAATCTCTATAATTGAATGGATAACCTATGACAAAAAGTGGAAAACATTGTGGCAAAAGGAGAAATTGCACGTTTTGTGCAATTTCTACTTTTGTCACAATGTTTTCAAAACGCCGTCTGCTGCAGAGAGGCGTCAGAAAGCATCTATATGAGGGAAAGTGTTAAATGTTTTCAAAGTTGTTTGCTTCAAATTTGGTGTATGTGGGAGAGGGTTACGGGAAGGAAACAAGGTTTGACAAAAAAAGAGTACTCTAAGTCTTAGTTCAAAAATGTAAAGTACATAACAATATAGCAACACTCCAAACATTTATAATTTTCTTTAGAAAAAAAATATTTTTGACTCTTTAAATACAAGGACAAATAGCAAATTAATGCTTTGATAAAATATTATGGTATTTTGTCCTTTTAAAAAGATTAATAATTAAATCAAACCCTTTATTCCTCCATTGATTTTCTTTTTTAATCCTTAACAAATTTTCATCAGACGACTTTTTCGTAATAAACTGTCATTTATGGAATGTTCCATTGTTTTGCCAAGATATTAAAAGTTGTCTGCGCCGAGCCCTGGTGGCTTGGTCGGTAGCGATGCGGGCTGTTAATCCAGGCTGAGGGGTTGCGAGTTCGAATCCCAGCTCGGCCAACATTCTTTCTGATGTTTGACAAAAGTCACTGTGTCATCATTCGTCTTTCACCAATAGGCTAATAGTCTATGTGGAAAAGCAGCCAGTTGCTTGGAAAGTATGTTGTGTGGAATACTGGTGTTTGAAAGCTAGGAAACACATAATTAGGTGAACTGGCCGCTGTGATATGACTGAAAAATAGTCGTAAACGGCGTTAAGCCCGAATCGATCAATAAATAAAGTTGTCTGCTGCAGATTTGTTTTGTTGTATGTGGAAAAGGGTGAATAAGTTCTCTAAGCAGTCTACAATTCATGCCTTTAAAGCTGAAAATTTGCTTTAACCAATTTCCATATATATAGCAATGCTACAGCAGACGACTTTGAGAATTTCTGGTTCAAAATATGGTCAACCTCTTAAAATGAAACTTCAATCCTTAATTCAATACAGTTGAAAACATTTCAATAAAAGGAGAAATTGATCACCATGAGCAATTTCTTCTTTTATAACAATGTTGTCAAAAGTCGTCTGCTTGAAAGGCGTCTATATGTGGGAAAGGGTTAACATCACAAATATGTACACCTCATTTGGTTACAAATATATTAAATCTCTACAAATGAAAATTTAATTGTTCAATACAGTTGGTAACATTGTGAGAAAAGGAGAAATTGCTCATCATGAGCAATTACTTCTTTTGTAACAATGTTTACAAAAGTCGTCTTTGCAAGGGCGTCAGAAAGCATTTATATGTGGGAAATTTTGTTAACCCTTTCCCTCATACGACAATTCTGCAGCAGACAACTTTGAACATATTTTGTCAAAAAATGGAAAATCTTTATAATTGAATGGATAACATATCACTAAAAGTGGAAAACATTGTGGCAAAAGGAGAAATTGCTCGTTTTGAGAAATTTCTTCTTTTGTCACTATGTTTTCAAAAAGCCATCTGCTGCAGAGGCGTCAGAAAGCGTCTGTGTGAGGGAAAGGGTTAAGACCTATTTGCAGCCCATTGATGGTAGAAGAATGACATTGATGCTATTAAAAAACAGCCTTTGTCAATCATTAAAAAAGACTCAATGGTTCAAACACATATAACCCCTGGATTGATAGCTGACTTACCAAGCTATCACAGCATGACCGACATGAATAAGAATAGCGATCAATAACATTTCCCTTGCTGAATATATTAATTTTTAAAACGAAAGTTTTTGCAAAAGTTGTCCGCTGCATAGACGTGAAAATGCGGCTACAAGTAAAGAAGGGTTAACACTTTTCCTCATATAGACGCTTTCTGACACCTCTGCAGCAGACGGCTTTTTGAAAACGTGGCGACAAAAGAAGAAAATGCTTAAAACGAGCAATTTCTCCTTTAGTCACCAAGTTTTCAAGTCTATTCAATTATTGTAATTTCATTTAAAGGGTTTTTCCAAAAAAATTCGGGTATGTTTTTAAAGTCATCGGGGCCCGTATTCACCAACCGATCTAAATTCGATTTTCGGACTAAATCTAAATTAAAAAGTTTGGTGAATACGGGCCCTGCTGTAGATTTGTTGTATGTGGGAAAGGGTTAAAAGCTACAAAATTAAAGCAGGTAGACATTAACCCTTTCATACATACAACAAATCGGAAGCAGACAACTTTGAAAACATCTGAACAAAAATCTGAAAAATCTATGATCTATAATTATTGAATAATATTTATAGTTGAAAACAGAGGGGCAAAAGGGTGAAATTGCTCTTTATGAGCAATTTCTCCTTTTGCCCTAATAATTTCTCAAATCATCTGGTACAGAGGCATCAGAAAGTGTATGCATGTGGGAATGGGTTAACCCTTTCCAACATATAGATGCTTTCTGACGCCTGCAGCAGACTACTTTTGAAAACATAATGTGACAAAAGAAGAAATTGCTCAAAACGAGCAATTTCTCCTTTTGCCACAATGTTTTCAACTCTTTTTAATAGTATAACTCTCATTTGTTTATATTTATCATGTGTTTGTCAATAAGTTTTGAAAGTCGTCTGCTGCAGAATTGTTCTATGTGGGAATGGATTAAAGTCAACATTATATGCTAATTTCTTTTTCTGCTTGTTTGTTCAACTCTGTCAAAACTGTGTGAATGACCAGGTAAAATTTCACAAAAGGAAAATTAAAAAAACCCACTTTTATGACACTAGAAAAGGATTAACATTTCCTTTTAATACGATTTAAAAAAAAAATCCTTTCAGATCTAAAAGTACAATAAGAGGAGCATGATGGCCCTATATGGCTCACCTGATCTAATCGTACTTTAGTATTTTTTTCTCTTTGTTTATAAGGTACACAAGCACGCCCCCAGGAGGCCATGTTTTCCAACAGATTGGAATTATTTGACCAAACTTGGAAGAGGATCACTAAAGGTACATTTGTGCCAAATTTTTTTCAAATCGAGACTACTTTTGGACAAGAAGATTTTTGAAATTTTGGGCATTTTTCCCTCTTCAGATGCCGCAGTAACCAAAGTTCTATATAGAATTAAATTCCTTGAATAAGTTTGAAAGAGGTCTACATTCCTGTGAAGCTTCATCCAAATCAGCTCAGATTTTGTGCTCAGGTGAGCTTAACAAGAGGGCCATGATGGCTCAACCTGATTTTATAGAAATTGCCTCCCACCCCTGTAGGACCAGAATAATTTTTATGTTTTGTGATGACACAGCGACAAAAGTTATGAATTCAATTCAATACTTTGAAAACATTTTAAAAAGGACAACATAAGGAACATTCCTGTGAAGGCTGCAATTAACCCGGAGGTCATAGAGGAGATGTTGATGACAGACAACGGACAAATTGTATTTAATTGTAAGTCACAAAAGCTCAGACTGAGCATATTGTGATCAGGAGAGCTTGAAAGTAGTCCCTGAAATCCGGCATATCTCATTGCTTCTTTGTTACAATACTCAATCTGTGCATTAAATATTTATAGCTATGGAAATAATTCTACATTGATAGTTGTAAAATTTTTTCTTTTCTATTTTGTTTAACCCTTTCCAACTTGCAGACACATTATGATGCATCAGATCTGCAGTCGACGACTTTTGAAAATTTATATATATATATATTTTACAGTCAAACTTGTCTTAAGCAGCCACCCAGTGGAGGTAAAAACTTGGCTTTTCATTTCATTTCATTTAGAATTTTAATAGTTTTGCCTAGATGATTTTAAAGGTGTCTGCTGCATATTTGTTGTATGTCAAAAAGCGTTAATTAAGAGTAGATTGTATTGAATTATTAAAACTCTCTTGTTTCGACAGACTTAAATTTGGTATGTCAAATAATTATACTAGGTTAACCCTTTCTCACATACAACAAATCTGCAGCAGATGATCTTGAAAAATCTCCATAAATAAGACTTTCAATATAAAAAAAAGTTGAAAACATTGTGGCAAAAGGAGAAATTGCTCGTTTTGAGCAAATTTCTTCTTTTGTCACAATGTTTTCAACAGGCGTCGTCTGCTGCTGAGGCGTCAGAAAGCGTCTGTTTGTGGAAAAGGGTTAATGAAGGGCGTCAAAAAGTATGTTGTGCAGGTTATATGGAGCAGAACGTAATATGAGCCTGTCTGTGTAAAATAGTACAAGTTGGCTTATAAATGTGAACAGTGTAGATTAAGATCAGTCTGGCGCATACACACAGTTTTAAGCTTGTCATTGTGTGTGGATTCTGATCAAATTGAGCATGTGTACAGGGCTCATGTTCAGAAATGCCATGGCACTTGTACCTTTTACCATGGATGGGTCTCCTTTGACCCCTTTACCTAATATATGCCTACAATTTCAATGGACTCTTCCCAATTAAGGGAATTTCGAAGAAAGGAAAAAAACAGATTTATATCAAAGAAAGGGTTTCTTTGTTATCTGATTTTCCATTCTTCAGTACTAAACACCTTCTCTCATATAGACGCTTTCTGACGCATCTGAAGCAGATATGACTTTTGAAAACATTGTGGCAAAAGGAGAAATTGCTCAAAACAAGCAATTTCTCCTTTTGCCACAATTTTTTCAACTTTTTTTCAGTATTAATACATACATTTATAGAGATTTTCCCTGATTTGCCTAAATGTTTCCAAAGTCGTCTGCTGCAGATTTGTCGTATTTGGTGAAGGATTAAATTATCTTAAGACATTGTATAACTGTAATTTTTAAAACAATTAAAAGTATGTCAACTTCTAATTCCTCACAATGAATACTCTTTCCACATGGTTTGTTTAACCCTCTCCCACATACAACAAACCTGCAGCAGAAGACTTTGAACACATGTAGGCAAAAATATGGAAAATCTCTTTAAATGAAAGCACATGTATAACAATTTAATAGAGTTGAAAACATTGTGGCAAAAGAAGAAATTGGTCATTTTGAGCAATTTCTCCTGTTGCCACAATGTCTTTAAAAGTTGTCTGCTGCAGGGGTTTCAGAAAGGTGGGAAAGGGTTAATTTTGATTTACAGATGTTTTCATCAGTATTTCAGTTATATTATTCATGATACCTGAAAAACAAACCAGTACTAGGCTATGAAAAGTACCTTCCCCAAGGGAATTCTACCATGACCAGCTCAAGTTGGGATCAAATCCAGGATGTCCAATTGCTCAAACTTGACTACAAAGGTTTCCTCCCTTTGCATGTTCAACCAATTCTGCAGCTGACGACTTTGAACGTATTTTGTCAACACAGAAAATCTCCATAATTGAATGGATAACCTATGACTAAAAGTGGAAAACATTGTGGCAAAAGGAGAAATTGCACGTTTTGTGCAATTTCTTCTTTTGTCACTATGTTTTCAAAAAGCCGTCTGCTGCAGAGGCGCCAGAAAGCATCTATATGAGGGAAAGGGTTAAACAAAACACCTTTGACAATGTATCGGATACCCTTGATGTACAAATGTTTCTACACTTGTATTAAATACCTTAGTGTTGGGTTGTCCAAGAGCACACAGTTCATTTATTCTTTCTGTCAGGGAAAACAGGTGTGACATAGACATCAGATACTTTTATGACGTGATCAATGAGTAGAACTAATGGAACTAAAGAAAGGATTTTAACCCTTCCTCACACCCAACAAATCTGAAGCAGATGATTTTGAAAATGTCCAGACAAAAATATTGAAAATATTTATAATTTAAATTCTTGAAAAGAGTTGGAAACATTGTTGCAGAAGGAGAATTATCCCCATTATGAGGAATTTCTCCTTTGCCACAATATTTTTCAAAAGTCCTCTGCTGCAGATGCATCGAACTGTGACTGCAAGACGGAAAGGGTTAAACCTAACAGACCTTCCAATCTATTATAATGGTATGCAATTGTATCAATATTCACAAACACAAAAGTGCAAATGAATCTAGCCTAACCTGTATGTGTCAATAGAAAAACCCTTTAACCTTTTCCCTCATTATAGACGCTTTCTGACGCTACTGCAGCAGACGGCTTTTTGAAAACATTGTGACAAAAGAAGAAATTGCTCAATACGAGCAATTTCTCCTTTTGCCACAATGTTTTCCATTTTTAGTCATAGGTTATCCATTCAATTATAGAGATTTTCTAATTTTTGACAAAATATGTTCAAAGTCGTCTGCTGCAGAATTGTCGTATGAGGGAAAGGGTTAACCATTTGCCTGACATCAAAAATTCATATTGACTTGCTTTGAAATAAATTAATGTAACACTTTAAAAACAAGATGTGTTTGTGAAACACTGATGCCCCCCAATGGCAACATCTAGGTCAAAGGTCAAGGTCGCCAGGTCAAAAATGTTGGTACTGACAGAAAGGTCATGTCACAAGGAATACACATGTGAAATATGGTAGCCGTACCTGTTATGGTTCAAAAGTAGTGGTCAAGGATAAAGTTTTTTTCGAGAATGGCAACATCTAGGTCAAAGGTCAAGGTCGCAAGGTGAAAAATGTTGGTACTGACAGAAAGGTCATGTCACAAGGTATACACATGTGAAATATGGTAGCCTTACCTGTTATGGTTCAAAAGTAGTGGGGAAGGTTAAAAAAAAAAATTGAGAATGGCAACATCTAGGTCAAAGGTCAAGGTCGCAAGGTCAAAAATGTTGGTACTGACAGGAAGGTCATGTCACAAGGAATACACATGTGAAATATGGTAGCCGTATCTGTTATGGTTCAAAAGTAATGGCCAAGGTTAAAGTTTTTTTTGAGAATGGCAACATCTAGGTCAAAGGTCAAGGTCGCAAGGTCAAAAATGTTGGTACTGACAGAAAGGTCATGTCACAAGGAATACACATGTGAAATATGGTAGCCGTACCTGTTATGGTTCAAAAGTAGTGGTCAAGGTTAAAGTTTTTTTTGTGCAGACAGACAGCAGACAGACCAACAGACAGACCAAAAACTATATGCCCCCCGAATCGGAGATTCCGGGGGGGCATAACAATTGAGGTTCCATACTGAGTTGAAAACGTTGTTTGGTAAAGGCGAAATTGTTCATGTCAAGATGAAACATTTCACATTTTACCAAAATACTTCAAAAATTAATGGCAGCCAGGCGCGTACCCAGGCAAACACACATACACCAATGTATACAATTCGTCAGGAAAGGTTTTAAAAAAATGCATTAAAAACTCAAGGCTGAGAGTGGTAAATTTTGATTTTGTCTGAGAATATCAATAAATTTGTATGCGGATAGCTTGTTTGTGTTTTCAGTATGACCAACATGGCCACTTGAGTTCACCATAATGAAATGTAGGATTTCAAACTTTTCCCTACGGAATAAGCCCGGATTCCTACCTGGCCTGTGTGTATACTCGATTTTAACCCAGTTACGACCCTGGAAAATTATTTGGGTTGAGATTAAGATTTCACATTTCAAAATTCCATGTTGGAATTGGAGCATTTCATGCACTATCATACCACATAATAAATATCTATTTATATGCTTTTTGGTAGACGAAGGAATTGACAAACACTTCGAGGGATCTTCAAGAGAGCATTGGAAATCTCTCAGCCACCCAATGAGTCAAAGCAAACCTTTTGTGTATCCCTCATGTAAACACTTTCTAATGCCTCTGCAGCAGACGACTTTGGAAAACATTATGAGAGGCAAAACAAGCAATTTCTCCGTTTGCCACAATGATTTCTACTTGATTTAATAATAAAACTCTCATTGATGGAGATTTTTCATGTTTTTACCATGTAACATAAAGAAAACCTGCCCCACCCCCTGAATAATTTTGATAATATTGGCCGAAATTTGTTCCAAACTCACAACCCCTGGACTGAGCTACCAGGAATCTGCTGGAACAATATTTTATAATACTGAATGAAGTACACAGACACATTTGGTGTAGTATGGATTCAGATCACTCTTGGTATCCGCATAGTTTGACCAGATTCTGTACTGTTCATACAACTTTGACCATATATATCTTACGTTTTAATTGGATTACCTGGCTGTAGCCTTTCCGGGGACTCTTAACAGAAAATACAAAAATACACAGAAAATACAGGGAAACCATGGAAAAACCATGGAATTTAATGATAAGATTGCGGAAATGCTGGAAATGGTCTGAATATGGTCCACGGAACCATTCCAGGGTGTTCAAAGAACCGTTTCTGGTTGTCCATGGAATTTCCGGGTTTTCCTCTTAAATGTGCTGGAGTTTCCATGGAAAGTGTCAGATTATCCCAAATTATCCCTGGAAAGTTGTCCGAATACTCCAGGGATTTTTCCGGGGATTTTCGTTAGAGTCCCGGAAAAGCTACAGCCGGGCACTTGAATATTGAAGGACCAGTCTGATATGATGAAATCTAACCTCTCTATATATTTAATTTCTTTTATTATTTATTTTTCATTTAATTTAACTTTAAATGATCGAAATAATTTGACCAATCTTGTAGAGGGTCACCAAATGTACATCTGTACAAATTTTTCCACTTTTCCCTCTTTCTGATGTTGCAGCAGCCAAAGTTCTCAATAGAATTCAATTAATTTGAACAATTCTGAAATAAGAACCACCTAATGAACAATCCTGTTAAATTATTTCGAAATTCATTTATTAGTTTAGGAGTGTTCGTTGGAAAATGGGACTGAACAGACAGATGGATGGATTGCAATTTTTCTTCAGATGTTTTCTAGGCAGACATCCCTTTAAATATATTATCAGGGAAATTATTTAGCGGACAGAAATTACAGTAAAGGTAATATATAGATGGGGGAAGATTCTGTTGAAATGCCGCATGAAACATGACAGAACCAAAGAATGTACAAGATCTAGGGACAATAAATTTCCGCTGGTCATAAATTAACACAAAAAGAATGTGTCACATTGATTTGGTTATGACTTTGAACAATTAACCCTTTCTCACATAAAGAACATGTTTTGACTCTTCTGCAGCAGACAGTTTTTGAAAAAATTGTGGCAAAAGGAGACATTGCTCAAAATGGGCAATGTCTCCTTTTGCCACAATGTTTTCAACCCTATTCAGTAAGTATTTGAATAATTAATAATGTTCATATTTCTGCTTAGATGTGTTAAAAGTAGTCTGCTGTAGATTTGAAGTATGTGTGAATGGGTTAGGCAATTTGAAACCAATATCTGATTTGACACACAAACCTTTATACCTTTTTACCTAGTAATCTATGTAAAAACCTATTGATTGTCTTATTCTAAAGTTCAGGGTGGAGTTCGATACGAGTCTCCGACTATCGTTCTTTTGGTAAGACAGTTTTTTTTAAGAAGACAATCATAATAATCACTCATTGTCTTTCACACTTCCTTGAAGAAGACACTCTAAAGAATTTGCAGGCAAGGGAGGTATTGAACATAATGGTTAATTTGACTAATTTCTCCTATTCATACTGTTACAACTTGAATCAAAACAATATTTCTGTTCCCTTTCCCTTTCCCACATACAACAAATCTGCAGCAGACGACTTTGAAAACATTGTGACAAAAACCTGAAAAATCTGCATAAAAGATAGCTTAACTGTTAAATAAAGTTGAAAACATTGTGGCCAAAGACAAAATGCATCTGCAAATTGGGAAAAGTGTTAAAATGTCACATGTCTAAGGTGTTTTTAAAAACCGATTATAATAACCCCCCCCCCTTTCCCACATGCCCCTGCATATAATTGAATGGATAACCTATGACATAAAGTGGAAAACATTGTGTCAAAAGGATAAATTGCTCGTTTTGAGCAATTTCTTCTTTTGTCACTATGTTTTCAAAAAGCCGTCTGCAGCAGAGGTGTCAGAAAGCGTCTATATGAGGGAAAGGGTTAAAACTCAATTCTTCAATACTAATACTTTTATTGATAGAGACTTTCAACATTATTGACAACAGATTTTCATATGTATACAACAGATTTGTTTTATGTGTGAAAACTGAAAATAAGCAAATTTGAATCACATATAATGCCTCATATAGACGCTTTCGGACGCCTCTGCAGCAGACGGCGTTTTGAAAACATAGTGACAAAAGAAGAAATTGCACAAAACGTGCAATTTCTCCTTTTGCCACAATGTTTTCCACTTCTAGTCATAGGTTATCCAATCAATTATAGAGATTTTTCTACTTTTTTTACAAAATATGTTAAATGTCGTCTGCTGCAGAATTGTCGTATGAGGGAAAGGGTTAAATGTACATGTTTTGCATTTCAGCTTATATTTGATTACACTTGGTGTTAGCTTCCTGGAAACCAAACAAGTTCACACGCTCTCTGTATGGAAAAATGCCCAAAGGCAGAATACACTCATCATAGCCTAGGATTTTGAACCAGGATATTTGGTATGAGAGGCTGACACTATACCAACCCATCATTATTCCACTCATTCAAATTTGATCTACCATATCACAACCAACCTTCCAAAATATCATTTTTAATTCCCTTTCCCTCATACAACATTTCTGCAGCAGACGACTTTGAACATAGTTTATCAAACAAGAGGTCCATGATGGCCCTGGAATCGCTCACATGATTATTTATTTTTTCACTTGAGCTATATAAGCCCCGCCCCCTGGCAGCCATAGTTTCCGATCAATCAACTTGGCTTGAAGGAATCTGATAGAGGGTCACCCTAGGAACATTTCTACAAAATTATTTGAAAATTGGCCAGACACTTTTGGAGGAGAAGATTTTTTAAGTTTTCACTATAGCCATATAATGCAAAATAGCCCTGCCCACCGGTGGCCATGTTTTTTGACCAATCAACATGGCTTGAAGGAATCTGACAGGTGGTCATCCAAGGAACATTTCTACAAAATTATTTCAAAATTGGCCTGACACTTTCGGAGAAGAAGATTTTTTAAGTTTTCACTTTAGCCATATAAGGCAAAATAGCCCCGCCCCCTAGTGGCCATGTTTTTTCACCAATAGGATTCTGATAGAGGGTCATCCAAGGAACATTTCTACAGAATTATTTGAAAATCGGCCTGACAATTTTGGTGGAGAAGATTTTTAAGTTTTCACTATAGCCATATAAGGCAAAATAGCCCCGCCCATTGGCATCCCTATTTTTTAACCAATCAACATGGCTTGAAGGAAATTGATAGTAGGTCACTTAAGGAACATTTCTACAAAATTATTTGAAAATCGGCCTGACACTTTCGGAGGAGAAGATTTTTTAAGTTTTCACTATAGCCATATAAGGCAAAAAAGCCCCGCCCCACTGGCAGCCATGTTCTTCGACCAATCAACATGGCTTGAAGGAATCTGATAGAGGGTCATCCAAGGAACATTTCTACAAAATTATTTGAAAATCTGTCAACCAGTTATGGAGGAGAAGAATTTTGAATGTTTTTTCATTTCGTTGCCATGGAAACCAGAATTCTGCATGGATCCCAACAATTTGAAGGAATTCTGGTGAGAGCATTGAGAGGATGCTTTCTGTGAAGTTTCATCCCAATTGACCCACTGGTTACTGAAGAAAAGAAGTTGAAGGGCGACGCACGTCGCACGCCGGACAAAAGGCGATCACAATAACTCACCTTGAGCTCAGGTGAGCTCAAAATCAAAAGTGCCATAATTTTCATTATATGTTGGATAGAGTTATCTTACTTAATTGTGTATATATGTGTGATGGTTGGGAAGGTTTGTATAAAGTTTCAATACTGAGATATGGACTCTTAATGTAGTTGCACCCAAAACTTTAACCAGAATTTCAAATAATTTAGGCAATAATTTGCATTATATGCTGGATAGAGTTATAGTACTTGACTGAACGCAAAACTTTAACCAGAATTTCTATCTCAAAAAAGGGCCATAACTTGCATTAAATGCATAATAGTTATCTAACTTAATAATTAGGTGTGATAGTTAGGAAATGTTGTATAAAGTTCCAATACAATGCTTCAAGCAGTAACTGAGATATGGACTCTAATGTAGTTGCACGCAAAACTTAAACCAGAATAATTTCAAAGTAAAACAAGATGTGTTTGTGAAACACTGATGCCCCCAAATGGCAACATCTAGGTCAAAGGTCAAACATTTTGGTACTGACAGAAAGGTCATGTCACAAGGAATACACATGTGAAATATGGTAGCCGTACCTGTTATGGTTCGAAAGTAGTGGTCAAGGTTAAAGTTTTTTTCGACAGACAGACAGGCCAAAAATTAGATGCCCACCGAATCGGTGATTCCGTGGGCATAAAAAGGGCCATAATTTGCATTATATGTTGGCTAGAGTTATCATCATTGATTGTTTACATAGGTTTGCTAGTTTAGAATACTTGTATAAAGTTCCAATGCAATGCATCAAGTAGTTACTAAGATATGGACTCTTAATGTAGTTGCACCCAAAACTTAAACCAGAGTTTCCAAGTCTCTAGCATTGTTATAAGTTTAACCTTTTCCCACATTGTTACAACAAATCTACAGCAGACCACGTTGAAAAACATTCTGACAAAAACAGGGGAAATCTGAGAGTAAATTTATTAAATAGGTTTTTAAACATTGTGACCAAAGAAGAAATTGCTCATCATGAAATTGTCTGCCGTAAAAGTGTCAAAACAGGTCTGCAAGCGGGAAAGGATCAGGTACAGGGCATTCCAAGTGCAAATCTATGACAAATGTCCATCATGCCAAATATAGAAATATTTACAACCCAGTGTATTCTTAGATAAATCCCTCAAACCCTTTCCCTCATACAGACACTTTCTGACGCCTCTGCAGCAGACGGCTTTTTAAAAACATAGTGACAAAAGAAGAAATTGCTCAAAACAGGCAATTTTTCCTTTTACCACAATGTTTTCCACTCTTAGTCATAGGTTATCCATTCCATTATATAGAGATTTTCTATTTTTTGACAAAATATGTTCAAAGCTGTCCGCTGCAGAATTGTCGTATGAGGGTAAGGGTTAAACACTTTCCCAAATGTAGACACATTTTGACAACTGCAGCAGGCGACAATTGAAAACATTGTGGCAAAAGGAGCAAATTCTCATAATAAGCAATTTCTCCCTTTGTCACAATGTTTTCAACTGTGTTCAATATGTAGATATTTTCAAAAGATTCTCCTACATACTTTTGAAGTAGTCCGCTGTAGATTTGTTGTATGTGGGAAAAGGGTTTAACAAACTATTTATAGAACATAAAACATGTCATGCAACATTTTCAATAGAAAACATCTCTTTTATGACCAATTTATAATTAATAAAATTATGATGACGTGTTTTGTACTCTTTACTTCATATGAGAAAATGGAGAATTCTGAGTTTGTTTTCAACTCTGGATTGGTAATGAACTTCCAATGTCCAAGTTATTTAAAAGAAAATTATGCTTTTAAATCGGACATCTCTAAAGCTATGATATAAGATTAACCTTAACCCTTTCCCTCATACGACAATTCTGCAGCAGACGACTTTAAACATATTTTGTAAAAAAATGGAAAATCTCTAATTGAATGGAAAACCTATGACTAAAAGTGGAAAAACATTGTGGCAAAAGGAGAAATTGCATGTTCTGAGCAATTTCTTCTTTTGTCACTATGTGTTCAAAAAGGCTGTCTGCTGCATTTTGTTTTATAAATGCACTAAGCGGCGTATATTTTCAATGATATTTAAGCATTCTATTGACTGTTTTATCTATGTGTATGCGACTCGCGATCATTTTAACAGGTAACCAGTCTTGATATTTGACAATGTGAAGGTCAAGCAACTGTTGTTTTTCACACGTTATATCAATATATCAGACAAATTAGTGTGATAAATGATTGATTGATGTTGTTATTACTGATTAAAGAGGGACAATTGTCAACCGTTTGTTTGTTTGTACTTTGACGTTTCTGATTGGACGTACATTTGAATTTGAACACCGTGTTTGGTCCGTAATCAGGAGCATGTATGACCAAACATTTGATGTTGATTTCAATTGGTGGCCCCAGTGTTGAACATTTTGATTTTAAGGATGCTTTTAAGGTTTGGGCTGGTTTAAAGACTCGCAGAATTCTGGTTTGAGACTGATGTTCTTGTTTATATACTGTATGTAAATATGTAAATACAATCATGTTTTAAATGGAACAGATATACATCTTATGTTATTTCATAAATAATACATGTGCTATTATTGCTAAAGACATGAATGAAATAAAAGAGAAAACAAGATGTGTTTGTGAAACACTGATGCCCCCGAATGGCAACATCTAGGTCAGAGGTCAAGGTCGCCAGGTCAAAAATGTTGGTACTGACAGAAAGGTCATGTCACAAGGTATACGCATGTGAAATATGGTAGCTGTACCTGTTATGGTTCAAAAGTAGTGGTCAGGGTTAAAGTTTTTTTTGAGAATGGCAACATCTAGGTCAAAGGTCAAGGTCGCAAGGTGAAAATTGTTGGTACTGACAGAAAGGTCATGTCACAAGGAATAAACATGTGAAATATGGTAGCCGTACCTGTTATGGTTCAAAAGAAGTGGTCAAGGTTAAAGGTTTTTTTAGAATGGCAACATCTAGGTCAAAGGTCAAGGTCGCAAGCTCAAAAATGTTGGTACTGACAGAAAGGTCATGTCACAAGGAATACTCATGTGAAATATGGTAGCCGTAACTGTTATGGTTCAAAAGAAATGGCCAAGGTTAAAGTTTTTTTCGAGAATGGCAACATCTAGGTCAAAGGTCAATGTCGCAAGGTCAAAAATGTTGGTACTGACAGAAAGGTCATGTAACAAGCAAATTCATGAAATTTATATCCCCCGCTTGCAGGAAATATTGTAGGAAAATGTTGAGGTTAGGTTAATACATGTCAGTAGTCTTTTTATTGAACATGTATTACAGGGTAAATTAAACGAACTTGGCCTAGGTTGTTACCAAGTTTGTGGCAGTTATTGCACGGAAACAGCAAACCGAAAGTGACAATCGAACTAGGCGTAGCCCTTAAGGCATTTAACCTTGTTACCAAGTTTGAAAAAAAACGATTCACATTTATGGCAGTTATTGCACAGAAACCATAAGAATTTGTTAAATAAAGGGCCACAACTCCACCGAATAAAGTCCACCGAAAGTGACGATCGAACTTGGCCTAGCCTTTAAGGCATTTAACCTTGTTACCAAGTTTGAAAAAAAAAACGGTTCACATTTGTGGCAGTTATTGCCACAAACAGCAAGAAACAACATTTTTTGTTAAATAAGGGGCCATAACTCCACTGAATAAAGTCCACCGAAAGTGACGATCGATCTTGGCCTAGCCCTTAAGGCATTTAACCTTGTAACCAATTTTGAAAAAAAAAAAACGGTTCACATTTGTGGCAGTTATTGCACGGAAACAGCAAGAAACAACATTTTTTTTAAATAAGGGGCCATAATTCCACCGAATAAAGTCCGCTGAAAGTGACGATCGAACTTGGCCTAGCCCTTAAGGCATTTAACCTTGTTACCAAGTTTGAAAAATAAAAAGTAACATTTGTGGCAGTAATTGCACGGAAAGAGCAAGAAACAACATTTTTTGTTGAATAAGGGTCCATAACTCCACCGAATAAAGTCCCCCGAAAGTGACGTTCAAACTTGGCCTAGCCCTTAAGGCATTTAACCTTGTTACCAAGTTTGAAAAAAAAAAAAATCACATTTGTGGCAGTTATTGCACGGAAACAGCAACAAACAACATTTTGTGTTAAATAAGGGGCCATAACTCCACTAAATAAGTCCGCCGAAAGTGACAATCGAACTTGGCCTAGCCCTTAAGGCATTTAACCTTGTTACCAAGTTTGAAAAAAAAAGGTTCACATTTGTGGCAGTTATTGCACGGAAACAGCAAGAAACAACTTTTTTTGTTAAATAAAGGGCCATAACTCCACTAAATAAAGTCCGCCGAAAGTGACGATCAAACTTGTCCTAGCCCTTAAGGCATTTAACCTTGTTACTAAGTTTGAAAGAAAACGGTTTACATTTGTGGCAGTTATTGCATGGAAACAGCAAGAAACGACATTTTTTGTTAAATAAGGGGCCATAACTCCACCAAATATAGTCCGCCGAAAGTGATGATCGAACTTGGCCTAGCCCTTAAGGCATTTGACCTTGTTACCAAGTTTTAAAAAAAAAAATTCACATTTGTAGCAGTTATTGCACGGAAACAGCATGAAACGACGTTTTGTGCTAAATAAGGGGCCATAACTCCACTAAATAAAGTCCGCCGAAAGTGACGATCGAACTTGCCCTAGTCCTTAAGGCATTTAACCTTGTTACCAAGTTTGAAAAAAAACGGTTCACATTTGTGGCAGTTATTGCAAAGAAACGAAGTGTGACAGACAGACAGACGGACAGACAGACAGACAGACAGACGGACGGACAGACCGAAATTAATAACCCCCCTTTTTTTCTTCGAAAAAGCGGGGGATAACAAGGAATACTCATGTGAAATATGGTAGCCGTACCTGTTATGGTTCAAAAGTAATGGCCAAGGTTAATTTTTTTTTCGAGAATGGCAACATCTAGGTCAAAGGTCAAGGTCGCAAGGTCAAAAATGTTGGTACTGACAGAAAGGTCATGTCACAAGGAATAAACATGTGAAATATGATAGCCGTACCTGTTATGGTTCAAAAGAAATGGCCAAGGTTAAAGTTTTTTTCGAGAATGGCAACATCTAGGTCAAAGGTCAAGGTCGCAAATGTTGGTACTGACAAAAAGGTCATGTCATAAGGAATACACATGTGAAGTATGGTAGCCGTACCTGTTATGGTTCAAAAGTAGTGGTCAAGGTTAAAGTTTTTTTCATGCAGACAGACAGACGTGCAGACAGACGTGCAGACAGGCCAAAAACTATATGCCCACCGAATCTATGATTCTGGGGGCATAATAAAAACCAATACATTTCGTTTTAATGTGTTTTTTATACCCTTTACCCGTTGATTATATTTTTAATTGGCCTTCAAAGTTGGCTCAAATTTTGGCTCTAATTTTTTTTACTTTAAACTCCTTTTTTTCAATTTGGCGAAAGAAAAAAATAGCCAGGGGAGGCCCTAAAGGCCCTGGATTACTCACCTGAATTATGCAATGTGAATTGTTATGCCTACCACAATAACCTTTTTCTCTTTACCAACCAATACGCCTGGTAGTAATCTTGTAGAGGATATCCCAAGGAACATTTCTACACAATTATTTGGAAATTAGCAAGGTATTTTCGGAGAAGAAGATTTTTAACGAAACCATATAAGGCACAGTCCCACCCCTGCTGGCCACATTTTTCGACCAATAACATGGCTTGAAGGAATCAGTGAAAAAGGTCACCTAAGGAACATTTCTATAAAATTATTTGCAAATCGGCAAGCTACTTTTAGAAGAGTAGATTTTTAAAATTTTCACTATAGCCATGTTACGCAAAACGGCGGCCATGTTTTTTGACCAATCAACATGGCTTAGAAGAACTGGATAGAGAGTCACCCGAGGACAATTTCTACAAAATACAGAAATCTGCATGGATCCTAAAAATACGAAGGAATTTTGTAGAGGACATTGAGAGGAAAAAAAGTTGACGCACGCCGGACATAATAAAAAGTCTTGAAAGCCATAGAAGTATATCATTTAAACCTTTAACACAAACACCTTTGGAGCAGATGACTTTTGAAAATAATGGTAAAAGGGGAAATAGCTCACATTTTAAAGTTGTGTACTGCAGAATTGTTGTATGGGGGAAAGGGTTAAACATTTCCTTAAAATTAGTTTTAAAGACTAAACTGTCGGTATATAAGGGAAGGTAGCAGCACCGGTCAACTGGTGTCCTTGTTTTTCAACGAATCAAAGCTTGAAAAATCTTGGTAGGGGGTCACCTAAGAACCATTTCTGTGAAATTCAAATTCAAAGCAGACTGGTTCAGGGAAGAAAATATTTGAATGGACAAATGACGACCACAGACCCCGGACAGTGCTCAGGTGAGCTAAAAAGCATGCTAGAATTAAAGGTGTTATGCACTGTACATATGTAGATTAGAAGCTTTCTACCAAAGCTATACTTGAAGTTGATACATTAAAAACAAGAGCGCCGCAGAGCGAACGCCAGTCCGTTTGTTTAAGTCAAAAAGCGGCATTACTGAATAATTATGAAAGCCAGAGTTACGTGGCTTGGTATAGACAAGCACATTGTTCCTAGGAACATGTGTACCAAGTTTCATTTAAAAATGTTGAACAGTTTTTGAGTTATCAGGTAAGGTTAAAGTTTTGTGACGATGACGCAGACGCCAAGGTTATTACAAAAGCCCAACTTGTTTTCTTCGAAAAACAGACAAGCTCAAGAGTGAGAAAATGACCGAACAAGAGCAAACAAGAAAACATGAAAATGGGAGATAACTCCAACAAAAGGCAATCTAGAGTCTTGTTCCTTGTATTACCGTTTCTAGATATTAAGTTTGAAATCAATCTGCCAAACAGAAAAAAGTTATGACCAATAAATGCAAAGTGTTATTACATGCAGGAAAAACATAAAAATTACATTGTTATGACATACCTCTAATGACTCTTTCAAATTTGGTACTTCTATAAGGCGATCTCCCTGGAAATATAAAATATCAATTTAATAGGTTTGTTACATTGATTGTGACACAACCTTTCAGCTTATATTAATCACGCTCGATATCTGCTTCCTGGAGACTTTATACCAGTACTCACGCCGATGGTTCGCTCATCTCGGGACTCAATACCGAATATTTGGTACGAGAGGCCGACTCTCTACCTCTGCACCAATGTCTTCCCTTGACCTACTGCAGAAAACTTTTGACACCTCTTGCAGAAGACGACTTTTGATAACACATTCAGAAGAAAAGTACTGCAAAAGTACAGCACAAAAAGAAAAGAAAACCTACAGAAAGTACAGATGTAAAATGGAATATTATGCAAATAAACAATATTATCTTACTACCAAAGTTTTGAAATCTTTCATTTAAGCCCTTACTATATGAGCCAATATCTTAGGACTTTCATACAGCATTCTGGAGCAGATGACTTTGAAAACATCAAGACAAAGCTAATGCAAAAAATCTATTAATCACAGTGTAATAATTGACAAGAGTTGTCGGAAGACAATATAGCTCGCCTATCAGGGCCATCGTCTATCAGGGCCTACTTCAGAACAGTTATAGCATTGGTAAAAGTCCAAAATCCAAAAGTGGAATAATTCAGTTGAAATTGAATTTACAAAAGAAAGAAAATTGTTTAATAGCAACAGCATAAACTAGAAATATCACTGAAGATGATAAATACCCCCAAAACAGCACCTTGACTCAAAATATGGCTTACGACCGACCAACAAAAGGGCCATAACTCTGTAAACAAGAAAAAGTAACAAAGGGCAATAACTCTGTATTTAGATTAAAAAGAGTTATGGTTTCTGTACACTGCACTTCTTCTCAATGTGTTGTATCATCCTATGAAGTTTTATTAAATTCCAACAATTAGTTTTAAAGTTATGCTCCGGACAAGACTCTACGAATATGAAAAAGTAACAAAGGGCAATAACTCTGTCATTATGTAAAGTAGAGTTATGTTTCTTGTACACTGCACTTCCTCTGATTATGCTCTACCATCATATGTAGTTTTATTAGATTCCATCTATTAGTTATTAAGTAATTCTACGGACAAGAAAAAGTAACAAAGGGCAATAACTCTGTATTTAGATAAAATAGAGTTATGGTTCCTGTAAACCACACTTCCTCTCAATGTGTTGTATCATCCTATGAAGTTTAATTAAATTCCAACAATTTGTTTTAAAGTTATGCTATGGACAAGACTCTACGAATAAGAAAAAGTAACAAAGGGCAATAACTCTGTAATTATGTAAATTAGAGTTATGGTTCTTGTACACTGCACTTCCTCTGATTATGCTCTACCATTGTATGCAGTTTTATTAGATTCCATCTGTTAGTTATTAAGTAATTCTCCGGACAAGAAAAAGTAACAAAGGGCAATAAAAGGGCAATAACTCGGTATTTAGATTAAATAGAGTTATGGTTCCTGTACACTGCACTTCCTCTCAATGTGTTGTATCATCCTATGAAGTTTTAATAAATTCCAAGAATCAGTTTTAAAGTTATGCTCTGGACAAGACTCTACGAATAAGAAAAAGTAACAAAGGGCAATAACTCGGTTATTATGTAAATTAGAGTTATGGTTCTTGTACACTGCACTTCCTCTGATTATGCTCTACCATTGTATGCAGTTTTATTAGATTCCATCTGTTAGTTATTAAGTAATTCTCCGGACAAGAAAAAGTAACAAAGGGCAATAACTCGGTATTTAGATTAAATAGAGTTATGGTTCCTGTACACTGCACTTCCTCTCAATGTGTTGTATCATCCTATGAAGATTTAATAAATTCCAAGAATCATTTTTAAAGTTATGCTCTGGACAAGACTCTACGAATAAGAAAAAGTAACAAAGGGCAATAACTCGGTTATTATGTAAATTAGAGTTATGGTTCTTGTACACTGCACTTCCTCTGATTATGCTCTACCATTGTATGCAGTTTTATTAGATTCCATCTGTTAGTTATTAAGTAATTCTCTGGACAAGAAAAAGTAACAAAGGGCAATAACTCGGTATTTAGATCAAATAGAGTTATGGTTCCTGTACACTGCACTTCCTCTCAATGTGTTGTATCATCCTATGAAGTTTTATTAAATTCCAACAATTAGTTTTAAAGTTATGCTCCGGACAAGACTCTACGAATAAGAAAAAGTAACAAAGAGCAATAACTCTGTATTTAGATAAAATAGAGTTATGGTTCCTGTACACCGCACTTCCTCTCAATGTGTTGTATCATCCTATGAAGTTTCGTTCAAATCCTATGTTGCATTGTTAAGATATGGTCCGGACAAAATATGGCTTCCGACCGACCGACCGACCGACCGACCGACCGACACAGTGACTCCTATATACCCCCCCAAAACTTTGTTTTTTGGGGGTATAATTATATAGTTTCTGAGAAAAGGCCTTGAATGCCTAACTATAACCCAAAATTCCCGGTCTTGCACACAAAGGTTTGACCAAAAAGGGGCACAATTCAGTCAAAATGTATTCCAGAGTTATGGGACTCGACATACGTGTGAATAAGTGTGTGAAGTTTCAAAGCAACAGCATACAAAGTGTCTGAGAAAAGGCCTTGCACGCAAAGGTTTGACCAAAATTTTAAGTCCAAAAAGGGGCACAATTCAGTCAAAATCCATTTCAGAGTTTTGGGACTTGACATACAAGGTCATCTAATGACCCTGAATAAGTGTGTGAAGATTCAATGCATCAGCATACACAGTGACTGAGAAAAGGCCTTGCAAGCAAAGGTTTGACCAACATTCTAAGTCCAAAAGGGAGCACAATTCAGTCAAAATCCATTCCAGAGTTATGGGACTTGACATACAAGGTCACTTAATGACCCTGAATAAGTGTGTGAAGTTTCAAAGCAACAGCATACACAGTGTCTGAGAAAAGGCCTTGCATGCAAAGGTTTGACCAAGCTGGCAATGCGTACGCCAACACCAACACGGACGTCTTCGAATAGGTGAATTAAAAATCTTCAGGGAGACTAACTATCATATATTAAAGTGGGTCATGTTTAGTCCAAAGGGTGATTTTGTGTCACATTCTGTGAGATGTAGCCTTCAGATCATTAAGCTACTGTCGGGCGCAAATTCCAAAGGTTCAGACAAAGAGACAATACCAGGAAATAATGCTTTTATTGTATCTTATTTAACCCTTTCCCTCATACGACAATTATGCAGCAGACGACTTTAAACATATTTTGTCAAAATATAGAAAATCTCTATAATTGAGTGGATAACCTATGACTAAAAGTGGAAAACATTGTGGCAAAAGGAGAAATTGCTTGTTTGGAGCAATTTCTTCTTTTGTCACTATGTTTTCAAAAAGCCATCTGCTGCAGAGGCATCAGAAAGCGTCTATATGAGGGAAAGGGTTAAGTGCAATAACTCATACAGTAAGTGGTCAATGTGGCCCTGTATTAATCAAGCAAACATTCAACAAACTTTTCAAAGTCCAACAAGGGGCATAATTCAGTCAAAACCGGATGAAGAGTAATGGGACTTGTCCAGCAATGTCATGTGAAGACATCCAATAACCATGTGAAGTCTCAAAGCTATAATATCTGTAGTTTTAGAGAAAAGGGCTTGCATGCAAAACCTATAAACCAAAGCTGCAATGCCAACGCTGATGCAAAAGCCATTGCCGACCTTATTTTTTGGATAGTCGAGCCAACAAATCTTCGTAATAAAGCATGATTAATGAATGGATTTGAAAAAATTGTGGCAAAAGGAGAAATTGCTCAACATGAGCATCAATGGTTTAAAAAGTTATCTGCTGTAGATGCATCAAAATGCGCCTGCAAGGGACCAAGGCCCAATTACGTACCTCTTTCCCATCCCACAAACATACTGTATCTATATGTGTCGTACAGTAGATCTGTTGTGAATCACGGCCGCACCAGCCCACCTTGGACACAGTGGAGCACGAGTTGAACGCGTATAGTAGAGCGTCTTCCTCGTTAATCTGTGAGACATCATACATGCACACCAGGCCATCCATCGACCCTGTTGATAAACTGTCAGGGTTCTCTGGGTGGAAACAAACCTGGGAAAAAAAAAAAAAAAAAATGTAGACACATTATCAGAATTGCGTGTTTTGTTTGTTTTTTATGTTTCTTTATGCAGCGTTCAACAAAATTCAGTTGTATAACGACGTTTCTTGGGTAAGTTACCAGTACTACTGGTCCATTTATCCTGACACCAGCCAGTCAGTGAGTCATATAACGATGTGTCCTGGGTAAGTTACCAGTACTACTGGTCCATTTATCCTGACACCAGCCAGTCAGTGAGTCATATCACCACGTGTCCTGGGTAAGTTACCATTACTGGAGTCTTAGGTATGACCTGGCTGGTAATCAAACAGACGTCCTCCAGCACCCCAGACGCTCTTCCACTGCACCACTGAGGCAGGAAGTACTAGTTTTATAGACCCCTTTAAGACATGTAATTCAATTTCATGTTCTTTATTAGCATAACATTTTACATGTGGTTGACATATAAAACATAGTAAAGAATATAGAATCACTGAAGGTGATGAATACCCCCAGCTGGTGCCTGACAATATATGTATGAGAAATTCAAGGGGCCATAACTCATTTTAAAATCATTCCAGTGCAACACGCCGACAATATGCACAACTATGCTTGGTATCAATCATTCTTGTGAAGTTATATTGAATTCTGACCAAGGGTTGCTGAGAAATAGTGTTCACAAGAAATGTCCACAGACCAACGGATCGACAAACCGACTCCTATATAGCCCCCATAAACTATGTATCTGGGGGTATAATGAGAGGACACTTTAGGATGCCTTTGTAGCAGACATATTTTGAAAACAATGCAACAACTGGTAAAGCAATGTTTCCATTTCCCACAATGATTTCAACCATGTATCAAAATTTTACTAATAATTATCAGAATATTATCAGAATATTACATCAGATGATCCCAATGGAGATCCATTTCCCACAATGATTTCAACCATGTACCAACATTTACTAATTATTTTCATTATTTTCTGAATATTACATCAAATGATCCCAATGGAGATCCCTTTAATAACATCATAGCTTCCAAGGACAAAATAAAACTTTTCAAACATACTGACATGTTTTGGCGCATCTATGGTTGGCAACTTTTATAAACATTGTGGCAAAATGATAAATTGCTTGTAATGAAAATAATCTCTATTTGTCACAATGTTTTTCTGACATTCAACTCTCCTCAATAATTATTCTTTTGTTTAATAAGATGTTCCATATTTTAACTAGATGTTTTCAATGTCGTCTGCTGCAGATCTATTGTATGCGGGAAAGAGTAATTGATTGGTGCTCTAGGAACTAGGTGCTCTAATTAACACTTCCCCACATACAACATATCTGCAGCAGACGACTTCGAACACGTCTTGCCAAACATGTGAAAAATCTGGATTGATGAGAGTTAAAATATTAAATGGAGTTGAAAACTTTATGGCAAAAGGTGAAATTGCTCATTATGAGCAATTTCATCTCTTGCCACAATAATTTCAAAAGTCTTCTGCTGCAAAGGCTTCAGGGAAAGTATGAAGGAAAGGGTTTTTAATACTGCATTGTAAAAGTTTCTTGAACCTTCTACGACTTATTGGCTAATAGTGCAGAGCCAGATCAGACTGTGTAGATACCTTTTAGTAGGTTTTTTCGTACAGCATCCCTCAAATGAAAAAGTTGTTTAATTGTTTGGTGTTTAATGCCACTTTCAACAATTGTTCAGCTATATCACCGCTTTTCCTGGGTAAGTTACTAGTACTACTGGTCCATTTATCCTGACACCAACCAGTCAGTCCTTATGCTAACCCCGCAACCCTGAGCGCAAAGGAGTAGATTACTACCATTATTAAAGTATTTTGTATGACCCGGCCGAGGATCAAACCACGACCTCCCGCACCCGTAGCAGAAGCTCTACCACAACACCACCGATGCGTTTCTCAAATGATAAAGGAATAAGTTACCTGTGTGACGTCATCTTGATGGGACTCACTGTAACAACCCATCAACTCGGCATTTCTTGTATCCCTGAAACCATAATTGATTATTTAACCCTTTCCCACATACAGACACATTCTGATGCCTCTGCAGCAGATGAATTTTTGAAATATTGCATAATGAGCAATTTCTGCTTTTGCCACAATTTTTTCAACTGAAAAATATGATTAAACTTTCATATACAGAGAATTCTCATATTTTTGCCTAGATGTGTTCAAAGTCGACTGCAGCAGATTTGCTGTATGTTGAAAAGAGGGTTTAACCTTTTGTCATATATGACAAATCTGCAGCAGATGATATAAATATGGAAAAAACTATATAAATGAAAGTGTAATTATTGAATTGTTGAAAATATTGTGGCAAATGAAGAAATTTCTCATTATAAGAAACCAATTTCTTCTTTTATCACAATGTTTTTGAAAGGCGTCTGTAGCAGATGCATCAAAACTAGCCAGCAAGTTAGAAAGGGGTAACCATATACCTGAGATGACAGTTTTAGAGATCAAAATTATATGGAAAAGTATGACCTTGATCCAGAGTTGAAAACATTGATTGATTGATTGGAGTTTAACGCCGTTTTTAACAATTTCTCAGTTATATCATGGCGGCCAGTTCACCTACTCATGCATTTCCTGGTTTTCTCACACCAGTACTCCCCACACAACAATCTTCCCAAGCAACTGGCTGCTTTTCCACATAGACTTAGCCCATTGGAAAACATTGTGGGAAAAGGTGAAAGTGTTCTCTATAAAAGTCTGCAGCAGAGATGTCAAAAGCAGTCTGTATCACCAACAACTCTATATCTTTAAAAATATGTAAACAACAACAAATCAATGTAAGTAAAAACAAGAGCACCGCGTATGGCACAGACGCTCGACTGATAGGGAGAAAAAAAAGAAAATTACCTAAACAAAAAACCTTAACCGGACGACCACGCCAGGGTCATGACAATAGCTCTCGGTTTTTTTTCAAAAGTCGAGCTAAAAAAGGGGGCATTACTGAATACATATTAACCATTTCCCTCATACAACAAGACGACTTCGAACATATTTTGTCAAAAAATAGAAAAATCTCTATAATTGAATAGATACCGGTAACCTATGACTAAAAGTGGAAAACATTGAGGCAAAAGGAGAAATTGCTTGTTTTGAGCAATTTCTTCTTTTGTCACTATGTTTTCAAAAAGTCATCTGCTGCAGAGGCGTCAGAAAGCGTCAATATGAGGGAGAGGGTTAAAGCCATAGTTATGTGACTTGGTATAGACATGCTTATTGTTTAGGAACATTTGTATTAAGTTTTATTTGAAAATATTGAAAGGTTTTTGAAGTTCAAAAACAGACAAGCTAATAATGTATAGGCTCAAAATACATACTGGTGTGGCATTACCATGATCAAACATGAATCTTTTAAATATTTTCAACAATTACTAGACAAAATAAGAAAAACCCTTTCCCTCATATAGATGCTTTCTGAAGCCTCTGCAGCAGACGGCTTTTTGAAAACATAGTGTCAAACAAGATATTGCTCAAAACGAGCATTTCTCCTTTTGCCACAATGTTTTCCACTTTAAGTCATAGGTAATACATTCAATTATAAAGATTTTCTTTTTTTTGACAAAATATATTCAAAGTCGTCTGCTGCAGAATTGTCTTATGATGGAAAGGGTTAAATTGAACAGAACTTGTAGGTTGATGGGGAACAGGGCTGATACATGTAGCAAAATATTGGAAAGACGAAAATCAAATAATTAATCCTTCCCTCAGATGAAGTATGAAGCAACTGCAGCACGTGAATCTGGAAAACATTGTGAAAAACAGGAGAAATTGCCCATGATGAGCAAATTCTACTTTTGCCACAATGTTTTCAGTTTTTTCAATAATTATTCTTTCACTTGTAGAGATTTTTAGATGAATTCAGTCGTCTCCTACAAATTTGGGAAAGGGTTTAATATGTTCAATCTTTACATGATCAAACCTTTTCTCTAACTGTATGATTGTTGTAATAGCCCCAAATTCAGACAATCTTAGACACCTCTGCAGCAGACGACTTTTGAAAACATTGTGGGAAAAGGAGTCATTGCTCAAAATCAGAAATTTGGATACGTTAAATCACTCTTAAATGAAAATATTATTTAATAGAGTTTTGAAAATAGTATCTGTCATCTGCTGCAGATGTGACAAAGAGTTATCTGCATGTGGGAAAGTGTTAATTGCTGGAATAGAGATAATACTCTACTTGTACAGTGTTGGTGGCTGACCGGTATCTTTTTGGGCCTGTTCATTATAATAAGCAACTCTTTTTCTCACAATGGTTTTAGAATGTACACATATATGCAGATGATATGTTACATGTTGTATATATGAGGGATAAAGGTTTTCTCTCATACAACAAATCTGCAGCAGACGACTTTGAAAAGATCTTTGGAAAACATTTACATCAAAAAAATGATATCTTTTCATTCGAGTTGAAAATATTTTTGCCACAATATAAAAGAAGTCGTCTGTCACAGATTTGTCAAATCTTGTCTGCATGTAAGAAAGGGTAAACCCTTTCTCACATACAATAAATCTGCAGAAAAGGACTTTGAAAACATCTTGGCCATACTATGCTAAATCTAAGTAAATGAAGGTATGATACAAAATATAGTTGGTTGAAAATATAACGACAAAACAATAAATTGATCCTCTTTTTGTCACAATATTTTCAAAAGTCGTCTGCATTAGCAGCAGAGGCATCAAAATGCATCTATATGTGGAAAAGGGTTAACCCTTTACCACATAGAGATGCTTTCTGAAGCATCTGCAGCAGACAACTATTCAAAACAATGTGACAAAAGGAGAAATTGCTCAAAACAAGCAATTTCTCCATCTGCCACAATGCTTTAAACTTTTTTCAGAAATTATACCTGCAGTTAAAGGAGAGTTTCCATATTTTTGCCTAAAAGTTATTAACCCTTTCCCTCATATAGATGGTTTCTGACGCCTCTGCAGCAGATGGCTTTTTGAAAACATAGTGACAAAAGAAGAAATTGCACAAAACGTGCAATTTCTCCGTTTGCCACAATGTTTTCCACTTTTAGTCATAGGTTATCCATTCAATTATTGAGATATTCCATTTTTTTGTCAAAATAAGTCGTCTGCTGCAGAATTGTTGTATGAGGGAAAGGGTTAAAGTCGTCTGCTGCAGAATTGTTGTATGGGGGGAAAGGGTTAATAAAATACTAACCAGAAGAGAACATAGGCATTGGGTTCCTCTGCCTTATCAGCCTCCAATCCCGCCGTCAATACAAGGTCTGATGCGTTTATATCAACACACAGGAATATACTGTTACAGTCTTGTGCTCCTACATACAGAAATACATATATGTGAGCCGAATTACGAGAAAAACAACATTGTGGACTCTGTGTTAAGTATCGACCCTCAGACCACCCATATAGTCAATTTTCACCTCCTTTGGATTTTTTGTTTCAGGATTCATTACTCTATACATTGTACCTCTATCCCACTAAGACGAAATATGTCGGCCCGGATTAGCCTGCACAGACTGATCTAGGTAGATACTTTGCGCAGAGACCAACCATAATGTAGGTTTTCCTGTGGGATGGCTCATGTCATTATCTGCTGGGGGTGATTAACTCTTACCAACGTTCATCAAATCTGGGGCAGATGACATTGAAATAATCTAGGCAAATATATGGAAATAATCTATAACATATAGTATAATTTTCAAATTTAAGCTGAAAATATTGCGGCAAAAGGGTGAAATTTCACATTTTGCTTCAATGTTTTCAAAAGTCGCCTGCTGCAAAGTTGTCAGAAAGCATCTATATGTAGGAAAGGGTTAATCCTTTCCAACATACTACAATTCTTTGGCAGACAACATTGAAAACAAAAAGGCAAAAAAAAAGAAAGTCTCGTCTCTATAAATGAAAGTATAAATATTGAAAAGATAAAGGCAAAACGGGATATTGCTCATTATGAGGAACTTCACCTGTTTTCACAATGTTTGAAAAACTGCAGACTCATATTGAAACATAAGAAGAAAATACCTTTTAAAAAATTGTGGCAAAAGTAGAAATTGCTCATAATCCCCCATTGCTTCAATGTTTTCACCTCCATTTAATAATTTTTCTTTCATTTGAGAATTTCCATATTTTTATCTAGATGTTTTCAAAGTCATTTGCAACAGATTTATAGTTTGTCGGAAAAGATAAAACCCAAAATCTTATGTGTTATTCTAAATAATATGAGAGTGGAAACATAAGAGAAAAATAGAAAATTGCTTATTTTCTAATAATGCTTTCAAACGTCATCTGATGCAAATGTGTCTGCATGTGATGAAAGGGTAAAGAGTAAAATTTGAAAGATAATTATTAGAAGAAGTTGTTAACAAGAGGGTCGTTATGACCCTTGATCACTCACCTGAGTCTTTCTAACCACAAATAACTTTTTTACCAATCAACATGGCTTGAAGTAATCTTGTAGAGGGTCAACCCAGGAACACTATTACAGGATGATTTGGAAATTGGCCGGATACTTTAGGATAAGAACTTAAGGTTTCTTAAGTTTTCACTATAGCCAATTAGCCATATACGGCAAAACAGCCACGCCCCCCTGGTGGCCATGATTTTAAACCAATCAACATGGCCTGAAAGAATCTGATGGAGGGTCACCCTAGAAACATTTCTACAAAATTATTTGAAAAAATGTGAGATACTTTTGGAGGAGAATTTTTTTAAGTTTTCACTGTAGCCATTTAAGGCAGAACAGCCCTGCCCCCTGGCGGCTATGGTTTTAAACCAATCAAGATGGCCTGAAGGAATCTGATAGAGGGTCACCCTAGAAACATTTCTACAAAATTATTTGAAAAACAGTGGGATTCTTTCGGATAAGAAGATTTCTAAAGTTTACACTATAGCCATATAACACATAACAGTCCCGCAACCTGGCAGCTACGTTTTTCATCCAATCAACATTGCTTGAAGGAATCTGATAGAGGGTCACCAAAGGAACATTTCTACAAAAACTTTTGGAATCAGCATGATGCATTTTGATAAGAATATTTTCATAGTTTTTACTATGGCCATATTAGGCAAAACAGTCCCGGCGGCCATGTTTTCCAACCAGTTAACATGGCTAGAAGGAATCTGATAGAGTGTCAAACAAGGAACATTTCTACATAATTATTTAAAAAACGGCCAACCATGGAAACCAGAATACTGCATGAATAAAACAAATTGGAAAAATTTGAGAGGACATTGAGAGGATGCTTTCTATGAAGTCTCGTCCCAATTAACCCACTGGTTACAGAGGACACGATGCTGATGCTCAATGTACGCCTGACAAAGGCTTATCACAATTACTCACCTTGAACAATTGGTGCTCAGGTGAGCTTAAAATCGTCTGGATAAAACACCCATTTAAGATATTGTTATAACTATTTTGCATGAAGTATTAACACTCTACTGCATACAACAATTCTGCAGCAGACGACTTTGAAAACATCTATGCAAATAAATGAAATATATCTATAAATTAATGAGTAATAATTGAATCGAGTTCATATTGAGCAATTTCTCCTTAGGTCACAATGTTTTCAACGGATATCTGTTGTAGATGCGTCTGCAAGTAGGAAAGGGTTAACAAAAAGATTGGATGAAATTCAGGACATAAACTTTTGGGATTCATATTGACCTTGAAGAGAAAGTCAACAATCTGAAGAAGTCAGTATTACTAAAAGACAATGAGATGAATTACCTTCAAATCTTTGTACTTCTCTATTCAGCTTAGCTCTAACATCCCAAGATCTAAATAAAAAAAGGTTTCAAGATTAGCCCTTTCCCACCTATAGACGCATTTTGACACATCTGCAGCAGACAACTTATGAAAACATTATACGTACAATTATACAGATTTTCCATATTTTTTAGTAGACTTTTTCAAAGTCGTCTGCTACAAATTTGCTGTATGTGGGTAAGGTTTAATCATTGAACGCTTTCCATGATACAAACAAGATCTGCATGTTTTGATGACTTTTGAAACAAGAGGCCAGTATTGCTCCACTGCCCTTAGGGAACATTTAAATCTCTATACGGCAAAACAGCCCTGGTACCTGTTGGCCATGTTATTCGACCAACAAACATCACTTGAAAGAATCTCGTAGATGGTCACCGAAGGAACATTTCTCCAAATATTATTTGAAAATCAATCAGATGCATTTTGAGCAAAGATTTTTAAAAGTTTCAGTATACTCAACTATAGCCATATAAGGCAAAACAGTCCATCTCTTGGTGGCCATGTTTTTCAACCAATTAACAAAGCTTGAAGGAATCTGATAGAGGAACATTTCTTCAACCTTATTTGAAATTCTGCCATATATTTTCTGGGACGAAGATTTTTTTAAGTTTTCACTGTAGCTATTTGATATGAGGAAAAACAGCCAAATCTACTTGCAGCAATGTATAACGACCAACCATCATGGCTTGAAGGAATCTGCTATAGGATCATCTAAGGATCATTTCTGCAAAATCATTCAATTTTAAAGTTTCTTTCTTTTGGTTGCCATGGAAACCAGGATTTTTCATGGATCCAAGATGTATCAAAAAATAGATCTGCATGTGGGAAAGAGTTTTTATACCTGATGGTTTTATCCGCGGAAGCTGTATACAACACATTGCTATTTTTATTTCCCCAACATAAGCCAGTCAATGTCTCCTTGTGACCTGTACATAAACAAGCAATATTATCATGAGAAGAGAGTACATGTACTTATGACAAAATTTAATCAACACTTTCCCTCATAATACAAATCGGCAACACACTACTTTGAACACATCTAGGCAAATTGCATCTGTAAGTGGGAAAGGGTTAAAATGAAAGAATAATTATTGTATAGTGTTGAAAACATTGTGGCAAAAGTCGTCTACTGCAGAGGTGTCAAAAAGCATCTGTACGAGGGAAAGGGTTAACCTTCTAGTTCACCATTGACCTTATACGGACGTTATATTTTTGACCTGCCTGCTAGTAAATAGTCAGTCAGTAGCAACGAGAGATGTTAATCCAGTGGTTGTGAGTTTGAATCCCAGCTCGGCCAACAATCTTCCCAACGTTTGACAAAAAGTCACTGTGACAAGTGTCATTCGTCTTTCACAAATGGGCTAACAGTCTATGTGGAAAAGCAGCCTGTTGCTTGGAAGGTATGTTGTGTGGAGTACTGGTGTGAGAAAGCTGGGAAACACATGAGTAGGTGAACTGGCCACCGTGATATGACTGAATAATTGTTGAAAACGGCGTTAAGCGCCAATCAATCAATCAATCAATAAAACAATAGTAAATATCTGACGAATAAAATGTTGAACATATCTGGAAAGTAAGAAATAAAATTTTGAAATACTTGAGGGAAAAGGAGAGTTTGATCATTTTGAGCCCTAGATAAGAGGGAGTGAACATGTCATTTCCAAACAATATTTCTCAACCAAATCCTATGTTGTGGTTACTCAAAAGAATTCTCTCACTAAGACGATTCTTTTGAGTACCCACAGCATAGGGTTTGAATGTCAAATAAGGATTTTAGAACATGCAAAATGCCCCTTATCTAGAGCTCTGGGTCTGTATCACTCAGGTAAATGGAAAGACAAAGTGTGATTTGATTCCAAGTGAAATATATATAAAGCATTTCTGCACATAAGTGGGAGACAAATATTTAAAGGTGCGTTGCAATGACGTCTAACAAATATCAGAAAAGAAGGTTGCACCAGGTAAAATTCTAATTTTTTCAAAGACGTCTGCTGCAGATTTGCTGTATGTGAGAAAGGTTTAAGGTAACAAAAAAATTATGTTTTCAATAATGAAATAACACATTTAAGGTATCAAATAAAATCAATGAATTAATTATGTGTGAATGATATCACACAACTGCATGATGCGACATATAATGTTTCAATGATGAGTATAAACACTGTTCCATCGCATAGGAGTCATTTGAAAACATCGTTGAAATAGGAACCCTTGCTTAATCCAGCGCTCACGTTAATGGACGTATTGGGCGTTTTTACGCCCGAAAATCGATCCTGTACGCCCAAAATTGACAAGGGAGACGTCCAAGTACGTCCAGGAATTAAGGGTATACGCCGACAATCAAAACACAGGACGTATATAAATTATGTCCACTAGAAATTGTGTGTAATTATCTAAAGACACTGTGTATTGTGTTTTATGAAGTGTCAATTATGGACAGTGGGAGTTATCAATTGGTAGATTTAAGCCAATCACGATCGAGAATGCGTACCCCACCCACTCCCAGATTTGAGACTTGATAACGACTTCACACCAATCAATTCTATTTTTCATTATAAACAGCGTAGGGGTAATTAATTTCAATAACCCATGTAAAAACATACTAGGATATGATAAAAGAATGTCCCTATATTAATTTAACTGTTTAAAGATTATTATTTTGTTTGCCTGAATCCATAGGAAACACTTTTTAATTGCCGATTTTTTAAAAACAAAGTTGACATGAAGATCTATCAAAATCACAGCCAGCTGTCAAAGAGGACTTGCCTAGGAAATAAATTGCATATAAGCCCATTTTAGTTCATTATTTTTTTTTAAATATAAAAGAAACTGAAGTCTGGAGGTGAAAATACATATTGTAATTTGTACCTTTTTACGGTAAATTTTCATGTCCGATTTTTCCACTTTTTGGGGGTTTAAAATGTTCTTTAAATTTGGTATATAAAAAATAAGGGTATTTTGGCTATTCCTCCCATGACAACAAGTAACAAAACTGTTTAAGATGCATTTTATTGTTGAAATATGTCAGCAAATACTTTGGCCATTGGGAAATAATTTTACAGTTCCAAATCGGCCGCAAGGACAAAGTCATGTGATATAAGCCCAAAAATAGTGACGTCACGAAAAAGGGAGGCTCACGAAAATGGAATGTCCAACGATATTACTCACACTCATTCTTATTTGTTTTAAAGTTGACTATTATGAAAGTTTAGTGCCCTTAATGTGTGTTTGTAATATGTCTCACTGCAGAACACTTTATTTACTGGTGTTTAAAATAAAATCAATAACTCATTAACAGAAATCATTCCTTTTGCCATACTGAATGAGATTTAAGAACATAATTCATGTTTAATGTGAATGTAATGAATCATGGCCATGCCAATCTTTTGATGAATTTTATGCTGGATAGCTTTTGACACATGATCAAAAAAAAGCATTCTATATCACATAAAAACCTACTGGTTTAAAAGTGTTATGGTAGAACCAACAATAACATTGTTGACAAAGGAGCAATATCCACTTTCTGTATTAATTAGCTTCTTTTCCAATAATGTATTTTAAAATAAAACAAAGGGAAACACAATAGAATGTGCAAGATGCGAAAAAAGCCAGCGTGCCACCTGGGACTTCCAAGAATTATGAGCAGGACTTCCAAAATTCAGACCAAGGAAGTCAGGACTTCCTGTTTCAAAAAGTTAGTGCAAGCACTGTTAATCCGAGTATTTTTTTCTATTTGTTTTGTGTCAAAATTATACTTATGGTTGATATACTCAATTAAGCATGTTACAAACTTGCAATAGCTGTTTATCAGGTAGAAAGTTCTTAAACCTACCTTTTATTGTTCCAATATTTGTCAGATTTGATCTTTTGAATAGCTGAATTGTTGTGTTACTGCTGGTGGCTGCTACCAAACAGTCCTCTTCACTACTGCAATGAAAGTATAACTAACGATCAAAGGTCAACATCTTGTAATTTACAGAGATCTAGATAAGGGGTGTTATGCATGTTCTAAAATCCTTATTTGACCCTCTAACCCTATGGTGTGGGTACTCAAAAGAATCGTCTCAATGAGATGATTCTTTTGCGTAGCCACAACATAGGATTTGCTTTAATACTTAGAGAGAAATTGTGGGAAAAAGAGCTGAATACCCTTCCTTATCTGGACCTCTGGTAAAAAAATAAAAATAAGAAGTAACCTGATCCTTTACCTGCACCATATCGCTAATTACCAAACCAAAACTATGTTGTATTTGCTGAAAAGGATCATCTAAATCAGACAATTCTCTTGCATACCCAGAACATAGGGCTTGAGAGTTAAAAAAAGGCTTTAACTGAATGAAATATAATAGTTATTTAGAAAGAATGATCTACACTTTTTTATTTTTATACATACATTGTAGATTGAGAAACATAACTTAACAGGATGTTCTATGCTATCCTCTCTGCTTTCTCATATATTTATTCATCATCAAAATGAAAAGTGTTATTCAGACACCCTTTTTTTGAACGGTTCTCTTGATAATGAGAAAATAAACTGTTGTAGCGAAGATAGACAAATGTTTTCAAATTTATTCAATTATTACACTTTCATTTCTACACCTTTTTATCGAGATGATTTTATCATATAGCCATAGATGCTGCCAAATCTTTTAATCTTTTCCTACATATAGAATATAGATACATTCTGACGCCTCTGCAGAAAATTACTTTTGAAAACATTGCGACAAAAGATGAAATTGATAAAATCGAGCAATTTCTTCTTTGGCCACAATGTTTTCACTCTGTTCAATAATTATACTTTCATTTATAGTAAATTTCCATATCTTTGCCTAGATGTTTTCAAAGACGTCTGCTGCAGGTTTTGATGTATGTGGGAAAGGATTAACATGTAAGAGGGTTCAAATTTTTGATAGTTGGAAATTTAGTGAAGTGGTCCAAATATTGATATGAAAAGTATGACCGTTGACACAGACCATTAAACAACCTTTCAAATAATAACCCTTTCCCTCATACAACAATTCTGCAGCAGACGACTTTGAACATATTTTGTCAAAAAATAGAAAATCTCTATAATTGAATGGATAACCTATGACAAATAGTGGAAAACATTGGGGCAAAAGGAGAAATTGCACGTTTTGTGCAATTTCTTCTTTTGTCACTATGTTTTCAAAAAGCCGTCTGCTGCAGAGGCGTCAGAAAGCGTCTATATGAGGGAAAGGGTTAAACAACCTTTCAAATAAAGAATGATTTTTTGTTTATATAAACCTTTTCTGACACTCCACTTCAAGTATAAAGTCTTCCTCCGTTTTATCCAAAGATACTGCAGATTTCTCACTTAATTTAAGCGAATGGAATAATTGGTCTAGACTCATGTTTGTCCCGTCCTGAAAAGACAACAATTTGACATGTTTACAACAGGCTTATTAAATTAGCCTTCATTCAGTTTAAAGATGTTTTATTAATATTAAAAACAAGAGTGTTTGTTGAACATCATGTGTCACTGCTATAATTAAAAGTTAGTTAGACAGTTGACACAAAATCAATTAAATAGTTTATAAAGCAAATGATTTGTTGATTGGAGTATGACCCTTTAGTACATACAGGATAGCGGTTGCTTTACCATGGCCAGTTTGCATATAGAATTTGATTGTTTTTATAAGGGTTTTATGCCGTATTGGGTATAGCTAGATACCGAAAACAACGTTGTTTTCGCGGAAACAACATTTTCTTACGAAAACAACTTTTTATATGACTATAAAGCCCATATAACCCTATTTTTTCATCAAATATCATTTAAACAACACATGCCAAATACATTTTTAACCAAAAAAATCCATTTTTTAACATTATTTTGTACTTATTATAGAAAAATATGTATTTCGGTTTCGGCATAGGCTAAAACCCATATAAATGCGTAGATTATGCTGGTGGAACGGAAATATGTCGTCTCAATGTCGACGGGTTAAATATGGTGAGTGAATAGTTTTATATTAATTGCCGTTAAAATGGGAACACATTATTTATTTCATAATTATTATTTGATTAAGTGTAGTTTTTTATTTAAGAACAGACGTTTCACGTTTAATCCGAATCACGCCCATCAGCCTACGAAAACATCCTAGCAGCCCACGAAAACAACATTATAATGATCTAGGAAAATGACTTTAATGAATTTTATTTAACAAATGTATTAAGATTAATACTTACTTACTTGTTGTGTTGGTTATCGTTGGTTATCTTTTATAAAAATTAGTTACAAGCCTACGGAAACCGCATTGTTTTTAAGAAAATAAATTGTCGTACGCAAATGACTTCTGAGAATATGTTAAACATATTTTTTTAAATCATAAAATGTTATTTTGTCATTAATAAAGATGAAAAAGTGTGGTAGTATGGGTAACATTGTCATAAATTAAGTTGTTTTCGTGACAGACAAAGTTGTTTTCGTGAGCCGATTCTATTCATTTACGGATTTTAGCCTTTGCCACTATGTAATTTCTCTAATTCGCGAATATAAGTATAAATACACTATAACAATTTGTTAAAATGTATCGTTATATGTTCGTTCATGTCCTATTAAGTTAATGAATATGAAAAAATGTTGTTATAAGGATAATATTGTCATAAATAAAGTTGTTTTCGTGACAGCCGAGTTGTTTTCGTGAGCCGGTTCTTATTATTTATACGGGGTTTAGCCTATGCCACTATGTAATTTATCAATTTCGCTATAATAAGAACAAAAACACGATTATAAAGTGTTAAAATGTATCTTTATATGTTCGTGAATGTGCTATTGAGCTAATACATATAATAAAATATGGTTTTATGAGCTTAACAGGCATATATAAAGTTGTTTTCGTGACAGCCGAGCTGTTTCCGTGAGCCGATTCTAATTATTTATACGGGTTTTAGCCTATGCCATTATGAAATTTATCTATTTCGCTATTATAAGTACAAAAATAAGATTTTAAAGTGTTAACATTTATCTTTATATGTTCGTAACGGTGCTATTGAGGTAATACTTATAATAAAATATGGAAGTATGGGCTTTATAGTCATATAAAAAGTTGTTTTCGTAAGAAAATGTTGTTTCCGCGAAAACAACGTTGTTTTCGGTATCTAGCTATACCGTGCCGTATTCAACATTATGTCAGTTATATCGCGGTGATAGTTCTGTAATGTGTACCAGGTCCTTCACGGAGTTAAGCCACCGCCAGTCACCCATCTAGGCACTAACCACGATTTAAGTTGCTTAACTTTGAGAAAAAAACGACCAACATCGCCATAAAAGCTGACTTTCACAACAAGGCTGTAGAAGTGGTATTTGTACCTGTGCACCATTCCTGTTAAAGACTTAAAGTTCTTTTATTCATGATCCCTGGGTTAACAAACCAGTACTGGACTAGGAAATGTGCCTTACCCAAGGGCACCAACCATGGCTGCCACGCCCGGTGATAGAAAACAGGGTAGCCAGAAGAACCGACCCCACGCGAAAGCGACCCCACTTTTACTCAGAACAAGCGACCCCAGTTTTAGTCTACCCCATTATCGGTTTTAACAGGTGTGAATGGATGATGATCACTACATTCTGAATAAAATGTATTTTAACATTGTAATAAAAATGTATGTTAACATTGTAATAAAAATAAAAATGTATGTTAACATTGTAATAAAAATGTATGTTATTAGAAATGTACGTTAACATTAATTGCGCTAAAATTAAACAAGGTTTCATCTTTTCAATGTTTGTGTTTATCAGGTTCAGGTGCTACTAACAAAGTTAAAGAAACACATTAATGATTGCGATTATATTAAGCTTATATTAAGCAATTATTTTTGTTAGTAGCACCTGATACACACAAAAGATTAAAAGATGAAACCTTGCTTAATTTCAGCGCATTTAACGATGAGTTCAACTTTCTTAGTAACACCTGATACGCACAAAAGATGTGTGTTTGTACTTACTTTTGATGTTTTTCGTAAATTGTGTTTGTTTTATTGATACTGTTGTAATGATATAATTATTTTAATTGCTCAATTTGAAAAATATATATATATATGTATGTGTATGTATAACTGCCTATCACATATTCATTAAACTTGATGATAATTTCGTGAAACTCTGTTCAGAATTGTTAAATTTATTATTTGTTACTTGTGACTTTAATAATTTGTTGTTACTTTTGACTTTAATAAATTAGATTTTATTGTTACTTGTGACTTGTGTGAGTGTGAAAATGGCTGATTTGTGTATTGAGTGTCTTGACCCCGTTCGTCCACTACAACATGGCATCACGTGCGATGTATGTGATAGATGGCAGCATCGAATATGCAATACCGGTAAGAACCATTACAAAATATATTTTATGCCATATATTAATATTAACAATGTTTTCTTAGTTAGCCTTCTAAGATGTTTTCAATTTATGCGGCCTACCTATCCTTTAAAAATCCCCCTTTTCTCACCATATATGTACACATGTCCACCTTTCTCACAATGTTTTCTCAAGTTTGTTTGCCACGAAGATTTCAAATTATGGTTTCACAATGTTACGATGTTTACTAATGTTTGATAGAGGACATATCTCCTTTTCTCACAATGTTACTAAATTATCCAAAATGCCGAAGTCGTTTAATAGTGTTTGATAGAGGACATATCTCCTTTTCTCACAATGTTACGATGTTTACTAATGTTTGATAGAGGACATATCTCCTTTTCTCACAATGTTACTAAATTATCCAAAATGCCGAAGTTGTTTAATAGTGTTTGATAGAGGACATATCTCCTTTTCTCACAATGTTACTAAATTATCCAAAATGCCGAAGTTGTTTAATAGTGTTTGATAGAGGACATATCTCCTTTTTTCACAATGTTACGATGTTTACTAATGTTTGATAGAGGACATATCTCCTTTTCTCACAATGTTACTAAATTATCCAAAATGCCGAAGTTGTTTAATAGTGTTTGATAGAGGACATATCTCCTTTTTTCACAATGTTACGATGTTTACTAATGTTTGATAGAGGACATATCTCCTTTTCTCACAATGTTACTAAATTATCCAAAATGCCGAAGTTTTTTAATAGTGTTTGATAGAGGACATATCTCCTTTTTTCACAATGTTACTAAATTATCCAATATGCCGAAGTTGTTTAATAGTGTTTGACCATCACATCAGGAAGTTGCTGGCCATCCCATTCCTGCCAGCGAGAGACATACAGAGAGCCTTCCAAAAACTAAAGGAGAAAGTAGACGACAATTCCGAGCCCCTCAGAGAACTCTTTAGATACGTTCAGGACCAGTGGATGGACAGTACTGTTTGGTCGCCAGAAGAGTGGTCCGTTTATAGACAAACAGTAAGGACGAACAACGACACCGAAGGTATATAATTCTGAAATATATATATACAATGAATGATAAAACATACCAATGCAAGAAATTATTTGCTTATTAAGGAGAAATTTTGATTTAATGACAGATTTAATACAAACTGTGGGACAATTCAATGACATAGTGTGATATGTGGTTTATAGGTTGCGTTTGTAAAGTCTGCACAGAATGTAATAAAGGTATATTGCTACAAATGGATATTTTTGTTTATATTATCAGGATGGCACAGACGTTTGAATGCGAAGGCCGGACGGGGGGCTCTACCTATGTACGTTTTGGTCAATCTACTCCTGAAAGAGGCAAAACTGGTCAATATTAACATGCATCTGGTGATGGATTATGGGGTCGGACGTCGGAGAAGACCAGCCTACCGCGCCATGGACGTTGCAATCTTCAAGCTGTGGGACGAATATGACGACCACGAGATTGTATGTGAAGATTTCCTCAAAAAGATAGGAGATATCTACGGGAGTTGAATTACTTTTATTTAATATGTTTACTATGCAGCATTAATTTAATAATTGTTTTTTTTTTTTTCCAGTTATGTTTTCAAAGTCACTATTTGTTTTTTACTCGTTTGTTTACTATGCAACTTTAATTTAATTTCGATTTATAACAAAATGTTTTCAAAGTCACTATTGTTCTATTACTCGATTGTTTACTATGCAGCATTAATTTAATAATTGTTTTGTTTTTTTCCATTTATGTTTTCAAAGTCAATATTGTTTTTTTACTCGATTGTTTACTATGCATCATTAATTTAATAATTGTTTTGTTTTTTCCAAGGTTTAACAGAATGTGTCACTGTTGTATTTTTCCATATTCATGACTGTTTATTACACTTAAACACTTAAACCTTAGTTTCTTATTTTCTTAAACCCTCCATTCACACCTAAAACCGATCCATTCACACCTGTTAAAACCGATAACGGGGTAGACTAAAACTGGGGTCGCTTCTTCTGAGTAAAAGTGGGGTCGCTTTCGCGTGGGGTCGGTTCTTCTGGCAGCCGAAAACAGGACACCCCGATGTTAACAGTTAACTAGTCGGCCACGGTGGATTGGAAAAAAAAATATGCTTAACACAATCACTTTTGTCAATCATCGGAGGTGTGAATGGCCAGTTCAGAATTTGAACTCTTGGTCCTTTGATGAATAGCCGAAATGCTACTATAAACAAATGAAGACCTTTAAACTATTAAGTCGAATACCACCAACACACATTTTTTGTATATAAGAGAATAAGAGAACACGAAAACCAATGACAAAGAAGTGTAACGACAATGTTCTCAGTTCCTTTAGTTTGAAAACTAGTTTATAAAATTAGGATTTTGTAAATCATATAATGATGTAAATAATTTCTATGATAGAAGGCTGTATATTTAGAAATCTTACAGTAAATCATACGGATAAAATGCAGTCCACATGTAAACAACTGACCAATATTTATGTTCGTGTAATTCTCACGTACTCCGTGATTTAAATGTTTACAAATTTGACAGATCTGTCATCTGTGTGATCGATGTGGGATTTTTAAAATGGGAGCTGCCGACAGTAAAGAAAAGGAAACAGAAATTTTAAATTTATTTACGCCAGTAGAACAGCATCAAATAAAGTCGCTATGGTTCACGATTGTCGGAAACCAAAAGTGTTTAACAGAGGCATTCATTAAGGTAAAATTTTGACTACAAAGGCATGTGACACTGACAGTATACTTTTAAAACAATCTTGACTAAATGTGTTCAATATGTTAACCCTTCCACATACAACAAATCTGCAGCAGATGACTTTGAAATAATGTAGACAAAAACAGGGAACGTTTGTATAACTGATAGTTTAATTATTGAACAGAGTTGAAAATAAAGTAACATTACTTAGAGGGGGGAAAGTTTAATTATTGAACAGAGTTGAAAATAAAGTAACATTAGAGGGGGAAATGTTCGCCCAATATTGGGCTCAAACCTATGACACCCATAACACTACCTTGGTGCTCTAACCAACTGAGCTAATCGTGCAATCAAGTCGTGTGACCACATCCAGGCAGTACACTCCTCCCTTTCTTAACCTTTGTAGCAATAAGGAGAAATTGCTCTTTTGCCATAATGTTTTCAAAAGTCGTCTAGCTGCTGCATGGGCGACTGGGCGTCAGAAAACATCTATATAAGGGAAAGGGATAAATGTATTACCTGACATTCTATCTTTTGACTGTATTGCATGTTTTATCCCTTTCCCTCATATAGATGCTTTCTGACGCCTCTGCAGCAGCCAGCTTTTTGAAAACATAGTGACAAAAGAAGAAATTGCACAAAACATGCAATTTCTCCTTTTGCCACAATGTTTTCCACTTTTTGTCATAGGTTATCCATTCAATTATGGAGATTTTCTATGTTTTGACAAATAATTTCAATAATCATAAGATTTTTACTTTTATCTTTTCAAAGTCGTCTGCTGCATAATTGCCGTATGAGGGAAATGGTTAAATACCCTCCCAATGTACAACAAATCTGCAGCAGAAGGCTTTGAAAAGATAAAAGTAAAAATCTTATGATTATTGAAATCAGAATACACTGGACGTGGTGGAAAGACATGGTTGCTTGATAAGCTCAGTCAGTTATAGCGCGAGGCTAGTGTTATGGCAGTTGTGGGTTTGAGCCCAACATTGGGCAGACATTTTCCCCCTCTTATATTACTTAAATGGTGTCAGAAGTAAACTGGAATGTGCCTGGACAGTGCTGTTGCGAGTTGCTGAGGTTGATGCCTAGCTTCCAAAGGTTAGGAGAGGAAGGAATGTAGTGTCTGCCTGTCTGGATTTGGTTGCAAGACATGGTCGCCCATTTAGCTCAATTGGTAAGAGCACCAAGCTAGTGATATGGCAGTTGTGGGTTCAAGCCCAACATCAGGCGAACATTTTCCGCCTCTCATGTTACTTTTTGTGTCAGAAGTAAACTGAAAACACCTGGACAGTGCTGTTGGGAGTTGCTGAGGTTGATGCCTGGCTTCCAAAGGTTAGGAGGGGAGGAGTGTAGTGTCTCTATGTGGTGGCAAGACATGGTTGCCCGTTTAGCTCAGTTAGCCAAGCAAACATTTTTCCCCTCTTATGTTACTTGAACACTCGAAAACATTGTGACAAAAAGAGAAATTGTTCCAGTGTTCCTTATGAGTAAGATATTCATTTGCAATTTTTAAACCCCCCCCCATATATAGACGCTTTCTCACGCATCTACAGCAGACAACTTTTAAAAAAAATTGTGCCACAATATTTTCAGTAATAATACTTTCATTTATAGAGCTTTTCTGTATTTTTGCCCTGATGTTTTCAAAGATGTCTGTTGCAGATATGTTATATGTGGGAAAGGGTTAACAGTCGCCTGCTGCACATGTATCAAAATCCTTATTCAATCTCCAGGAAGCCGCTTTATTGATTAGCTTTGTCAAAAAGTTACTTCCATTTTTCCAGATTTTTTAACTTGTTTATTCTGTTGATTGTAAAGAAGACAACATTTGAATTATCATGTGAAGTAATGGGTTAAATTGAATGAAAAAGAAAGTTTTTTTGTATAAAAACTATTTTACTCCTATTTTATATAAAGTTTCAATGTAAAGTGTTTTTATATTTTCAGAAATACTGTCCTAAGTGGCTGGGAAAAGAAATCCAGAACATCTTATTTCATGTGATATGTAATTGTGACGCAAATAAGAATGTATCCCATAACAATGGACAGATTTCGGACATTCAGTTTGCAGGGTTTTTAGCGCACATTCTGAAGGGAACATACTCCGAGAAAGGGAGCATCATTTATTTACTGTGTAGAGGAAAAGCTGGAACAGTTCCTTTGTATAATTTTTATCAGGTAATATGACATGAAGGGTCTTTTGATCACTTCCCTCTTGTTTCACAGGATTTTGCAGTTGATTGTGAATGAATGTGGAAACATATTAAGTAACCATAGTAAAACAGTCAGCTTAAAATGCTTAGCAGCAGCATGTAAATTTTTTAAACAAAATCCCATTTTAACCCTTTCCTTCTGACTAAAAGTTGAAAACATTGTGGAAAAAGGAGAAATTGCTTGTTTTGAACTATTTCTTCTTTTGTCACAATGTTTTCAAAAAGCCATCTGCCGCATAGGTGTCAGAAAGCGTCTATATGAGGTAAAGGGTTAAAAGAAATCTTACTCTCGTTATAAATAAAAGGCCTTTCCCACCTGCAGATGCATTCTGATGAATCTCCAAAGACCAGCAGATCAGAATAAAAAACAATGTGGCAAAATGAGATGGTTTTTTTTTGCCTCAATGTTTTTATCATTGTTTAACCATTTCGCTCATATGGCAATTTTGCAGCAGACGACTATGAACATATTTTGTCAAATAATGGAAAATCTCTATAATTGAATGAATAACGTATGACTTAAAGTGGAAAACATTGTGACAAAAGGAGAAATTGCACGTTTTGTGCAATTTCTTATTTTGTTACTATGTTTTCAAAAAGCTGTCTGCTGCAGAGGCGTCCGAAAGCATCTATATGAGGGAAAGGGTTAAACAAAATCCCATTTTAAAAGAAATCTTACTCTCGTTATAAATAAAAGGCCTTTCCCACCTGCAGATGCATTCTGATGAATCTCCAAAGACCAGCAGATCAGAATAAAAAACAATGTGGCAAAATGAGATGGTTTTTTTTGCCTCAATGTTTTTATCATTGTTTAACCATTTCGCTCATATGGCAATTTTGCAGCAGACGACTATGAACATATTTTGTCAAATAATGGAAAATCTCTATAATTGAATGGATAACGTATGACTTAAAGTGGAAAACATTGTGACAAAAGGAGAAATTGCACGTTTTGTGCAATTTCTTATTTTGTTACTATGTTTTCAAAAAGCTGTCTGCTGCAGAGGCGTCCGAAAGCATCTATATGAGGGAAAGGGTTAAACAAAATCCCATTTTAAAAGAAATCTTACTCTCGTTATAAATAAAAGGCCTTTCCCACCTGCAGATGCATTCTGATGAATCTCCAAAGACCAGCAGATCAGAATAAAAAACAATGTGGCAAAATGAGATGGTTTTTTTTGCCTCAATGTTTTTATCATTGTTTAACCATTTCGCTCATATGGCAATTTTGCAGCAGACGACTATGAACATATTTTGTCAAATAATGGAAAATCTCTATAATTGAATGGATAACGTATGACTTAAAGTGGAAAACATTGTGACAAAAGGAGAAATTGCACGTTTTGTGCAATTTCTTATTTTGTTACTATGTTTTCAAAAAGCTGTCTGCTGCAGAGGCGTCCGAAAGCATCTATATGAGGGAAAGGGTTAAACAAAATCCCATTTTAAAAAAATAATCTTACTCTCGTTATAAATAAAAGGCCTTTCCCACCTGCAGATGCATTCTGATGAATCTCCAAAGACCAGCAGATCAGAATAAAAAACAATGTGGCAAAATGAGATGGTTTTTTTTTGCCTCAATGTTTTTATCATTGTTTAACCATTTCGCTCATATGGCAATTTTGCAGCAGACGACTATGAACATATTTTGTCAAATAATGGAAAATCTCTATAATTGAATGGATAACGTATACATGACTTAAAGTGGAAAACATTGTGACAAAAGGAGAAATTGCACGTTTTGTGCAATTTCTTATTTTGTTACTATGTTTTCAAAAAGCTGTCTGCTGCAGAGGCGTCCGAAAGCATCTATATGAGGGAAAGGGTTAAACAAAATCCCATTTTTAAAAGAAATCTTACTCTCGTTATAAATAAAAGGCCTTTCCCACCTGCAGATGCATTCTGATGAATCTCCAAAGACCAGCAGATCAGAATAAAAAACAATGTGGCAAAATGAGATGGGTTTTTTTGCCACAATGTTTTTATCATTGTTTAACCATTTCGCTCATATGGCAATTTTGCAGCAGACGACTATGAACATATTTTGTCAAATAATGGAAAATCTCTATAATTGAATGGATAACGTATACATGACTTAAAGTGGAAAACATTGTGACAAAAGGAGAAATTGCACGTTTTGTGCAATTTCTTATTTTGTTACTATGTTTTCAAAAAGCTGTCTGCTGCAGAGGCGTCCGAAAGCATCTATATGAGGGAAAGGGTTAAACAAAATCCCATTTTTAAAAGAAATCTTACTCTCGTTATAAATAAAAGGCCTTTCCCACCTGCAGATGCATTCTGATGAATCTCCAAAGACCAGCAGATCAGAATAAAAAACAATGTGGCAAAATGAGATGGTTTTTTTTGCCTCAATGTTTTTATCATTGTTTAACCATTTCGCTCATATGGCAATTTTGCAGCAGACGACTATGAACATATTTTGTCAAATAATGGAAAATCTCTATAATTGAATGGATAACGTATACATGACTTAAAGTGGAAAACATTGTGACAAAAGGAGAAATTGCACGTTTTGTGCAATTTCTTATTTTGTTACTATGTTTTCAAAAAGCTGTCTGCTGCAGAGGCGTCCGAAAGCATCTATATGAGGGAAAGGGTTAAACAAAATCCCATTTTAAAAGAAATCTTACTCTCGTTATAAATAAAAGGCCTTTCCCACCTGCAGATGCATTCTGATGAATCTCCAAAGACCAGCAGATCAGAATAAAAAACAATGTGGCAAAATGAGATGGTTTTTTTTGCCTCAATGTTTTTATCATTGTTTAACCATTTCGCTCATATGGCAATTTTGCAGCAGACGACTATGAACATATTTTGTCAAATAATGGAAAATCTCTATAATTGAATGGATAACGTATGACTTAAAGTGGAAAACATTGTGACAAAAGGAGAAATTGCACGTTTTGTGCAATTTCTTATTTTGTTACTATGTTTTCAAAAAGCTGTCTGCTGCAGAGGCGTCCGAAAGCATCTATATGAGGGAAAGGGTTAAACAAAATCCCATTTTAAAAGAAATCTTACTCTCGTTATAAATAAAAGGCCTTTCCCACCTGCAGATGCATTCTGATGAATCTCCAAAGACCAGCAGATCAGAATAAAAAACAATGTGGCAAAATGAGATGTTTTTTTTGCCTCAATGTTTTTATCATTGTTTAACCATTTCGCTCATATGGCAATTTTGCAGCAGACGACTATGAACATATTTTGTCAAATAATGGAAAATCTCTATAATTGAATGAATAACGTATGACTTAAAGTGGAAAACATTGTGACAAAAGGCGAAATTGCACGTTTTGTGCAATTTCTTATTTTGTTACTATGTTTTCAAAAAGCTGTCTGCTGCAGAGGCGTCCGAAAGCATCTATATGAGGGAAAGGGTTAAACAAAATCCCATTTTAAAAGAAATCTTACTCTCGTTATAAATAAAAGGCCTTTCCCACCTGCAGATGCATTCTGATGAATCTCCAAAGACCAGCAGATCAGAATAAAAAACAATGTGGCAAAATGAGATGGTTTTTTTTGCCTCAATGTTTTTATCATTGTTTAACCATTTCGCTCATATGGCAATTTTGCAGCAGACGACTATGAACATATTTTGTCAAATAATGGAAAATCTCTATAATTGAATGGATAACGTATGACTTAAAGTGGAAAACATTGTGACAAAAGGAGAAATTGCACGTTTTGTGCAATTTCTTATTTTGTTACTATGTTTTCAAAAAGCTGTCTGCTGCAGAGGCGTCCGAAAGCATCTATATGAGGGAAAGGGTTAAACAAAATCCCATTTTAAAAGAAATCTTACTCTCGTTATAAATAAAAGGCCTTTCCCACCTGCAGATGCATTCTGATGAATCTCCAAAGACCAGCAGATCAGAATAAAAAACAATGTGGCAAAATGAGATGGTTTTTTTTGCCTCAATGTTTTTATCATTGTTTAACCATTTCGCTCATATGGCAATTTTGCAGCAGACGACTATGAACATATTTTGTCAAATAATGGAAAATCTCTATAATTGAATGGATAACGTATGACTTAAAGTGGAAAACATTGTGACAAAAGGAGAAATTGCACGTTTTGTGCAATTTCTTATTTTGTTACTATGTTTTCAAAAAGCTGTCTGCTGCAGAGGCGTCCGAAAGCATCTATATGAGGGAAAGGGTTAAACAAAATCCCATTTTAAAAAAATAATCTTACTCTCGTTATAAATAAAAGGCCTTTCCCACCTGCAGATGCATTCTGACGAATCTCCAAAGACCAGCAGATCAGAATAAAAAACAATGTGGCAAAATGAGATGGGTTTTTTTTGCCACATTGTTTTCAACTTTTTTTTAAAAGTTACACTTTCATCTACGGAGGTTATGTTTATGTTTTCAAAGTCGTCTGCTGCAGATTTTTTTTGAGAAAAGGCAGAGCTCTAAATAAGGGGCGTTTTGCATGTTCTAAGATCCTTATTTGACCTTATAACCAACCCTGTGTTTGAGTACCAACATCATAGGGTTTGGTTGTATGACAAGAGAGATATTGTGGGGAAAAGAGCTGTATACGCCTCCTTATCTGGACCTCTTAAAAGGTTAAGGACACACAAAAATATCATTAATGCAACTGAAATAGTAGTTTTGAGATTGACACATGGTGTGAAAAAAGCTTTTTATTTCTTTCTTTCTCTGTCAAGATTTCTTTTTAAATTGATTGTTACAAATTTAATTTTATGATTGGCTGCAAGTATATTTTGTTTAAATAATCAAAGAGAAAAGCAATGATGTGTCCTCCTTATTATAACATCACTATATTAACTACAATGCATTTTACTTCAGAAATAAATAATCAAGGTATGTGTTTTATTAGCTCGTCTGTTTTTCGAAGAAAAAAAGTTGGGCTATTGTGATACCTTTATCCTTACCTCATAGCTCAAAACTGTATAATATTTTCACAGGAAACTTAGTACACATGTTCCTAGGAACAATACGCATATCTATACCAAGTCAGTCATAACTCTGACTTTGATAATTACTCAGTAATACCCCTTTTTTTACATAGAAAAAACAGATGAGCGTTGGCGTTCGCTGTGCGGTGTTCTTGTCTTGTGGTATGATCACATGATCATGGGAAGTGGCCAAGATTTATCATAAGACATTGAAAACAGAGTGGCAGGCAGAAGGAGAAATTGTTCATTATTTGCCAGAATGTTTTCAAAAGTTTTCTGGCACTGCAGATGCATCTGCAAGCTGGAAAAGTTAAATTACGATTTATTGCTGATGGTTTGCAAGTTATGTTTGTTAGATTGTTAACTCAATAGAATGAATATATATTTAAATGCTGATATGTGTTTGAATTATTGCCAAAAAGTTATACATGTATAATTTAGTTTTTATTTGCAATGATAATGGTTAGGGGAATGGATCATAATATATTACCCTTTCCCACATGTAGACGCTTTCTGATGCCTCTATAGCAGACGACTTTTGAACACATTGTGACTTAAGGAGAAATTGCACAAAACAATCAATTTCTCCTTTTGCCCCAGTATTTTCAAAAATTTTCAGTAATTTTACTTTCATTTATTGAGATTATTCACGTTCTTGCCTGGAGGATTTCAAAGATGTCTGCTGAAGATTTGTTGTATGTGGGAAAGGGTTTATGATGCTTTCTTAACCCTTTCCTACTTGTAGGAATTTTGACACCTCTGCAGTAGACGACTTTTTAAAAACAACGAGCAATTTCTCCTTTTGACACAATGTTTTCAACTTTCTTCAGTAATAATACCTACATTTTAAGTGATTCTCTGGGTTTTTGCCCGGATGTTTTCAAAATTGTCTGCTGCAGAACTGTTATATGTGGAAAAGGGTTAACTATTAACCTGATTATGGCTGATATAATATAGTATACCGTGATTCTGTAAATCAATGAATTGCTCACTATTATGTTTTTGTTGTTTTTAGACAATATCCAGTATAATACGAAGTTACATCATAGTAAGCAAAGAGGACTTGGCAAGTAAAACCTGGAAATCCTCAATAAAAGAAGAACACATCGCCCGATTTTCTAGATCGCTCCTTGGAGTGAAAGATGAACAAATATCCATGGAAGATGCCAGGAAGATGGACAAAGATGAAATAGAAACATGGCTATCAGAATGCCCATTGTTTCTCATGATGTTTCATAAAGTTGTTTGGGAACTGTTCCCAGTTAATAATGTTGTAAGTAAAGTTTACTTAGTAAATCATTTATAAACTAACAAAGAATCCAACTCTTCATTTATTAATGATTTTATACATGTAATGGGAACATGCAAATGTTTATGTTTATCCAGTAAAAGTTCTTTCATAGAATTGTCCCTTACCCCCATACAACAAATCTGCAGATGACAACCTTCAAAACATCCAGGCAAAACTAGTTTAAATCTCAAATAATGGAAAGAATTGTAAACAATCCACAGGGGGAAGGGTAGTGTCAAAGGTCAGTTAACCATTTTCCCTCATACAACAATTCTGCAGCAGACGACTTTGAAGATATTTTGTCAAACAAGAGGCCCATGAGGGCCTATGCTCTACTGGTATGGTTCTTTGGTCATTTTCAATCCAGAGCATGTATGTATAGTGAAGATCAGGTAGTAAATGGAGGCTCTTTTGTGTTCACAAGCTGTATTATAGCAATTTTTACAATTTCATGGGCCATAATCCAGTCTTGGCGGATCTGGCTGGTTTTCAAAAGGAACTAAGCTCTCATCAATATTTAACTACTATCTAAGTTTGGTGAAGATCAGATAGTAAATAGATCCTCTATTGTGTTCACATGCTCAATTATAGCAATTTGAACAATTTCAAGGGCCATAATCCAGTCTTGCATGGGCGGATCTGGCTGGTTTACGAAAGGAACCGAGCTCTCATGGATATCTAACTACTGTATAAGTTTGGTTGAGATACAATCAAAAGTGAAGACTGTATCGTGTTAACAAGCTCTTTTATAGCAATTTTGACCATTTCAAGGGCCATAATCCAGTCATGCATGAGCGGATCTGGCTGGTTTTCAAAAGGAACTAAGCTCTCATCAATATTTAACTACTATCTAAGTTTGGTGAAGATCAGATAGTAAATAGATCCTCTATTGTGTTCACATGCTCAATTATAGCAATTTGAACAATTTCAAGGGCCATAATCCAGTCTTGCATGGGCGGATCTGGCTGGTTTACGAAAGGAACCGAGCTCTCATGGATATCTAACTACTGTATAAGTTTGGTTGAGATACAATCAAAAGTGAAGACTGTATCGTGTTAACAAGCTCTTTTATAGCAATTTTGACCATTTCAAGGGCCATAATCCAGTCATGCATGAGCGGATCTGGCTGGTATTCGAAAGGAACCGAGCTCTAATGGATATCTAACTACTGTATAAGTTTGGTTGAGATACAATCAAAAGTGAAGACTGTATCGTGTAAACAAGCTCTTTTATAGCAATTTTGACCATTTCAAGGGCCATAATCCAGTCATGCATGGGCAGATCTGGCTGGTTTTCGAAAGGAACCGAGCTCTCATGGATATCTAACTACTGTATAAGTTTGGTTGAGATACAATCAAAAGTGAAGACTGTATCGTGTTAACAAGCTCTTTTATAGCAATTTTGACCATTTCAAGGGCCATAATCCAGTCATGCATGGGCGGATCTGGCTGGTTTTCGAAAGGAACCGAGCTCTCATGGATATCTAACTACTGTATAAGTTTAGTTGAGATACAATCAAAAGTGAAGACTGTATCGTGTTACCAAGAAATTGTTTACGGACGCACGCACGCACGCACGCACGACGGACAAATCGCCACGACATAAGCCCTTCTGGCCTTTGGCCAGTAGAGCTAAAAATAGAAAATCTATAATTGAATGGATAACCTATGACTAAAAGTGGAAAACATTTGAGCAATTTCTTGTTTTGTCACTATGTTTTCAAAAAGCCGTCTGCTGCAGAGGTGTCAAGGACAAGTGATCTAATTTTGGCTTGTGATATAAACCATCTTTACATTTAATCAGCAAATTAGGTAGCTCTAGGTGTAATAGTTTAGGCCAAGACAAGATTCAGGGATGTTGGAGTGAAAACAAAGGGGAATATAAGAGTGAAATGAGATAGGGCAATATAAGATTGAAATGAGATAGGGGAATACAAAAGTGAAATATCATTGTGAAACAAATCTACATGTAGGAAAGAGTTCTTTACATGCATTACTTTCTTGCAGGGAGAAGTACCGACAACAGTCATGCCAAAGGTTACCAATGTGAACTGGACTAAAACGAGCACAATTCTAGACACTTTGTCCATAAACTACATCAACTTCCATCTACCCAGAATGCATCAATCAGAATGGCGTCTTCTCTATAACAACGGTCTCCATGGTGACAGTTTTGCCCAGCTTGTAAGGTTTATTTGTGATAAAGGACCAAATGTGATAGTTGTTACGGACAAAGATGGTCACTGTTTTGGAGCCTATGTGACTGGCAACTGGGAAGTTAAACCAGGCTTTTATGGTACACATTTTTTTCTATCATTATTTTTTAAATTTCTTTACGAGATGTAACAGAAATTATAATTGTATCTAGTGAAAATAACTAAAACACGCCCAAGAAATGAAAGTTTGAACAGTATAGAGAACATCATTGAGGAAAAGGGATGTTTCTTATTTTGAGAATTTTCTCTTTTTTGGACTTTATTTAAAACAAGTGCCTGATGCATAATACATCACAAGGTATGTATATAAGAGGGAAGAGATTAATTTATGGCCATACATTACCTTGCAGGATCCTCAGAATGTTTCATGTTTACAGTATCTCTACATGTTTCTGTGCATGAACCTCAGAGTATTTGGTGTTAACCAAATCTCTACACGTTTCCTTACAGGAACCTTACAATGTTTGGTGTTAACCATATCTCTACACGTTTCCTTACAGGAACCTCACAATGTTTGGTGTTAACCATATCTCTCTCTACACGTTTCCTTACAGGAAATTAAGATTATTTGGTGTTTACATTTTCATAAAGGAACCTCAGAATGTTTCATGTTTACCTTACCTCTAGACCCTTCCTTTCAGGAACCTCAGAATGTTTGGTGTTAACCATCTATCTCTACACATTTCCTTACAGGAACATCACAATGTTTCATGTTTACCTTATCTCTACACATTTCCTTACAGGAACCCAAGAATATTTGGTGTTTACCTTATCCACATGTTTTCTTACAGGAACCCCAGAATGTTTCCTGTTTTCCTTATCTCCACACTACGGTGTATACACTACCACAGGCTATAATGAGAACTATATGTATTTAAACCAGGGACAAGAAACTCTACCCAATGGGTTGGTAAGTACAGTTCTTTCGTAAAACTTTAACAAGTGGAAAATCAAGCACAAATCATAAAATCTTCTTACAATCTATTATATATTACATGAAAGGATTTTATATTGGTGTCGAGGGTGTGATCCTATGGTGGAGTGCCCTTGGGCATGTATGAGGGGTAATCAAAAAGTGATTGGGAAAATGCTGTCATGTCTTTATTGTTTTGGATTTCTTGCTGAAAATGTGTCTGTATAACATTTGATTCAATTTAATTTAAATTACTTTGAAGTTACTTTTGAAATCACATTTCATTACTCACGGATGAAACAGATTTATAAATTACTATTGACATTCAGAATTCCATGATCTTTATTGTAGTGCAATTTCATGGAAATTGAGTAAAAAATGAGATAATGAGAGCACTTCTCCGCAAATGTTTTGATCACCCCTCGTATCATAGGCTGATACATGTTAGTCACACAGGGATCATGGTGTACCATTGCCATCATCCACTTGTAAAACTACACACAACAAGTCTAACCAAATATATAGGTTTTTCTGACGCCTCTGCAGCAGACAACTTTTTGAAAACACAGTGGCAAGAGAAGAAATTGCTCAAAACGAGCAATTTCTCCTTTTGTCACAATGTTTTCAACTTTTAGTCATAGATTATCCATTCAATTATAGAGATTTTCTATTTTTGACAAAATATGTTCAAAGTCGTCTGCTGCAGAATTGTCGTATGAGGTTAAAGTGGGTTAAAGTTCTCTCTATGACCAAAGGCAATCGAAGGCTTTTGCAAACAATGCAGATCCAGGAGAGATAGCTTGTTACAAGCTGTCTGTCCTGAAATCTGCATTGTTTGCCACTTGGATAATAAATTTTACAAAATGTCCTGTCGCACGAAAAATGCAGTGGTCCAATTTTCAACTTTGGAGAGTCAACTTCCATTTGTGCAGATATAACTTCATTTTATCATTAATTTTACTCTCATGTTTTTAACACTTTCCCTCATATAGACGCTTTCTGACACCTCTGCAGCAGACGGCTTTTTGAAAACATAGTGACAAAAGAAGAAATTGCACAAAACGTTTGTCATAAGTTATCCATTCAATTATGGAGATTTTCTATTTTTTGACAAAATACGTCCAAAGTCATCTGCTGTAACCAGTTCTAACACGCACACATTTTGCACTTTAAAAAATATTGTGCAAAAAGGAGAAATAAAGTAATTTTAGTTCTCTCATTCCGAGGCTGCAGAGGCATTTTGAAAAAATTGTTGAAAAAGGAGACATTAATCAAAACAAGGAATTTTAAGCTCTACTGGCTGAAAGTCATTCAAGCTGATGTTATGGCGCATTGTCCATTTGTCTGTTAGTTAACTTTTTGCTTCAAACGACTTCTCCTCTGTAACCCTGGGCCAAATGGGATGAAAATTCATAGGAAGCATCCTCAGATGTCCTTTAAAACTTTTAGATTCATGTTGCCCTAATAACTGAAAGAATAATTCTTCCACTTTGAAACTATATGGCCAATTTCCAAATAATTTTATAGAAATTCCATACAGAAACCTCAGATTATATGGTGTTTACATTATCTCTACACATTTTCATAAATACTGTATAGATGGGCTATTTATATGTGGGATTACCCAATTTATCATTTCGATCATTTTTATCATAGCGTATAGACAATATAGAGACTTTTAAAGTGTTTTAACGAGGTATTGTATGTTTTTCCGCATTTTTGGCTGTAATAGAAATTCAGACGCCTGTGGTAATATAGCCATTAACATTGGAATGCACTGCAAGTTTTATCCAAATAAATTGTTTCGTAAAGGAAGACATAAGACTTGTATTTATTTGACATGGTTTTATATGTTTTCCATAGGGACTAGGTGGTCAGCTGGGGTATTTTGGCCTGTGGGTGGACTACACGTTTAACAGTGGTCACAGTAAGGCCGTTCCTAAGTGCACGACTTACGGCAGTCCGCAACTCTCAGCAAATCCCGAGTTTGAAGTCGATATAATAGAGGTCTGGGCAGTGGGACCCGAGAAGAAAGCAACTGTGGACTCTGACGAAGAAGAGGTGAGTTCATTTAACCTTTCTGTCATACAGATGCCTTTAGACGCCTTTGCAGCAGACAATTTTTGAAAACGTTGTAACAAATTTTTTGTCAAAATGTACTTACCTCAAATTACAATTTAAACCTTCACATTAATAGAACTTCCACATTTTTGACTACATATTTTCAATGTCGTCTGCTGCAAAATTAATGTACATGTATGTGGCAAAAGGTTAAACCGTTTAATCCAAATGTTCAACTCTGATCAATAGTTATACTTTCAATCAGACATTTACTATATATGTTTGCCTACATGTTTGTCTACATGTTTGTCTACATGTTTGTCTGCAGACAACTTCTCAAGACGTAATCAGCAGACTACTTTTGAAAACCTTGCCAAAAATACTCAAAGTAGGTATTACTACTTTCACACTTAACCCTTTCCCTCATATAGACGCTTTCTGGCGCCTCTGCAGCAGACGGCTTTTTGAAAACATAGTGACAAAAGAAGAAATTGCTCAAAACGAGCAATTTCTCCTTTTGATCCAATGTTTACCACTTTTAGTCATAGGCTATCCATTCAATTATAAAGATTTTCTATGTTTTGACAAAATATATTCAAAGTTGTCTGCTGCAGAATTGTTGTATGAGGGAAAGGGTTTAAACAGTACTGATAATTATTTTCTAGATGCTTTGACTAGACAGCAAACATGGAAAATCCTGCACATAAGCACAGGCTGATCCGGATCTTTGTAGGTCACAAAATCTTTGAAGGTTTTGGTTATCATCGAAGTACATATTTTGTTGTGCCGCCCAAGATGGCAACGTGATACAGTAACTGTAGCCGTCATACAGACATTGACCTATTACTTATTGGCAGGAATAACACATTTATTCCTTCAGATACTTTTATTATAAATTTCTTTTCATCATTTCAGTACAATAAAAAAAGCATTTTAGATAAAGACGCCGGTGCCAAAGCAATTTTAGAGATGACTGGAAAGAGGCAACATTCGGAGGGGCTGAGAGATTTAACGGAGGAGGAAGGGCCTCTTACAGAAGAAATGAAGAAAAAGATGAACACGATACCTAAACTGTTGTGAACATGATACCCTAATCCTTTCACACATACAAGAAATCTGTAGCAGATGACTTTGAAAATATTTAGTCAAAAGTACTGAAGAACTACTATTGAAAACATGTGAAATACATTGTGGTTTAAGAATAGATTGCCAAAAAGATGTTAAAAGTTGTCTGCTGTGGAGGCGTCAGAAAGTGTCTGTATGTGGGAAAGAGATAATGTTTTGTAAACATGAACAATACCTAAATGTTTGTAAATATATTTCTTCAGCCATTGTGATTATTTCATCAACAGACAAGAGTACATAACTTTGTCAAGGTTTTTGTAAGAATTATGGCCCTTTTTCGTCTGAGAATTTTGGTTAAGTTTTTCGTACCACCTCACTTTTTTATCAAAACCGTCAGAGATATAGCTTTGAAACTTACAATACTTCTTCACCATCATTACCTCCATCAACAGACAAGTGTACATATCTCTGTCCATTTTTTTAAAAAGAATTATGGCCCTTTTTCGACTTATAATTTTGGTTAAATTTTTCGTACCACCCCACTTTATTTCAAAACCATTAGAGATATTGCTTTGAAACTTTAAATACTTATTTACCATCATTACGATAGAACACACCTCTGTCAAGGTTTTTGTCATAATTATGGCCCTTTTTCAACTTAGAAAATACATAGAATCTGGGGAAAAATCCAAGTATTGACTTTCGGATATTGCTGTGAAACCACAGGCGTCCAACTTTTCATTTGCGAAAAATATGGGAATAAAACACACAATAACTTGTTAAGATACTACAAAGAGTCTCATTGATTGTTATATATTGTTCATATTTAAGCATAAAACTGGAAGATAAAATTTGGGGGATCCCACCCCGGACCTTGTTACTATTAATAGCCTCTTTATGGTTTATATAGTATAATAATAATGACAAGGTGTGCAACGACGTTTTACCCACTTGCTAGATTCAGGCAATAATTTCCGCCGAATAGCGTTGAAACCAACCTGGTCTCGGGTAGAGACAGGTTCATAAATGATTGTTCTCTTGATCCACGGAACCAAAATGAGCCAACCGACCAATATGCCGCCGTTCTTAAGCTTAATGTTCATTAGATTTGGAAATTTGCAAAAGGCCTGACCCCGTTGTGCCGACTTCACAATTTTCAACATTCGCAGCGAAAGATTAATTAAAAGACAATTGTAAACATGGTCTATAATTTTTTTTTAATATTTCTTTCGAAAAAATGTAAACAATCATTCAAATAAATACAGTATTTATGAATATTATTTTTTACGAAAATTAATGTTTAAATGCCAACCGTAACAAACATTGCTCAGGTTAAATATTCTTTTTAAAGTGCATCATTTCGCTTTAAAAATATTCACTGCGGAACATGATTATTATGACGTCAGCGCATGGCTGTCAGGCCTTGTATAAATGTCCACATTTAATGAACATTAAGCTCCAGTACAGCGTAGTTATGGTTGTTTGAAACCTTTTGATGCTATAGATCGCAAGATGAATCATCTTTCTGCCTATTTCTACAAAATAAGATGCCGACCGTGTTTTTTTTCATTTACAAATCTGGCCTGAATGGATAAGGAGGTTAAAATTACATAGCAAACCTTTTCTTTTTATGTATAATACAATAGGGAGTCTATTTATAGTAACACAGTCTTGTTTCCACGAGTTTTCTCAAACAATAACATTACGGTCGTTATTTTTTATAGCATATGGACCATATAAAGACTATTTGTAGTAGATTTAGTGAAATCTCTCATGATTTCTCCCTTGACCACAATGTTTTCAACTTTATATTTCAATTGAACTATCTTTTATGGAGATTTTTCAGGGTTTTGTTAAGCATAAGATATCTCAGGGTGTGGCTTGAATCAAATCTCTGCATATCGTCTTTTGAATAAGGTTTAAACCCTTTCCCACATACGACAAATCTGCAGCAGACGACTTTGAAATTGTCTACACAAAGAATATGGGAACTCTCAATACATCATAAACGAAGAATTATTGAATAAAGTCGAAAAAATGGTGACTAATTGGGAAATTGCTGGTTTAAAAAAAAAATCCTTTTGTCATAATGATTTCAAAAGTCCTCTTCTGCAGAGGCATCAGAAAGCATCTATATGCGGGAAAGTGTTAACAAGGTTAACCCTTTCCCTCATACAACAATTCTGCAGCAGACGACTTTGAACATATTTTGTCAAAACATAGAAAATCTCTAGAATTGAAGGGATAACCTATGACTAAAAGTGGAAAACATTGTGGCAAAAGGAGAAATTGCACGTTTTGTGCAATTTCTTCTTTCGTCACTATGTTTTCAAAAAGCTGTCTGCTGCAGAGGCATCAGAAAGCATCTGTATGCGGGAAAGTGTTAACAAGGATTGCAGGTTATAGAAGCTCTTAACCCTTTCCCACCTGTAGACATATTTTGACCCATCTGCAGTAAAATGACTTTTGAAAACATCGTGACAAAAGGAGAAATTGCTCAAAACAAGCAATTTCTCCTTTTGACACAACGTTTTCAATAATTATACCTACAATTATTGACATTTTTAAAGTCGTCTGCTGCAGATTTGTTATATGTTACATATAGATGCTTTCTGACGCCTCTGCAGCAGACGGCTTTATGAAAACATAGTGACAAAAGAAGAAATTGCTCAAAACGAGCAATTTCTCCTTTTGCCACAATGTTTTCCACTTTTAATCATAGGTTATCCATTCAATTATAGAGATTTTCTATTTTTTGACAAAATATGTTCAAAGTCGTCTGCTGCAGATTTGTTATATGAGGGAAAGGGTTAATATGGCCTGCATGTTGAGTGAATACCGAATACTAATCATGTCAAATAATCAGAACTCCAGCCATGAAAATATCATACCATGTAAATAGTTCTGTTCAACATTAACCCTTTCCCTGATACGACAATTCTGCAGCAGATGACTTTAAACATGTTTTCTAAAAAAATAGAAAATCTCTATAATTGAATGGATAACCTATGACAAAAAGTGGAAAACATTGTGGCAAAAGGAGAAATTGCACGTTTTGTGCAATTTCTTCTTTTGTCACTATGTTTTCAAAAAGCCGTCTGCTGCAGAGGCGTCAGAAAGCGTCTATATGAGGGAAAGGGTTAATCTAGGAAAGGTAATAAATAAGGTATATCAAAGATGTAAGAATGTTTTCTCTTTATTCAAAACAAATAAGAATTTTAAAACAAAACAACTATAAAATCGATTAATAAAAATTCAAGTGAGAATAGCTTAATCCTTTCCAATAAAGACATGTTTTGACGCATCTGCAGAAAAAGACCTTTGAAACATTATTTGAAAAGGAGAAATCGTTCATAATGAGCAATTTCCCCTTAATAGCTACAATTTTTTCTACTCTATTTAATAAGTAATAACACATCCAATTTTTTTGGCCAAGATTTTTTCAAAGTCGTTTCCTGCAGATTTGTTGTACAATGTGTTAAAAAAGAAGTTCAAAGAGTTATGTCTTAACCCTTTCCCTCATACAACAATTCTGCAGCAGACGACTTTGAACATATTTTGTCAAAAGATGGAAAATCTCTATAATTGAATGGATAACCTATGACTAAAAGGGGAAAACATTGTGGCAAAAGGAGAAATTGCTCGTTTTGTGCAATTTCTTCTTTTGTCACTATGTTTTCAAAAAGCCGTCTGCTGCAGAGGTGTCAGAAAGCGTCCAAAGGCCAGAAGAGCTTATGTGGTAGCTGTAGTGTCTTAGCATCAGTATATCCATTATATAAATAACGACTGATCCCCATCTGTTTGTAAATAACAATTGATCCCTATGCATTGCGCATGCGTATTGATGAGTATTGTTTGGAGTTGTTTCCGGTATTAAAAGTGTATGGCATTTACATTGTGGTATTGTGTTAAACCTGGCGTAATCCACTGATAACATAACAATTGGCGACGAGAATGGATGTGAAAGCTCTACCGACGATCAATTGTCTAGATACAGACAATATTTCCGCCTGATGGAAAAGATGGCATCGAGCATTTGAGCTGTATGTGACCGGCAAGGGGGTGACAGACGCTGAACAGAAGAAAGCGTTGTTGCTGCATACAGCCGGTATAGAGACACAGGACATTTATTACACTGAAAAGGCACTTACATATTACTTTACACCTAAAGCAAACGTCCAGTATGAACGGCATATATTCAGAAACCGTTGACCAGTTCATCACGCGATTGAAAGCAAAATTGGACAATTTTGATTTTGAGGATAAAAAAGAGGAACAAAAGTTGTGATCAAGTTATAGAAAAGTGCATTTCTCACAGGTTGAGACGGAAGCTATTGGAAAAAGGAGGAGCTTTGACACTTAGACAACTTATGGACATCGCTAGGATAAACGAGGATAGTGAGAGACAAGCGAGTAGCATGAAAGGACTAAGTACGAGTGTTAACAGGCTAATCGTAAGTAAGAAGCCGTATTTTCAAATAAAAGTACAGAAAAATGTTAAAACTGTAGAATGCTTCAGATGTCGAACAGGCCGCATGGCCAAAGACTTGAAATGTCCGGCAAAAGGCAAAAAGTGCCGACGTTGCCACGTGATTGGTCATTTTGAAAACAAATGTAAATCTATAATTTAATCCTATTAATAAAGAAACTGCTTTTTGTATTCAGAAAAGTTTATTCAAGACCGCGAATTCTGTCCTTTTCCGTTTCCCATCGTAAATTTTCGGCAAATTCCACTATAGGTTCAGCACAATGAATATCGGCGAGGTGTTCCGAAATTCGTAACTTTTCGGTCTGAATCTATTTACCCGCCAATGTTTACATTTTTAACTGATGAAGCTGAGTAGTGATGAGGTTTTTAGAAATAAATTCAGACATTAAATTGTTGGAAACGGGTGTGAAAAACAAATGGAGATGGGAATGGATAGAAGAGAGAGATACGCATGGTCAGATATTTGGAGAGTGGTTGAAGAAAATAGATGTAGCTGGAATGGCGTTTTGTGACGTATGCGGAAAGACAATCAATTATAGATCCAGTGGGAAAAAGGCTTTTAGTGTGCATGCTGAGGATTCAAATCATAAAGCAAAGCTTAGGATAATAAAATCAAACCAGGTAAAGAGTTTTTTATCTATCTAGCTGGGAAAAGGTGGTATTATGAACACTGACAATTGTCACGAATGTCAATTTGTAATGACTATTATGATTCATAATACCGCACCAAATCTTTTTCTTTTCCAACTCTTTTTAAAGGTCTGTGATAGGTTATAATTTAAAATGAGCTCGCCATAGGGGAAGTGCTGCCCATTTTTTTGGTAAATGTGGACTTCGTTTATTTTTGACATTTTTATGCTTTATTTTTGGGGTTTTTATGCCAGTTTTTCCCCCCGACTATATTGAATATTTCCTTTGTTTTGATAACACCAGTCACTTAAAAACTTGAAGAGATCGAGCTATAGATAGTTGTTTTTAAAAACACAAAAATTCTTATGATTCCAGGTACTACCAGGGTCTTCCAAAGCTAAACCAGAGACGGAGTCTATGCAGAATAGAGTCGCAAAACATAGAGCAATTGCAGCTGCTTTTATTAGTGAACATTGTCTCCCATTCACCCTAGCAGAGGACTTGATCAATTTAGCCAAACGATTGAGCCAGGATAAACCTGCACTTGACAAGACAACTTTATCAAAATCAAGTGCAACCTACATTAATACTCATGGTGTTGGGAAAAGCTTTAAGGATGAATTGAAGCAGAAATTGAAAGGCCAAATGTTATCTCTAAACATTGATGAGGCAACAAACAATAACAATGACAAAATCTTAAATGTTATAGTTCAATATTATGATGAGGAAGAAAGCCAAGTTGCACTAAGACATTTGGGATCACGAAAACAAAATCTAGCTACAGCAGCCAACATCATGGGATCTCTGCAAAGTATTCTTCAGGAATATGACATTGAATGGTGCCAGATAATAAGTATACTGATGGATAACTGTAGCACAATGAGAGGGAAAAGGGGCGGTGTGGAAGCGCTAGTGCGTGAGGAAAACCCCAATCTACTTGATGTAAGCGGATGCACAGTGCACATGATAAACAATGTGGCGAAGACACTGCTTAGCACTGTTGATGAAGGTGTTCAATCATTCTGTTCCGACCTGTTTTATGACATAGAAGAGTCACCCAAAGTAAGACAGTTGTTCCATGAACTTCAGACACTTATGAATGCAACGACACCCAAGCATCTTGTTCGTCCAATATCTAGTAGATTCCTGCAGATGCTTGATGTTGCCACTCGAGTGATTGATCTACAGGATTATCTCATGGTGTACTACTACAGCTTTCTGTCAGAGAAAGAAAAAACACAATACAGGTTTGTACTGACAAAACAATACTGAACTTGTTTCATTTAATTTATAGTTATTATAGAGCTTGTCAATAATTCTTAAAATAATTTAATAATTATGTAAAGAACTTATCAGAAAATGAAAACAAATCATTGTTTTATTTTTTAAGCAGTTTATTTATATTGTGTAATAGTTTAGTTATTAAATAAATTCAATGTTAACAACTTAATCAGAAGTTGAAAACAACAACATTGTTTATTAATAGTTATCTATAATTTAGTACATGTATTCACTGATACTGTCTCTGCTTTAATTCTTCTTTGCTCTTTTTTTTTCAAGGCTTTATTCATTTAATTCATGTGTTTTCTGTCTAGATATATAACATTATGGCAATATGTACTCAGAAAAATAACACAACATACATGTAAACTAGCAGTAACTGTGAAACTTAATTTACTGTTTACATATTTTCAGAGCATATATTAAAGGAATATTATTTTAACTAGTAATTTATTTTATCCTACATAAACATCATGTAAGATTTTTTTTAAAATTATAAAGCATTAATATTACTTTAATTTATAAATTAGAACCTCTAGATAGTGATTTTATTCTTAAATAGTTAATGTCACAACTGTTCATGTCACTTAATTTGATCTTGTGTTTTTCAGGATGGTTGTAAGTCGGATATTTCAAGATCACAAGGTGTCTGATGAAGCTCAAGCAGCAATAATTCTTCTTCAAATAGCTCAAGAAAAACAACAGAAGTCGGCAACGAGCAATGACAGAAAAGAAAGGATCCTAAATCACTTGTTTCAGCATAAGAGAGAAACCCTTATCAAGCTTAATCTGTTCAGGGGATTACTGAGTGTATTCCATGGATATGTTAAGGAATTTCAGTCGGAGAAGCCTCTCATTCACACGCTCCATGGCCGAATGTATGATGTTACAACAGAGCTACTGGCATTCTTCATAAAGCCAGAGTTCATTCCTGATCATAGCGTAAGGAAACTAAAGAAGCTGGATCTAACAGATAGTCATTTCCACAAATCTGACAAGGACATGAGTGTTGGGAAGTATGCCTACGCAGACCTGAACAAGGCCAGACTGGACAAAACATGCAGTCATTGGGTTACCAGATTGTACAGTCGACTAAGAACAGGGTACATCAAGGCTGCAAAGAAACTGCTCCAACTACCACTTGACAATAAAACAATACGCCTACAATGTCAGTGTTAGATCCAACGATGGTTGGTCATCACCAGGTAGCATCATCCTTCAAGGAGCTGGCCAATAAGCTGCCACAGTTATTCACAACAGAAAATAATGGTCAGCTGTCAATGGAGGTCGACCGGTACACTGTAGACAGCCAAGTAAAGGACCTGTCGGAGGCTTACAAGGAAGATGAGAGAATCGACACTGGTTATTGGTCAAAGGTCTTCTCTCTGAAAAATCATGAAAAAGTACGGTATCCAATGCTAAAGGAGCTTGTCATGGCTACGTTATCTATATTCAGTGGACCATTAATTGAATCAACATTTAATATCATGGACGATATTGTGGAGAAAGATAGAACAAAACTAACAGTGGTTAATTATGAGGCAGTAGCCATTGTGAAGACTGTACTTCGTAAAAAGAAAGTGAAAAGTACAAACATGCAGATTAACAACCACATGAAAGCTGCCTGTATAAGCGCCTATGACACCTACAGAAAATACCTTAAAAGTAAAAAAGAAGAAGAACTGAAAAAACATGAGGAAAAGTTGAGCAGCTCGGTACACATCCTAAAGATGGAAAAAGCTAAAAAGCTTGCAAAATTGGTAAGACTGAAAAACAGGGTTGTGTCAAAGAACAGTAAAAAAAAGGAAGAGTGAGGCAAGTGAAAGTAATAAACGATGGAAAAGAATCAAATTAGCTTAAGATCAACAATGTTAGTGTCATGATTACATCAGAATAAAATTATTTGGTTATGTTTTTGATAACTTATTAGGAGTCTGGGTAATCCTTCATTTTCCATCCAATGCTTTGTTTTGAATTAAATTGAAAAAGGTTTTTCAAAAATGTCTTTACTTGTTTGAAAATATTTTAGAATTATTATGTTTTGCAATGATTTGTGTCAAGTAAAAACTTGTGTATAAACATATTTCAGAAGCTTCCAAAGGTCTTCAATTTGGTCATTTTCTCTCAGCTTCAGGGGGGCTTCGCCCCCCAGGACCCCCCACAAGGGCTTTGCCCTCTGCGGCCCCAAGCTTTTTTTTTCAGGATTTCCAATTTTTTTTACTTTCACCCATGTAAACGAAACACAGCCGACTGGAGCTGCCAGTGAAGGAAGTGAAGATGAATACACGTTTAGTATTGGGGGTTCAAGTGACAGTGGGAAAACAATTGTAAATGTGGGTGGTGTAGACATACCAATGATCATTGACTCGGGGGCAACTAGTAATATTGTTGACCGCAGCACATGGGAACACTTGAAACACAACAAGGTAACATGCAAGTCAAACAAATCAACTTAACAAATATTTGCATATGGTAGTGTCAAACCCTTAACTGTAGCAGGGAGCTTCAAAGCAACCATTCAACATGGGGATAATATCTTTAATGAAGTGGAATTTCTCGTTTTTGAAGAAAATGACAGTCCTTGCTTGGTAGGGAGACTGCTGTTGCTCTTTGTGTTCTATGTCTCAAACCGGAAGCAGCAGTGAACACAATTAACACTGATAAGGAAATATGTGAACAGAAATTTCCCAAATTATTTGAAGGGGTTGGCAAATACAAAAACTTTCAACTTCATGTGCCAGTAAACAAGGACGTTACTCCAGTTGCGCAGCCAGTGAGACGGGTTCCATATCATCTTAGGGTCAAGCTGGATGACAAATTAAACGAGCTTGAGAAAGCGGACATTATCGAAAGGTGGGAAGGTCCAAGCACCTGGGCGTCTCCACTGGTGTGTGTTCCGAAATCCAATTTAGAGGAAGTTTGCATCTATGTTGACATGAGGCGAGCCAATGAAGCCGTGATCCGAGAGAAACATCCAATACCGATTGAAAATGTAATGCAGGACTTGAACAAAAGAAGTGTCTTCAGCAAGTTAGATCTTCGATGGGGCTATCATCAGATCGAGTTGGATGACAAATCCAGGGAAATAACAACTTTCAGCATCCATCGGGACTGTTACAAGCGCTTGATCTTCGGGATCAGTTGTGCATCAGAAATGTACCAACAACTGTTTAATGAATGCAAGGGTGTACACAATATTCTAGACACCATAATTGTGCATGGTGCTAGTGTAGAAGAGCACAATAAGAGACTAAACAATGTGTTACAAATTCTAAACAAAAATCGTCTGACCTTGAATAAAGGCAAATATCAGTTTGGGGTAAACAAGTTGGTCTTCATGGGGCATTTCTTGTCAGATAGGGGTGTAGGGCAAGCTGAGAGTAAAATCACGGCAATCCTGAATGCTCGTGAACCGAAAAACACGTCCGAGTTCTAGATTCATTCCTGACTTTAGTACCGTGTCAGCACCGTTACGCGAGCTGACAAAGAAAAACGCTCCATTCGAATAGGTAGACGAAGGGAAAAAGTCGTTTGAACAGCTTAAGAAACTTCTGTTTTCTGCTAAAGTGCTAGGTTATTACGATATCGAGGCCGAAACACAGGTTATCGCCGATGCGAGCCCTGTTGGGCTAGGAGCGGTTTTAGTGCAGAAGCAAAAGGTAGAATTCCGAGTCATCTGCTATGCTAGAAAATCCTTAAGTGATGTTGAACGAAGGTACTCACAAACAGAACAAGAGCGCCAAATGTCACAAAATACGCCCGTCCTGTTTTTTTGAGACCAATTAAGTATAGTGATAATTGATTGTACATCAGGCAAATTTAGAGAGCAGACACTGTTAGTACAGTTTTGGCCATTTCGAGGGGCATAAGTGTGTATTGACTAAGATAACGTGGTAAGTTATCAAACTTGTCCAAGATATTATGCCAATACACATTCTGACCAAATTTGGTGATGATTGGACAAAGGCTTCTAAAGTTATTGAGCTGACAAGACCAATTTAAGGTAATTTCTATAATTAAAGGGCGATAACTCTCGATTGACTAAAGCAATATGGCTAGTTATCGAACTTGTTCGAGATATTATGCCAATACACATTCTGACCAAATTTGGTGAAGCTTGGACAAAGGCTTCTAAAGTTATTGAGCTGACAATCCCAAATTTAGGTAATTTCTTTAATAAAAGGGCGATAACTCTTGATTGACTAAAGCGATATAGCTAGTTATCGAACCTTTCCGAGATATTATGCCAATACATATTCTTACTAAATTTGGTGATGGTTGGACAAAGGCTTCTAAAGTTATTGAGCTGACAAGACCAATTTTAGGTAATTTCTATAATTAAAGAGCGATAACTCTCAATTGACTAAAGCGATATGGCTAGTTATCAAACTTGTCCGAGATATTATGTCAATTCACATTCTGACTAAATTTGGTGATGATTGGACAAAGGCTTCTAAAGTTATTGAGCTGACAACATACTGGAACCCGCACGCCCGCACGCCGCAGGTAATACTATAATACGATCCGTTTTTTTCAAAACGGACGTATAAAAAGAAGCGCTAGGTCTTGTTTGGGCGTGTGAACTTTTTCATGCTTACTTGTTTGGCACCAAGTTCAAGTTATTAACAGATTATAAGCCATTATAATTAATTTACTCGCCACGGTCGAAACCGAGTGCGCGATTTGAGCGATTGGTTCTTCGGTTGCAACTGTACAACTACACGGTTTGGAATATTCCAGGGAAGAAAAGGGAGTAAGATATGTAAGATATTGGAATAATGGTATTGTTAAAACAAGGTACTTTGGTTGCCAGTTTCTTGGTCATGCTACAGCAAAGGATATGCTTGAACATTTTCTCAAAGGGATTGGTGATCTACAAAACCAGGTAAAAAACATGTTACAGATATCCATGGATGGTCCAAATGTTAACTAGAATTGTTTGATATGATTATCACTAAAATTTAAAGTGACTTCTCTGTGTGTTTAATAAACATTGGGTCATGTGGTCTTCATATTGTACATTATAACATAATGAATTTAAAGGAGGGTGTCAGGCAACCAGCTGGGATGTTTCGTCTATACTACCTGTTCAAGGACAGTCCTGCAAGGAAAGAAGATTATCAGAAAAGTAGTGATTCTACTATAATGCCAATGAAGTTTGTTAAAACATAAGTGTATGGAAAATGTCCCTGTTGTTGACAGGGCTATTATTGTGTGTGAAAATATTGGAAAATATGTTTGGTCAAAAAAAGAAATACTACCTGTTCAAGGACAGTCCTGCAAGGAAAGAAGATTATCAGAAAAGTAGTGATTCTACTAAAATGCCAATGAAGTTTGTTAAAACATAGGTGTATGGAAAATGTCCCTGTTGTTGACAGGGCTATTATTGTGTGTGAAAATATTGGAAAATATGTTTGGTCAAAAAAAGAAATTTGCAAAACCAACATGCAAGTCATTTGAAAATGTATCAGCTGCATTAAAAGACAAGCTTATCCGGGCAAAGTTTGAATTTTTCAGACTTGCAAGCCTTTCTTGGTAACTTTCAAACAGATAAACCAATGGTGCCCTTTCTTTACAGTAAACTTTTATGTATAATCAGAGGACTGATGGAAAGAGTGATTAAACCACAAAATCTTTCTGAATCAACAGGGACAAAACTGCTTAGAATTGACTTAGAGGACAGTTCTGTACTGATTGAACACACAAAGATTGACATTGGGTTCTCAACAGAAAAGGCTTTGAAGGAGAGTGTCAAAGAGAACAAACTGATTGAGAGACAGGTTATGGAGTTTCAAGTTCAATGCAGAAACTTTGTTCTAAAACTGCTTAAAAAGCTTCTTGAAAAGTGTCCTGCTATATACTCTTTAGTTCAACATCTAGCCTATCTTGACCCAAGAAAATGGCTGAAAATAAAGACGGATGTAAAGACAAGCTGAAGAGACTTTTGACACAACTTGTGGCACATAAAAGAATAAATGAGAGAGACTGTGACGAATGCATCAAACAGTATTGTGACTTCATTGAAAATATACCATCAGTAGGGTCTGCAAAATTCACTGAGTTCAATCCAAATGACAGCTTGGATGAATTTTACTCTACTCACATGTCAGGGGTGTCATACAGCAAAATATTTGATGTTTTGAAACTGCTGCTATTGCTGTCCCATGGGACAGTGGAAAGGGGTTTTTCTGTCAACAATTGATTGATTGATTGGGGTTTAACACCGTTTTTAACAATTTCTCAGTTATATCACGGCGGCCAGTTCTCCTACTCATGCATTTCCTGGTTTTCTCACACCAGTACTCCACACAACAATCTTCCCAAGCAACTGGCTGCTTTTCCACATAGACTTAGCCCATTGGTGGAAGACGAATGACGCATGTCGCATTGACTTTTGTCAATTATCGGAAAAAAGTTGGCCAAGCCGGGATTCAAACTCACAACCCCTGGATTGACAGCCCGCGTCGCTACCGACTGAGCTACCGGGGCTCGGCTCTGGCAACATGGTGGAAGACTTGGTTGATTAAAATTGGAACCAGTTAATCAGTGTTTTACACATACTGGCGTCGACCTGTGTAAAGAAAGTTTACCCAGTTAAGTTAACTCTGTGGTAATGTAGAATGGGCTCTATACACATGTTCATCAGGTTTGGTTGTTAGGGGTTTAACGCCGTTTTTAACAATTTCTCAGTTATATCACGGCGGCCAGTTCACCTACTCATGAATTTCCTGGTTTGCTCACACCAGTACTCCACACAACAATCTTCCCAAGCAACTGGCTGCTTTTCCACATAGACTAAGCCCATTGGTGGAAGACAAATGACGCATGTCGCATCGACTTTTGTGGCCGAGCCGGGATTCGAACTCACAACCCCTGGATCAAATTTGGTAAAGATTGGACAAGAATGAATCAATGATTGGGGTTTTAAGGCCCGTCGTCTTCAACAGTCTTTTTTTGGCGCTTAAGCTTAAGAAATTACATTTTGAAATGTAAATCTAAACAAGGAGACAAATACGTTTAACATGATGAATGACATACCTAACACAATGATAAAAATATCCGATTCAATAACAAAAAAAGCAAAAAGCAAAAAAACGAGTATGTATAATAAACAAATAAAAACGAGTTAGGGGATGTCTTACGAGCATTATAAAACTAATAAATTTAAAACATAATTGGACAAGGCTAATTTGGTCATTTTTTTATAATCCAAGGGCCATAACTCAAATGTGCCCTTGGCGATGAGGCTTGTTATCAAACATAGCCGAAACAGTATACCAACCAACACATTGGACAAGTTAACCCTTTCCCTCATATAGATGCTTTCTGATGCCTCTGCAGCAGACGGCTTTTTGAAAACATAGTGACAAAAGAAGAAATTGCACAAAACGTGCAATTTCTCCTTTTGCCACAATGTTTTCCACTTTTTGTCATCATAGGTTATCCATTCAATTATAAAGATTTTCTATGTTTTGACAAAATACGTTCAAAGTCGTCTGCTGCAGAATTGTCGTATGAGGGAAAGGGTTAAGTGAAGATCGGATGAAAACTGTTTGACTTCGACCCACCGCAGGTGTTCCCAGGTATTATTATGGTCGTATAAAAATAGCTTAACCCTTTCCCTCATACGACAGTTCTGCAGCAGACAACTTTGAACGTATTTTGTCAAAACATAGAAAATCTCTATAATTAAATGGATAACCTATGTCAAATGGTATTATTATGGTCGTATATAAAAAGTGCAATTGCTTAACCCTTCCCTCATACGACAATTCTGCAGCAGACGACTTTGAACGTATTTTGTCAAAACATAGAAAACTCTATAATTAAATGGATAACATAAAGTGGAAAACATTGTGTCAAAAGGAGAAATTGCACGTTTTGTGCAATTTCTTCTTTTGTCACTATGTTTTCAAAAAGCCGTCTGCTGCAGAGGCGTCAGAAAGCGTCTATAGGGTTAACCTTTTCCCACATACAAAAAATCTGCAGCAGACGACATTGAAAACATGGTGACAAAATCCTGAAAAATCTCCATAAAAGATGGTTTAATTGTTAAATAAAGTTGAAAACTTTGTTGCCAAAGGGGAAATTGCTTCAAAGGTCGTCTGCTGCTATTGCCTCAAAATGCGACTGCAGGTGGGAAAGGGTTAAAAGAAACAAGATCTTTATCACAATATTTTCTACTCTTGTTTCTAAATTCTACTTTAATTGTCTGAATAGACAGACCACCATTCAACCCCGAAATAACATTATAATTTAAAACAGTTTTTGAATGACAATATATCAGGTTATGTGTTGATTGCATCTTTGGTATCCACTTAATAAATGTTCTTTGATTTTGAAGATTCCTCAGTTTTCTGAACTAATTTTCTTTTGATGTTTATACTCGGTCACTGTGTTGTGTACATACAGGGATGGCTGGTGCGAGCCTGGGTGTCGAATGTTTGGTATTAAAGCCTCGCTACTTGAAACGGTTGAGCCATTGTCTAAATTTGAATGATTATCTTCATCCTTATGAATATGATCACTGCCTTTACCATATTTCACGTAGGAGTAATACCAGTCAAAAATGAACGATACACAGTTATCAAACAACACTCTGTATTTCGTTGGCAAGAAGTAAAAATTAAATATTTGAGCTGGGGGCCAGACTATCCAATCTGCCTTGTACAGTGTCACTCCTTTATGTAAAACTTCATCTTTCAACTCACTTTTTCTCTTGCCTTCCAAATATGATGTGATGAACAAAAATGAACCAATAACTACCGGCGAGCAAATAAACTGATCAATGACAAGCTTCTTTGCCACTGTTCTAAATGATCGTCCAGGCAACCATCTATCTAAAAATATATACCAATAATGACATGCTGGACCAATTACGAATCCTGATAAACCCACATCCCTGGAACGACTCGAATTCCAACCCGGTATTTCCTTCTTGTAAATTTGAAACTTTTGTTGAAGTCCGTCCCCTACGAATGACATGAGCACAGATATCCCAGTGTTTGTATAAAGAAGGTATTTACTGGAGAACGAGACCTTGGCACATCGTTTGAGTGCACTTATCGTCAAAGTTAACATGTTGGATTGTCACTTTGTACCTGAAAGAATGAAAGCCATAATGAACCCTTTCCCTCATACGACAGACGGCTTTGAACATATTTTGTCAAAAAATAGAAAATCTCTATCATTGAATGGCTAACCTATGACTAAAAGTGGAAAACATTGTTGGAAAAGATGAAATTGCTTGTTTTGAGCAATTTCTTCTTTTGTCACTATGTTTTCAAAAAGCTGTCTGCTGCAGAGGCGTCAGAAAGCGTCTATATGAGGGGTTAATTATCACAGGAGTCTGGTGAAAAGGGGTCCTGTTCCTTTTAATCCTTTCCCTAAATGTAGACACCTCCGCAGCAGGCGACTTTTGAAAACATTGAGGCAACAGGAGAAATTATTCATGAGCAATTTCCCCCTTTTGCATCAGTGTTTTCAACTTCGTCCAAAAGCTGTTCTTTCATTTATAAAGTTTCCATATAATTTGTCTATATGTTTTCAAAGTTGTCTACTGTAGATTTGTTGTATGTGGGAAAGGGTTAAGATCAGTAAAGACTAAGACAAGGCCTTCCCACATATTGCTGTCTTAAAGCTTCAACTGTTGGCCTACGAGCCCAAGTATAGCCCCAATTTATTCTATTCAAAATCATGTGCATGCAACTAGACCCCTTTAGATCTAAGTGGACTTAATCCTTTTACACATATAGACACTTTCTTGCGCCTCTGAAGCAGAACACTTTTGAAAACATAATGTCGTTTTTAACTCTATTTATTATTATTTAATAATTTTAATCACATTTATGAAGATTTCATCACGTTTTTGCCAAAATTGTTATCAAAGTCTTGTGCTGCAAAATAGATATATGTTGAAAAGGGTAAAAATTATAAATTTAACCTATGAAAGACAACTTTTGACTGCTCTGCAGTAATTAAACTGCTCAAAATGAATTATGAAAGTTTTCTCCTTTGCCTAAATTTTTTTTCAATTCTGTATTAAATTCATTCTGTTCTAATTATTACATAATTTATATATTTCAGAAGCAGATAAGTAATGGGTTTAAAGACAAGAGGGCCATGATGGCCTTATATCTCTCACCTGATTTAATAGAACTTCAATAGTTTTCAAAGTTTTTACTCTATACATATAAGGAAAACAAGCAACCCCCTGGTGGCCATGTTTTTCAACGGATCAGATTTATTTGAACAACCTTGATAGAAGGTCACCAAAGGAACATTTGTGCCAAATAATTTTAAAATCAGGCAGGTGCTTTTGGAAAAGAAGATTTTTAATGATTTTACAAATGCACCTATAAGGAAAACGAGCCCAGCCCCTGGGGGCCATGTTTTTCAATGTATCAGATTGATTTGAACAATCTTGGTAGAAGGTGCCCCAAGGAACAGTTATGCCAAATTATCTTTAAATCGGGCCAGTTCTTCAGGACAAGAAGATTTTTAAAGATTTTACAATGCACATATAAGGAAAACAAGCCCCGACCCTGGCGGCCATATTTTTCAATAGATCGGATTAATTTGAAAATATTTGGTAGAAGGTCCAACAAGGAACATTTGTGCCAAATTATCTTTAAATCGGGCCTGTACTTTTTGACAAGAAGATTTTTAAAGATTTTACGATACACATATAACGAAAACCAGCTCAGCCCCCTGGCGGCCATGTTTTTAAACGGATCGGAAACATTGGAACAATCTTGGTAGAGGGTGCCCCAAGGAACATTTGTGCCAAATTATCTTTAAATCGAGCCAGTACTTTTGGACAAGAAGATTTTTAAAGATTTTACAATGCACATATTAGGAAAATAAGCCCTGCCCCTGGCAGCCATGGTTTTCAATGGATCGGATTAATTTGAACAATTTAGGTAGAAGGTTCCCCAAGGAACATTTGTGCCAAATTATCTTTAAATCAGGCCAGTACTTTTTGACAAGAAGATTTTTAAAGATTTTACAATGCACATATAAGGAAAACAAGCTCCGTCCCCTGGCTGCCATGTTTTTCAACGAACCGAAAACAATTTCGGTAGAGGGTGCTCCAAGGATCATTTATGCCAAATTATTTTCAAATCAAGCTAGTACTTTTGGACAAGATTGTTAAAGTTTTGGCAATTTTCCCCTTTTCTGATGCCGCAGCAACCAAAGTTCTACTTGAAATTAAATTCTTTGAACAACTTTAAAAGAGGACCACCTAAGGAACATTCCTGTAAAGTTATTTTGAAATCAGTCCATTGGTTTAGTAGGTGAAGTCATTTGTAGGAAATTGTTAACAGACGGACGTACAGATGACGCAGGACTACGACGACGCCGCCGGACGGTGAGTGATCACAAAAGCTCACCTCGCACTTAGTGCTTAGGTGAGCTAATAAAAGAAAAACTTAACATCCTGGACCCAGCTGGCGGGCCATGGTGTGTTCATTGTATGGTGGTACCCGAAAGCTTGATTGTGATTCAAGTTTCAAAGCATACAACAACCTGGGGATACATTTTATGTTTAATACAGTGTATAAATGAATTGTTAACCTGATTACAGAGTCATCATTTTGAAAGCCATTGAGGATTTACTTGACAGTCTGTGTGACATCTGAAAAAATAGTTTGATCTTTATATCATTTTTCAACAGTTTTTCAATTAATTATATCATGGCGGCAAGTTCCACAAACCTATAGATATATTTCCAGGCTTTCTTGCAACTGTAGTACACACAGCATGCTTTCAAGCATCTTTGTACATTTCTGCATCACCTTTTTAGCCAATTGATGGAAGACAAAGGACGCTAGTTACTATAAATTCAGTCAATCATCAGAAAGAATTAATGGCCAAGCCAATTTCATGACACCTGGAGTCAAGCCCTCATTGTTACTGAGTGAGCAAGTGCAGCTCTACACAAAAAATAGATTGATTGATTTGTGATTACCCCATTTCAACACTTTCTAAGTCATATCATAGCAGACAGTTCACCTACCAATAATGCATATCGATGGTTTCATCATGCCAAGCGGTTGTTACTACATCTTGAACAAGTTGTAGTTACAACCGCTTGGCATGAAGACCGTGATATGTTTCCAGGGTTTCTCACATAGAGTGATGAGTATCCCCGCCGGTCACAGGGTTCAATCACCCTTCTGGGAACCAATTTATGCACCAGGCTCTCACAGAGTTTAAGCCATCGCGGATCTTCAATCCAGTCACTAACAGCGATGTACGTTGCTTAATTTTGTGAAAACGCCAACCACTCTGCCAACGTTGCTATAATAAAAGCCAGCTCTAAGCTTCTACGACAAGTCCGTAGAAGTGTAATTTGCACCTATACTCCATTCTCGTTACATTTCTACCTCTCTCTCTTGACTTCAACCTGAAGTCGCACAACTGAACACAAGCAGTACACATCATATGTAACATCACTGGGAACCAACGGGGTCTGGTGATGATGTCAACCCAAAATCCCACTTCTGTCACCATTTGTAGCATGCACCAGGTACTTCACAGAGTTAAGCCATCGTAGGAAAACCGTCCAGGCACTAACCGCGATGGACATTGCTTAACATTGTGAAAAAGCCAACCACTTTACCAAAGTCGCTTTACAAGCTGGCTTCTACGACAAGACAGTAGAACTTAGAAGTGGTATTTGTACCTATACAGTACCCCATTCCCTATACATCAGACAACAAGTCTTTCCAAACAACTGGTGAAAGACAAATGCTGCTTGTAACATTGCAGTGACTTCATTATTGTCAACCATCCGAGAGATGTTTGGCCAAGCTGGGTTTTGAACCCACACCCTCTGGCTTGACACCGACTCAAGACTGCATTTCTACCAAAAATGAGCTACAAGACTCTGTGCAAACAAATAGATGTATTATTTTGATAGGGTGAGGGTAAGACAATTTGAAAACATTGTGGCAAAAAGGTTAATATGGGGGTGTGACACATCATGTATACCTGTGGTAGGTGGTACAGTTGCCAAGTCGAATCCGGTTTTAATAGTCCTAAATCCGGTTATGATATAAATCGACCTGTGAAGATCTAGATCTATGCTAACTCACCGACACATGTGTACGATATTTTTCGATCAGAAATATTATATTCTCACCTGTAAATTAGAACAAAATATCCGAAGCAGTAAGATCATGTTTAAGTTCATATATCAAAAAGGGTTTTACATGAGTTTTGTTTATGTTGTTGTTGTTTTCTTCTTTCATAATATTGTACAGGGGAGCAAACCAAGCATTTTCTCTATTTAAATTATCTCCCTTTGACCATTAAAAATGAAACGCTAAATAGAGCTAAGTCATATCAGAACTGACGTTTCTAAACTGTATGTTGAAGTCAACCTCTGTGGAAACATCGCATTGGGAGATGTTTAATCCGTTCACATACGCAGATGTATCAATAGGGTTAAAACACAACTTTTAAAAAATAATGTGGCAAAAGGATAAATGACTAATTATGAGCAGTTTCTCCTTTAGAAACTGTTAAATTATTATTCTTTTATTCATATAGATTTTCTTTGCTGCGTGTTGAATGTGGGAAAGGTTTTAATTTTTTAACAACATGATCATCCGAAGTTCCGGACGTCATTAATTCTCATCCTTTTCTCGATTGACTTTGTATAATCAGTTAACTGAGAAGAATTTGCTGATATTCATTCAGTAATCGGCGTGGTAGTTGTTTTAAAAGAGTCGACTCTCTAAAAGTCCAGATATGAAGAATTTCAGGTCTCTTTACAATCTGTTCAAATGATGCATCCATACTGCCAATGTTTATTGTTTATTGGGACCTCATTATTTTGAGCAATATTTAAGTGAAATCATATTTTATGGACAAAACATTAAATGTTCGGTATTTGATATCGTTATGACTCGATAAGTATGCACACACATATCTCATGTATAACTAGGAAATGTTTGAGTTGCTCTCAACAATATTGTTAGATTGCCTGAGCCAAAGGCTCAATGTGATCTATTCTGAATACTGTCCATATGTTTCATACGAAGTCTACTCTCACTGGAAATGTATCAACAAAACTTAACAGGAATGTTCCTTTGGTGTTCCTGACTTTTCGTTCAAAATGTTTTAAAGATTTATATTCTAAGTATAAATGTAGTTGCTACGAGTAGCATCAAAAACTGAAAGTGGGGCCCAAACTTCAATTCTCCTTTGTATCCGCTTCTCTGCGATAATTTGGTACCAATGTTCCTTGGGTGACCCTTTATCAAATTCGTTCAAGCCATATTGATTGGTTGATAAACATGGCTGCAAGGGGATATCAGAAAAGGGTCAAAGGTACAAAACTTTATAATTCAATACTATTAAGCAAAGCCACCAGATAAAGGCATAAAACAACCATTTAGCTTCAGACGCCATCTCAAGCACCTTTCCCTCATACGACAATACTGCAGCAGAGGACTTTGAACGTATTTTGTCAAAAAATAGAAAATCTCCATAATTGAATGGATAACCTATGACAAAAAGTGGAAAACATTGTGGCAAAAGGAGAAATTGCACGTTTTGTGCAATTTCTTCTTTTGTCACTATGTTTTCCAAAATCCGTCTACTGCAGAGGCGTCAGAAAGCGTCTATATGAGGGAAAGGGTTAAACTACTGGACTTCAACCAAACTTCATAGGAATGTTCCTCTCTCAAAAATGTTACACTAAAAACAAATGTCCTTTATGTATAAGCTAAATCAGTCAGTGTCCACACCTTGCAGTTTCATTCCCAATCTTGAACACTTTTTTCCCTGTAACAAGCAGTTACACTTTTGCTTGTTTACAACAATACAATATCTCATTTACAACATACAGACGCTTTCTGACACCTCTGCAGCAGACGACTTTTGAAATAATGTCTCCATTTGCCACAATGATTCAACTTCATTTAATAATCATAATATCATTTATAGAGATTGTCTATAGTTTGGACTTGATAAATTCAAAGTCGTCTGCTGCAGATGTGTTGTATGTGGGAAAGGGTTAAGGGTCATCCGGGTCCTCTTGTTTTATATCATGGTGATTCCTGGGTGAATCACCATACTACTTACTTTATCCTTAATGGGGAGTTCTCACCGCCGATCTGAGTACCTCGATCTAATGGGGAGTTCTCACCGCCGATCTGAGTACCTCGATCTAATGGGGAGTTCTTACCGCGGATAGGAGTACCTCGATCTAATGGGGAGTTCTCACCGCCGATAGGAGTACCTCGATCTAATGGGGACTTCTCACCGCCGATAGGAGTACCTCGATCTAATGGGGACTTCTCACCGCCGATAGGAGTACCTCGATCTAATGGGGACTTCTCACCGCCGATAGGAGTACCTCGATCTAATGGGGACTTCTCACCGCCGATAGGAGTACTGTACCTCTATCTGATGGGGAGTTTTCACCGCCGATAGGAGTACCTCGATCTAATGGGGAGTTCTCACCGCCGATATGAGTACCTCTATCTGATGGGGAGTTCTCACCGCCGATAGGAGTACCTCGATCTAATGGGGAGTTCTCACCGCCGATAGGAGTACCTCGATCTAATGGGGAGTTCTCACCGCTGATAGGAGTACCTCGATCTAATGGGGACTTCTCATCGCCGATAGGAGTACCTCGATCTAATGGGGACTTCTCACCGCCGATAGGAGTACCTCGATCTGACGGGGAGTTCTCACCGCTGATAGGAGTACATCGATATACTGGGGAGTTCTCACCGCTGATAGGAGTACCTCGATCTAATGGGGAGTTCTTACCGCTGATAGGAGTACCTCGATCTAATGGGGAGTTCTCACCGCTGATAGGAGTACCTCGATCTAATGGGGAGTTCTCACCGCCGATCTGAGTATCTCGATCTTCCCGACCGGCCAAATTCCGCGACCAGGTGTTTGGTCGGGGGGTCTACACAACCGAAGGGGACCTCTGTCAGACCTTTAGTGGACCATACTAGCTCAACTCAAGACCCTTCCAGACTACTTCAAGATCACTTGCCGACACACTTCTAGACTTCTACTCGACCTTCCCGATGTCTACCCGATCTACAAGACCAGTCCGACTTTTCTTCGACCTCTACCCGACCATGTACGATCGGGCATGATCGCTGCACGATAGCATCAGACTAGGTGTAAAACTAGTATTTTGTTCGGTATTCAGTTGACCGAAGACTATCTAAGAAGCAACATCGTGGAAGTTATTAATCAGCACAATATGTGACTAGATGTCTTCCCGATGAACTAGACCTTGTACACGAGTTAACACGAGTTTACAATCAGCAAAATATGTGACTAGGTGTCTTCCCGATGAACTAGACCTTGTATACAAGTATACACGAGTTTACCAGAGCAGCTACAAGATTTTTTTCAGACCGCTTCCAGACCGCCTGGCTCCTCTAGCGCTTCACTGATTTGTTTGACATGTCAACAAAATCCGTGAATACACCCCGACCGAGGTAGACCGCTGCAGACCGGGCTGGACCCCCCTGCAGCCCGAAGGAGATCATTGCACGACTGCATGATCGAGTTTGTTCGAGGTACTCAGATCGGCGGTGAGAACACCCAATAATGCGGCGTTCACACAGTGCCGATCATGGCCCCCGTTTTAGATCACACACGAAGTCGAAATATCTTCAATGATCTATAATGCCCTATCATTGTCTGAATGCAGTCGTATACGTTCGTAATAACAGAGTCCTACGGGTCGGGAATGGTCTGGAGAGGTCGGCCAATCACTCCCGACAGTTACATTCGGGCTGTACTATCGGATCAAAATCGTATTATTGTCTAGACGGTGTCCTTAGGAACGGGCATGTTCTGGAGAAATTTGTCATTGCGGTTTTTTGTCGATTGCGTTCAGATTATGCTGAATGCGAACCGTCTTTGATGAATCCGTTCCGGATCTGTCCCGTAATCAATACGAAATTCGACAATAAAACCCACGTCAGAGTCCCAACAAAGCAATTTCAATGCGGTACAGCAGACTGTGATCGGATTGTGTTCCGACAGTGTCCCGATCATTCCGAATATGGTGACAGTAATAGGATTCTGTAGTATATAACGTGTGAATGTGTCATTCATCGACAATACTTTGACCGGTCCACCATGATTGCTGCTTGCTCTCATGGAAATGGAAGAAGAAGAAGAAGAAGAAGACCTTCTGTTTGCCCAATTATTATTTGAACGGAAGGGCACTGCGACCCGGTAGAAATAGAAGGTACTGGGTCAAGCCCTGGATATCCAGAAGGGAGCAGCTCGGCCAGTATGATACAATGATGATGTCGTTGAGAGAAGAATATCCGTTCCAGAGCCAATACGCCGAACAGATCGGTTCAGCATCTTTACAGACAGTTGAAACCACATACCCAAGAGAGTTTGAGACAAGACCAAATAGTTGATATTTCGTCACAGCTCAACAGATGCCAGGTAGCCCGAGGAGCATTCTATATACCGTCCACATTCTACAGTTTCAGTTAATACATTGTCACCTGTGAAACAACCCGAAAAACGTCAACTTATCTATTGACACGGATATGGTGGAAACCTCAAAATAATCAAGATATCGCAAATGAATTTGTCCGCAGATCAGACTTCTTATTAGCAGGCATAATGAATTAACTTAATCCTTATAACGATGAAGTTATATAATTTAAAGGGAGACAATCTGCCGATGACTGACGGCGATGCTCCTTGTAGAACCACCGGTGGTAGAACGGTAAGAACCGCTGAGGCCGGAGTGAGAATTCACCGTCGCACGATTCTTGTATATGACGTGTCTATCACGTGAAACGGATGTCTTCCGTCTACGTCGGTCCACTGTCTGATCTCCGTCGGATCGTATTCGTGAGAATCGGGAGAGATTCGATCGGTTTTTTTACCATGCGAAATATTCAAATCGGATGAAGTGGAAGACAGACTCAGTGGTGCAGAGGTAGAGCGTCGGCGTCTCGAGTCCCGTGATGAGCGGGTCCTGACTTTGGGATTGTTCCACACAAACGGCGCGAGTACTGGTTAAGTCTCCAGGAAGCTTACATCGAGCGTGATTAATATAAGCTGAAAGCTTGCTTCGCAATCGATGTAAAATAAATAATGTTTAAATTAAATCGGATGAGAATTGGGACGAATTCGGCTGGAAAAGGCTGAATCGGAACGCTTCCTGAACAATATCCGATTGTTGTCGTGATTAAATAAATGATTTTACAAATTTAAATAAAGTTTGAAGAACCAGCAACGAATCACAGGATCTTGGTCGGACTTTTGACAAATTTTAATCGGAAATGGTCCTATCAAGGACGTCAGTAACAATCCTGAATGTCTGACTGAGGCTTTCTCACATACAACAAATCTGCAGCAGACGACTTTGAAAACATAGTGACAAAAACCTAAAAATCTCCATAAAAGATTAAAAGCCATTTTTTCAAAATGTGTCTGCTGCTTTAGCGTCAAAATGCGTCTGCAGGTGGGAAAGGGTTAATAAACATAAAATTAGTTATTCGATCCCTGCAACACTGACTGCAAAGATGGGAGGCTATAACTACTTTTCCACATACAGCAGACGACTTTGAAAACATATTGGCAAAAAATAAGAATATCTTGATTTATAAACCAAAATTTAATAATCTAATGGAGTTAGGCAGAAAGTCTCTGTACGTGGGAAAGGGTTAAGAGTTTGTATGATCTGAGCAAGGTACGAACCACAAATACCTTCCTATGAGGATAAAGTAGTTGATATATAAACATTTTGATTTCTGGTTTTAAAACAATTGAACAAACGACAACTTTTTATCATGTATGATAGGATTTATTTAACAATCTGTGTATTTCATTCAATTGCTAGTTTCTTGTACAACATTCAGAATTAAGTCTAGTTAGTTTCATGAAAAATGTACCTGTAAGATCTGATAAGGTTCTTCCTTGTTTGCAATTTAGCTGCTTCAGCTCTTTTTAATCCCTTTTCTACAGCAATGTTTCCCTTTTCTAAAAGTCTGTTCTTAATGTGTATATTTCTTTATTTCTTTCTTTGTAAGGGAAAATGAGGGGAGGGGAGGGGAGGGGAGGGGAGGGGAGGGGAGGAGGGAAGGAAAGGGGAATATGCTTATCAAATCTAACAATCATTGAGATACAACTGTTTCATATTTTGTCATGATTTGTGATAAATTGCCAGGCTAGTAAAACTCTTATTTCGGATGATGAAGTTGAATCCCATGCTTGATACATACACACACTTCTGTCACAGTATATTCCCATCAAGGACCATAACTCTTCAATGTCTACGTTTTCTTGCTGAGAATCAAAGACATTAGTTGAGATTTTGTCTCCATAAACATTGTGACCAAGTGTGGTGCAGATTGGATGAGGATCCTTCAATTAAGAGAGAGCAGACAAGTTTATTTTACTCAAATTTCATATATAACTCTAGCTTGCTTGGGACAATCTGGCTTGTCTAAGATATATTCTCCCCTTTATAAATGCAACTAAATATTTAGGTTTTAACTATGATCAATTTAGAGGGCAGAAACTTTTTGACATAGATGCATGCCAGCCCGGCCAAACTCAACACAGGTATTTCCACAATAAATTCAGTAATCAGGCCCTAGAAAGGAAATATGCACACAATCAACTCTACATCATACAGTAATAACTTTCCCAATTTTCAAGATGTTACTGGTTCATTTTCCCCCAAGAATTTGTTTGCTTTTCAAATTATTTCCATGTTGTAAACTATATAATTATGTATGTATGTGAATATCACTCTTTTTTTTAATTAACATGAATTTGTATTTTGGGCCGGTGGCCTTATGTTACAAAATAAACAATATCTTATCTTATCTTATCTATCTTATCTTATTTTCCCAAGAATATTTAAGATGCATCATTATGAGGTAAACAGTAAAAGCTGATGACTCTAGAAACCTTTCCCACCTGCAGATATATCTGCACCAGACATGTTTTGAAAACATAATGGAAAAAGGAGAAATTGCTTGTTATTTTCCTTTTATTTAATTATTGAATCAAGTTGAGATCATTGTAGCATAAGCGTCTACCACTCTCAATAAGATTTAGATCAATTTCTGCATTTGCTTTATTTACAAAAGTTGTTTGCTGCAGATATGTCAAATAGCGTTTGCAAGTATAAAATATTTGTCTGATGATGAACATTATAATTTTCTCAAGATGTTCTTTCATTCTTCATTACCCTTAACAGATTATCTTAAACAGATTACCTTTAACAGATCATTTTTAACAATTCAGGCAATAACACAAAATGTCTTGTAGATCTATAGGCGTAATCTTTATTTGAAATATTACATACTTCAAACTGTACTTAAACAACATTATACATGTACAGGTAGTTCAATATAAAAGATGGAAACACTAGCAGTTGTATTAAACCCCCCCACCCACCTCCTTTCCCACATACAGCAAATATGCAGCAGACGACTTTGGAAACTCCCTTTAAATGAAGGTACAATAATAGAATAGAGTTGAAAACATCGTGACAAAAGGAGAAATTGCTAGTTTTGAGCAATTTCTTCTTTTGTCACCATGTTTTCAAAAAGCTGTCTGTTTAAGGGTTAAAACTTAATCAAATTTCAAAAACTGACAATTTGTATTAAACACAATCTATTTAAACTTACATAAACAGGATTAAATAGCTCAACACAAGTGATAGATATATCGTTTTCAATATGTGCTTTCTAAAGGGTCTGCTGAAAAGGTGTGAAATTATATCATATTATGGAAGGCTGTTTAAGTATCAATACAGGTTTGCTTGTCTTTGCTTTTCTTGAAAAGTGTTTGTTTCTGTATAAAATTGAGATATATATATAAATTTCCACAAGTCCCTGTGCAACACACGAAAATACTACTCTTACTTTCCCTCTTGTATACCATTTTTGACGCCTCTGCAGCAGACGCCTTTTTAAAAGCATTGGTTGAAAGAAAAATTTGCTCATAATGAGCAATTTCTCCTTTCCCCACCATGTTTTCAACTTTATCAAATGATTACACATTTTGTTAAATAGTGAATTTCCAAAGTTTTTTCAAAGTCGTCTTCTGCAGATTTATTGTAAGTGCGAAAGGGAGGGTTAAGCTTAGTTTATTTTAATTGATTGCTCTACAAGCTTTCAGCTTATATTAACCCTTTCCCTCATATAGACGCTTTCGGACGCCTCTGCACCAGATGGCTTTTTGAAAACATAGTGACAAAAGGAGAAATTGCACAAAACGTGCAATTTCTCCTTTTGCCACAATGTTTTCCACTTTTCGTCATAGGTTATCCATTCAATTATAGAGATTTTCCATTTTTTGACAAAATACGTTCAAAGTCGTCTGCTGCAGAATTGTCGTATGAGGGAAAGGGTTAAAGCAGACGGCGTTTTGAAAACATAGGGACAAAAGAAGAAATTGCACAGAACGTGCAATTTCTCCTTTTGTCACAATGTTTTCCACTTTTAGTCATAGGTTATCCATCTGACAAAATACGTTCAAAGTGTCTGCTGCAGAATTGTCGTATGAGGGAAAGGGTTAATCAGACTTGATGTCCGTTTCCTGGATACTTAACCAGTACTTGCCACGCGTGTGTGGATAAAATATCAAAGGCAGCACCTGCTCTTCACAGGATTCAAACATGTGACCATAAAAATATATATCTCAATGTCACATGTAAACAAACAATCTCTATGCATATTTTATGCATAGAGCCATTAACCCTTTCCCTCATATAGACGCTTTCTGACGCCTCTGCAGCAGACGAAGTTTTGAAAACATAGTGACAAAAGAAGAAATTGCACAAAACGTGCAATTTCTCCTTTTGCCACAATGTTTTCCACTTCTTGTCATAGGTTATCCATTCAATTATGGAGAATTTCTATGTTTTGACAAAATACGTTCAAAGGCGTCTGCTGCAAAATTGTCATATGAGGGAAAGGGTTAACAAAGCTTAACAAAGAAAATTGACATTTTATAAATTCAATGTAACAACACTCTGTTATAATCCAATGAAAACCATGTGATAATTCATATTTTTAATCAGATATATTTCTGATTTGCTGGTTCACTCAGATTAAACCAATCAGAAATGTTGTTACACAACCCATATTTATAAATCATTTGAAACTAGCTTATTTTATAATGATTGAAAATTATGTTTTTATTAATAAGATTAATTTTACAGAGAACCTCACTGTTTAGGTTAGATTTACACACGCTAAATATTACAGGTCCGTTAGTAATGATGCAAACAAACATAAGAATTAGAATTAGAACGCACATGTAATCTATGTATATTACTAATAGCGGGATAACTTGGGTCACTTTTTTTATTCCTTTCCCAGCTACAAAACCTTTGCAGCAGTCGACTTTGAAATCATCCGGGGGGAAATATGGAATATCTTTATAAATGAAAATTTAAATATTGAATAAAATTGAAAATATTGTTGCAGAAGGAGAAATTTCTCGTTTTGAGCAATTTCTTCTTTTGCGACAAAGTTTTCAAAAAGTTGTCTGCTGTAGGGGCGTCTATTAAATTACGACATTTGGGTTCCTGGCTTTTTTTGTATTAAAATATTAATAAATAAATTAAACAACTGCATTTATGCGATATTCAAAACCTGTCACTCAATGTAGTGTTATGAAATCATAATAAATTATTCTTTAAACTCGTTCTTACATTAGACCCGATTACATTACATTCTCACGACATATTTTTAATATCACAGGATTAGTCTCTTAACAATCCACTTTTATTATATTATAATACTTAGCATTGAAGCAAAATATAACCAATCAGAAATAGTGTTACTCAACCCATATTCACAAACCATTTAAAAACAAATGTTTGACAATTTCGAAATGGTAAACAGTGAGTTTATTAGGATAAAACAAATTTTTGTTTCACAATCATCCAATGAAAAGCATGTATTTATTTGTTTCAGCTAGACAGATTACCGATTGGCTAATGTATTGAGATTAAACAAATCAGAACGATTGATACTAGACTCATATTCACAAAACATTTCAAATAAATGATTATTCTTGATTTGAAGATTATTGGCAATTCATGGTAACGATACTTGAATAGCCTGACAAGCTGTCAGTCGTCTTGAAAATAAATGAAGAAAACAATGACACCATTCCAAAATTGGAAAAATAATTTTGATACAGAGTAAGCCACATTAGACTGTTGCTCGTTTTCCGAAATGTTTTTGAATAAGCCTGCTGCATTAAAGTAGTCTGTATCAAGGGATTGATTCATTAATCAACTGATGGGAAATTATTAAAATTAATACAATGTACAACATAAGTTAAACATTTCTTACACCTTTGCATCAGTAAACAGTAGATAACAATGGGAGAAAAGGAGAAATTTCTCAAAACAAGTAAATTTTTGCACTCTGCACCAATTCGACTGCGCATTTTTGAGATATAACACTTTTTTCGCAGGATATTTCAAATCTGAATGAAAGCAGAACATTTTAAAAACATCAAGGCAAAAATGCGGACATAAATCTTTCAATGATACGAAAATATTGTGTCACAAGTAGCCTGCTGCAGACGCAGGGAACTGGCTCGTTGTCAAAATTGATCACTATGTAAATGATATAAGCGTTTATATTATTTACATAGTGAGCAATTTTGACAATAAGCCAGAGTTCCCTGTGGCTGCAGAAGCATCAAAATATGTCTGTATATTGGAAAGGGATTAAATAACATATCAGATAATTATCGTTTAACATCTTCATGATAAAATATATTAAGACACACACACAAACACAGGTACTCATTTTTTTTGTGAGACTAAAAGCTTCTTAAGCCATTAGTCTACAGTTCACACATTTATAATTTTTTCAACAATTTTTTAAATGTTTTACACATTTTTTTGTATACTGTTAAAAACAGTATGTTTAATATTGCATAATAAGGATTTGTGTATTCAGTAGTCTATACTACATCCATAACAGCATTTCAATATTTTACCTGATACAGATAATTGTAGATGCCTCTGCAGCATTTAACTCTTGAAAACATTGTCAGAAAAGAACAATTGCTAAAAAACAAGCAATTTCTAGTTTTCACACAATGTTTTCAGAGCAGACAAATCATATCAGGTAAAAGGTTGAAGCAAAACAAGGAACTCAACAAATTTAAATATTGACAATTTATTGGATATTGCAAATATCAAGTAATTTTACTGAATGATCAATCTATTTGGTAAAAGTTACACTTATTTATTCAGATCATAGGGGCCTGTGGCACGCTAGTTAAAAAAAGAAAGAAAAAATTGTATATTCTATTATATATAGATAAAGGATTAACTTCATCTTCAGCCAGATTTGACCATTGTTTACGTTTTGGTCTGATACAAAATAAAAATCAATGATTGAATAAAGCACTTTGCGCCAGCATGTAGCCAAAACATCTACACTTAACACTGGTCACAAGAATGTTATCTGCAAGCAATCAACTTACAAACACCAGACTTAAAATCAGGACACTTACAGTGAAATTTGACATGTCAGAGGTCTGCAGCGCCAATTTTATAGAGATTTTAAGGAGACCTGTAATTGGCCGTTTCAGTTTAAGAGACCAATGAAATAACCTGGATCAAAGTATACAAAAATATCAGAAAAACTTTAAATTTATGAACATACACACATTTTATGTGATATTAAATAACCAAAATGCGCTAATGAAGTCAAATCACTAATGTTTCATATTAGTGCGTTCATTTGTTTATGTCATAGGAAATTCTTGCTGCAACTAGTTTTATCACATAGCTTTATAACCAGAGATGCGCTCGAAGTAACGTTGCAGACTCATGTCCGACCTGTCAAATTACAACGTTAGTGTTGTGATTTTAAGCCTGGTGTTAGTAAACCTATCGTTTGAGGATAAAACCCTTATAATCAGTGTTTAGAGTAGATATTTGTCTACACATGATGGAGCATAGTCCTATTTCAATCAACGTTTTCTTTGGTATCGGACCAAAATGAAAATATGGGTCAAATCCGGCTGAAGAAGAAATGACGACCCTTGTCTATATTTAATAGAACATACATTTTGTTATTCACTTTTTTAAATAGCGTGACAGGTCCCTATGATTCAATTTATTTCTTGAGTCATGATTTCAAGTACAACTAGCTATAGAAGACATGTTAACCCTTTCCAACTTGCAGGACGCATTCCGACGCATTTGCAGCAGGCAGCTTTTGAAAACATTGTGGAAAAAGGAGAAATTGCTCATGATGAGCAATTTCCCCTTTTGCCACAATGTGTAAAACTTTGATTAGACACAGATTTTTGAAAATATTTCACATTTTTGCTAATATAATTTTGAAGTGGTCTGCTGCAGAAAGTCGTATGTGGGAAAGAGTTAAAATAAAAGGATTACAATATTTAAGGAGAATATTATTGGATAACTATTATTATTTGATCAGAAAGTAACAAAGCAGTACCAATAAGAGCTAAGGACTGCATGTTTTTTTTTACAAATTAAGGTTTGAAAAGAAGTCCATATCCTAATAGATACACAATAACTGTCAGAAAAAAAGTTAATAAACACAATAAATACAGTTGAATTTGGAGTTCATGCTAATAAGGAGGTTAAGGACATAAAACTTAACAATAGTTCCACATTCATTCAATTGTATAACCTATTTTTCCCCTGTTTACTGCTTCCTTTGTGGGATACGGCCACTCTTCGATCCGGACGGAGTGCGGACTTTCTGCGAAGAACGCGTTTCTTTCACAGCCGTCTTGTTGGCACGTACGAGATTTTTCTTGCTGTGTTTCTTACTTGATTGTATTTGCTGTAGTTTTTGAGCGTGCTTCGCCTTGGATACCTGAGCTAAAACTTCGGCACGTGCGGACACTGCATGAGCACGCTTTGGTGCCTGCCTACTCACACCCTGAGATTTTTTTGATTTTGCAGGTGAAAGTTCGATGATGGAAGACTCGGACAAATCACTCTCTTCCCCTGCGCTTCCAGAGCGATGGTATACAGACATACTAGGATGTTCAATCAGCAGGTTTTCCAGATCTGTGATGCCAACTCTTGGAGATTCGTTGCTTCCTGTAGTAAAACGTGGAGGTGGCGTAAGTAACCAGGCCTCGGAGGAGTGCCCGTGACTTGCATGAACATATAAATAGCGAGTTTGTGAGGCAGGACTTAACATACGTGGAGTGGAGCGTTTTGAAGGACTAGAATCGGAAGAGTCACTGTTTGAAGGACTGAGTTTTGTGCACGACGCCATCACAGACTGACACCGGCTACCTAGGTCACTTGTGTCACCGTTGGTCCTGTTGCCAGGGTAACAGGTCACATGACTTGGGCGAGCAGTTGGATTGACACGGAAAGCACAGTCTGGAAAAGATATTTGACCTTGATAAAAGTTTTCTTTCTCCCACTATATCAATTTATTTTACTAAATATTTTTTATTTCATTTGTTATTATGGTCATTTTATACATGCTATCTAAACTACCCTATTTATATCAACTGGTTTAATTATTTTATGAATTGTTAATGATAAATATAATAATTAATTTATATTCATGTAATAATATTGTTTTTTAATTTATACAAAATAGACATGACTATACTATACAACTATACATGTACATGTAACATGCTTTATAAATATCAAATGTAAATCTTTATTGCAACTTTTTTAGAGGCAGAATTTAGAAAGGTAAAGCAATTTAACACTTTGTAACATAAAGATTAATTTTGAGACATATTTTCAGGAGTGGACTTTAGAAATAACTAGGTAAACATTATAGGAAATCTCTATAAAAGACAGATGAATTTATTAAATGGACTTGAAATATTGTGGTAAAAGGAGCTATTTCTAATATTTGACTCAATGTTTTCAAAACAAGGTCTGCTGTAAACATTTTGTACTTGGGGGAGGATTAAGTATTCTGCTACTAACATAATTGTGGAACCGGCTTAATTGCTTTAAATTACATTGCAGGATCTTCTTATTTTCCAAAGTTGATGAATCAGAAAATGGACCCCCATCAAAATGTAGGTTTAATGATCTTTAGCTAGTAAAATATAATATTGAGTTCCTATTTCATATATTCCTACTGTACATTGATGATTCAATGTGCTACACTGGTGCTATTAATGTATTCACATGACCAAAAAAGAGTGCCGCGGAGCAAATGGCAACTCCATTGCTCATCTGTTTTTTTTTCAAAGATGAAAAACTATTTAAGCCAGACTAATGGGACAATAGACATGTGTATTATTCCTAGGAAAATGTGTACCAAGCGTTATTTGGAAATGTTGAAGGGTTTTGAATGATGAGTTATGAGGTAAGGTTAAAGTTGACTACATGTACATAGACGACACCTGAAGGGTATCACAATAGTCCAATATTTTTTTCTTCAAAAAACTGACAAGCTAAAAAGCAGTGAACACTCTATATATATATAACAAGAGAAAGTTGATGCAAGGCATCAATGTCGCCGGAAAAGACTGCATTGATTTATTGATGTATTCTTGACTTTCCTTAGTCTATTCAAACATTAGGAACGTTGAAATGAAAACATTTGCTTATAAATTTTATATGCATACCTATACATTAGGGTATCTATAAAAAATTAACGAAATGTGTACACATTTATCTTGGCTTAAATTTAATTTTGCTGTTCTTACTTATTTAAATAATAGTATTCATTCATATAATTTCAATGTTTGTCAATCTTATTCGAATCACAAGGTAAATATCCTGGTATTGCTTTAAAGGGAGGTAATTTGAAGAAAACAAGTCTTCAAAAGGAGAAATATATCAGCATTACCGTCTACATTTTAAATTGTTCTATTGTTTGTGGATTTAAAAATGTTCTTTTTTTCTTATTTCTACATGTACAACGAAATATTGCGGCTTCTCTTTGACGCTTTGCGTCAAACATTCGTCTTGTACTTGTCTAAAATAAAATAATATCACTCGCTTTTTCATATCGAAATGCGCATGCGCGAAAATCGATGTTAAAGGTCACGAACCTACACAACAGAATAGGGTCTATATTTAGCTTAGAAACAGTTCCTACTTTAGATATTCATGGATTAACATTATTAAATGAATTCTACACAAATCAAGACATCTCTTTGAACATGAAAACAACATTTAGTAAGTTAAAATTGCTATTAAAAGGAGAATCCGAAATTGACCTCAATGATGACACATAAGAGTCTGCATTAGGGGGTGTTGGTTCACGTCTTGAAGGGACCACTTTTGTCTTCGTAAATAAGACAACAAACTTAAATGCGAGTGAAATAAAAAAAACTGCAAACATTAAAAAATCGGAATATTTATTTCATTTTAGATGTGTCATTTATTAGTGTTCGTAAACAGCCACAATTGTAATATGTTCAAATCATCTAGATTTGTTTCTTTCTAATAATAAGCCGCCCTCCCATGTGATTTCCGAAAAGCTATTAAAAATAGAAGTCGCGGGCTTCTGCCCGGCGACTAATAATAATAGTAATGGACGTTGTTACAATTATTTAACATGTGACTTTTCAATGGGAGGAAAAACCATAATAATGTCATTAATGAACCGGTAATTCATATAATTATAGACCATAAATGTTTTGACTGTGCAATAATAAGCAAGACATTCTTTTATTTTGTTTACGGTTAATTCATACATGTCCCTTTACCCAGTCATTGAAATTAACTTTAAAATTCACTGGTCTGAAAATCCTAAATGTTTGATTTTGCTATAATTATATAACATGTAAAAAAAATGTTTCAATTCGGTTTTTTGCCTTTTTCAACATTATTTTAGTTCTATCACAATGACAGTTATTTTATTCATGATCCCTGGGTAAACAAACCAGTACTAGGCTAGGAAATGTACTTTGCCATAGGGCACTCCACCATAACAATTGCCCTGTGACACCCTGTTCCAAACTTACCACTCGACCATGGCTGATTCCTACATGTTAAATTACACTTGCCAAAGGGAATTTTTCACAAGTCTGAACCAAGCGTTACTAGCTACCTAGGACCACTACTAGACGACTTTGAAAAGGTTTTGTAATAAGGTGAAATAGCTCATCAAAAACAGACTTCAATTTCTCCTCAGATATCTGCATAGCAGATGAACCTATTAACATCAAATAATTGAACTGTGTTGGACTGTAGTATGTCAACATTTCTTGTATGAACTTTAGGATCTGTCTCTATTACTTTCTGTCAAGTTCACTAATGTAGTCAATACTGTCATTATACCAAAGTCCAATATATGTTAGGTATGAGGTTTCAATTACTGTAGGTGACCGAGTACAACTGTTGACATTTTGACAGGATTTCAGTTGCATAGTAAATAATTAACCCTTTCCATGTTACAGAGTCATGTAGATGTAGATAATATAGAATTAATTAGATTTTATTTAGAAAACTGACAGGAATTAATTTTAAAATTTAAAAAAACCTTTCCCACATAGAGCAAATCTGCAGCAGACAACTTTGTAAACCTATAGGCAAAAATATGGAAATGCTTTTTCAATGAAAGAATAATCAATGAAAAGACATCAAAAAGTGTATCAAATGGAGAAATTGCTCATCATGAGCAATTTCTTCATTTGCCAAATACTTACAAAAGTCGTCTGCTGCAGAGGTGTCAGAAAGGGTCTGTATATGGGAAAGGTCAAGCAAGATGAAATCAAGTGAAATGAGTAAAATAATACATGTAGTAATCTAATGATAAGATTGAACTATATCAAATTCATATGGTGATTAAGAAAAAATTATATAAAACATTACAACAGATTGATATAGCATGGGAGAAAGAAAACACCATAGCACAGAACTGAGTGGTTTTGTCCCCCTTTCTGTTCTAGTGACTCAATTACCATAAACCAATTTATTATTTGACCAGTGCCCACTCCACTCTACGCTAAACTACGCTAAATACATGTTCATGCAAAATCAATAACGCCAACAAAGGCAATATTAAAGCGGTGTAGAGGAAGCAAAGGATATTTCCCTTTCCTGAATAAAACTGCCTTTTGATGTATATGTCAGGTGAGGTATTTTCCCGCATTATATTTCTTAAATCTTTATGTTGTGGTGTTCAAAAGAATTATTTCAAAATTATTGTGACTTCCTACAACATAGGGATGTCGGATCAATCAGGAATTTAACCTTTTCCCTCATGTAGAGACATTTTGGTTCATCTACATCAGACAAAATCTAAAAAAAATTCAGCAAAAGGAAAAAGTGGTCATAATGCAAAAACAGTCCTTTTGCCACAATGCTTTCATCTATTTAAGGGTTTATTCCTTAATTTACCCTCTCCCTCATACAAACAACTTTGGACACCTCTGAAGCTGACGGCTCATAAAAACATCATTTTAAAAGGAAAAATTTGCTTTAAATGAGCAATTTCTCCTTTTGTTGCAATGTCTTCAACTCTATTGTAATAATAATACTTTCATTTATAGAGATTTACCACATTTTTGTGCAGATGTGTTAAAAGTCGTCTGCTGCAGATTTGTTGTATGTCGGGAGAGGGCTAAAAGTTAAACAAGGGACCTTATACCCAGGGATGCTACAGCTAAGTTGGCAGGTGTTTATTGACCAGTACCAGCAGCCTGTCCCCAATAATCTTTGTCAGCAAACACAGTCAAGGGCTATTCATTACTGGATCAATGTTCGTACATATTGATTTTGGATGCATAGAAATCTTCATTCTCTTTTACTTTGATTATTTCCCTGATACAGTGTACTTAACACTTTCACACATTATGCCTTTCCCTCATGAAGACGCTTCTGACGAATCTGCAGCAGACAGCTTTATTTAAACATGGCAACAAAACAAGAAACAAACAAGCAATTTCCCCTTTTTGCCACAATGTTTTCATTGCAGTAAATATACGGTTATATACCATCATATTAAAGGGATTTTCTATATTTTTAACCACATGTTTCCAAATTCATCTGTTGCAGATTTGTTGTATGTGAGAAAGGGTTAAAAAACAGATCCGCAGTCAATGACTTTGAAAATCTTTTATCAAAAATATGATTCTCTCCATCTACTTGGTTTTGTTATATATCATTTCATATCAAATACCACTTGCCAAAGGAAACGTTTCACTGGTCCAAACCAAGTTATTGGCCAGGGACCATACTGCCAGTGCTAATTTCGCAGAATGTGTGTCGAAATGAGTTAATAAAGTGAAGGGACGATTAGCAATTAGTTATCATAATCATAATCTTTGTAATTAGCATGCCACAGTATTCCGGATCAAAAGTTAACAATTTCCTTCATACAAATCTGCAGCAGACAACTTTGAAATCATCTGCGCGAAACTATAGAAACATCTTCAAATAAAAGAGGAATTATTGAACTGAGTGGAAAACTCATTTTAATAATTTTCTCTTATTTTTCACAATATTTTCAAAGTGGTCTGCTGCAAAGGCATCAGAAAGCTTCTATATGTGTGAAAGTGTTGACAGGAAATCCTTAACCCTTACCCTCATATAGACGCTTTCTGACGCCTTTGCAGCAGACAGCTTTTTGAAAACATGGTGACAAAAAGAAGAAATTGCACAAAACGAGCAATTTCTCCTGTTGCCACAATGTTTTCCACTTTTAGTCATAGGTTATCCATTCAATTATAGAGATTTTCCATTTTTTTGAAAAAAATAATTCAAAGTCATCTGCTGCAGAATTGTTGTATGAGGGAAAGGGTTAAACCACTAACCTGTTATGTTAGTTTTAGAGTGGTCTGCTTTAACCCTCTCCCAAATACAGACGCTTTCAGACGCACCTGCAGTAGGCAACCTTTTAAAACATTGTAGCAATAGGATAAATAGCTAATTTTGAGCTAATTCTCCCTTTACCACGATGTTTTCAAAAGTTGATTGCTGCAGAGGCGTCAGAAAGCCTCTTCATGTGAGGAAGCTTTATAATAAACAACTCAAGGAAAAATATATTATATCATCTGGGCATGATTTGGAAGTAAAACTATCATATATAAAGCTGAAAACATTGTGGACAAAGGATAAATTATTCTTTTAGGGCAACTTTTCTTCTTTCCCACATTGTTTTCAACAGCTGTCTGAGACAAATGGAACAAAGGTTGTCTGTATCCGAGTGTCAATCCCCAGTACTACATTGAGTTGTGTTACTGACCTTTGACATTTCTATACCCTGAGATCCCTGACGACACTTTTGTAGACTGGAGGACAACTTTTTACAAAGTTTGCAGCAAATGAGAAATTACTGAAAACAAGCACTTACTCCTTGTCTTAAAATGCTTTCAGCTCAGTTTCAAAACTTAGTCTGAATCTCACAATTATTCTTAAACCAGTGCATTTGGGTTTTAAAACCCCTTTTCCCTCATACAACATATCTGCAGCTGACAGCTTTGAAAGTTTTTGGTCGACAATTGGCTATATAAATGACAGAATATCTTATTTAATAAAGTTGAAAACATTATTATGGTTAATTTCACCTTTTGTCACAATGTTTCCAAAAGTCCTCTGCTGCAGAGGTGTCAGAAAGTGTCTGTATGTCAGAGAGGGTTAACTCTATTCATTAAGCTTACTTTCATTTATAGATATTTTCTATGTTATATTATATTTATGTTTTAAAAGTCATCTGCTATATATAGATTTGTTCAATATGTTGTACGTGGAATAGGGTTCAATAATAATAGGATTGGTGACAGAGAAGACCATCAACTACCTGAATGTTCAATGACCACCCAATCTTGATCTGCCTTTTCTTTTTCCCCAGTTTCCATGGCAACCTGATTATCATTTTGGGTGGTTTCATCCTGCTGAGGCTCACTAGACTGACCAGCTCCAAACAAGTAATTTGCCCAGCTCAGCATATTGCCTGAAAAAGAAAAATTGAAACTAAGTACTACAATCATCTAGCTACATTAGGGAAAGGGTAAAGTGAACATGTATGTAATACATACATGTTCACTTAACCCTTTTCCTTGTGTAGATGCTTTTGTGACGCCTTTGCAGCAGACGACTTTAAAACTTTGTGACAAAAGAAGAAATTGCTCAAAACGAGCAATTTCTCCTTTTGACACAATGTTTTCAACTCTATTCAATAAGTATACATGTCTTCATTTAGTTTTCCATATTATTGCTCAGATGTTTTCAAAGTCGTCTGCTTCAAATTTGTTGAATATGGGAAAGGGTTAATCATCAAAAAAATAACTCTTATCTTTAAAACCTTCAACTGATGATTATGAACATTTTAATTCTGAGGGGAAAACAATTTCATCTGGTTAAGTGTTCTCTCCCAAAAACCTCTTTTATTGTAGACTGTATTATAAGAAGTCAAGGCTAAATAGAAATGCAAACATATAACGAAAAAGGAATTCTACCTTTTCTTTCAATGCTTCTTAATTAAGATTTTCTTCAGTTATATAGCCTAGTATACTGTAGTAGGCAACACAAAAAGCCTACATCATTTTGAAGTTACATCTGCAATTTGCTTGAAAAAATCAGGTCAGATGCGCCATTCTGTGTTACACTTTATTTTCTACATGTTATGATCGTCAATGTTTTCTAAACTAAATATTATCTACTGTTATAGTCAAAGATGTCTGAATCATAGAAATGGTAATTGTAATAATTAATGAAATTCCATTAGCAGTCAATGGTAACATGCTATATATAAAACTAGAGATCGATAAAAATAACAAACTGAAATAAATTATCATGAGCAATTTCTCCTTTTGCATAACAACTAACTTTTTGTACCAAATGACTTCTGAAAACATTGCGTGGTATAGGAGAAATTGCATAATTTGCTTCTTTTCTATGTTTTCAAATCGATATGAAAAAAGAGAAACTCCATAATTATGATTCATTTGTAACCTTTTTTATTTGCAAATCTTTTCAAAGCGTAAAAATGTCATGACAGGTAAAACATTTAATGATTTCACTCATACTACAAATCTGCAGCAGTGGACTTTTGGAATTATCATGCAAAGAAACAGAAAGCTACTCACAGTCATGAAAATATAACTATCAAAAACTTGAGACCCCGAAATTGTTTTAAAAGTTAAATCTGACTGACCCAAATTACATAAGTCTAGTTAAAAACCTACTATTGCCTACACCTGGTCAATAAACGACTTGTTTGGACATTAGTGGCTACCCTCAGGTAAAGGTTACATAAAGTCCTGGACAGTAAACTTTATCTTGACCAATGGCCAAATTACAGTAGGTAATTCACCCTAAAGGCTTAACAGTCACCTTAGGTGACCCCCCTGTGGTCTGATATTTTGATTGCTTTTCATAACAAATACAATCACATAGCAATCTTTGGCACTTATTTGAGTTGTGCACTAGAAAAACATAATGACAAACAGTGCACAGGGAAATACTGTCATAAGGGAAAATAAATCACAATTGCATTGCAGTGTTCAGTTAAATTAACCAATCAGAATAGGATCAATAATAATTTTATAAAAAACAAATCACTATTTTTTCTATACAAAAAAGCATGAGTTTGTGTTATTTTCAGCATACCCTGTTTGGTAACTTTATGACTTGTTGGCATATCACAGAACAACAGTGATACATGTAGTTATGAATGAAGCAATCATCAAATATAATTTATGTCCCATATATTACCACCCTCTACTTTTTCTTGCTTCCATCGAGGTCATTCTCAAAACATTAGTTTATTACCCCTTTCCCTCATATAGATGCTTTCTGACACCTCTGCAGCAGATGGCTTTTTGAAAACATGGCGACAAAAGAAAATATTGATCAAAACTAGCAATTACTCCTTTTGTCACCATGTTTAAAGGGTCTGTCCAATTCAATTTCAAAAAAAAATCGGGTATGATTTCAAAGACGTCTGTTGCAAAGAAGTTGCATTATGGAAAGGGTTAATAGAAAGAAAAAAAGGGATATAGAAAGACGATTTAGACAAGGGTTATGCTTTGATCTGCAATCTTATATTTAATCCATAAACATTTAAGTTTGCATAGCTGACTTCATTTATATAATTATAACATCATGTCTATTTTAGTTACAACTTCTTACATCATACAGGTGAAAGTATACATGTACGATAATATATACATATTGCGCATTTCAACTAATAGTGTCACTTTACTTGTTCTGTTATACAAGTTTAACCCTTTCTCTCATAAACATAGCTACAGATGATTTTGAAAACATCATGTAAACAAAAATATTGAACAACTCTATAAATCTAAGTATTATTGGTACATTGTGGCAATTGTAAAAATTGCTCATTTTATGTATATGTCTCTGCGTGAAACAGTTATAACTACTTCTTAAATTACAAACATTTACAATTATTTCACCCTAAGCTTTTCTTTTCGAATTATTCAGTTCAATAGCTTTATTTTATCATTGCCAACTTAAAGAACATGTTATGTTCAACAGAATGAAGCCATGGCAATGCATTCACCTTGTTAATTAAGTATATAATTTAATATGTCCTACCTTGATTATCCAATTTTATCATTTTATTTTCAGCTTTATTTTAGAGAAGCACAGCAGTCGATGTTACTGAGAGAACTGAATTGAACCCAAATCTAATGCATTGGAATTCAACAGATGCCAAAAAGACCAAACAAAGAACTTTCTTTGTCTTTGATATCCATGGTTACAATTACACCTTTCTTATGGATTATAATTTTGTATTGTAACAAAAAAGCATGTGAGATTTTGACAATGATAATGTTAATAAAGTGTTGATCACACTAACTGAACTATCAATGGTTAAATATATAACCCTTTCTCTCATATGACATAAGAAACATCTGTCAAAGTTAATTCAATTTCAATTCAATCATTTTTTCTTTCTAAGTCTCAAAATGGGACCTATGAAAATATCAATAGCATGTACAACATAATCAAATACATATGATTGTTTATGATATTAGAAACATCTGTTAAAGTTAAAAACAAAACATTACAGCTCAATTGTTGTTGGACTTTAACATAGATCTTATAATCAATCTTAACCCTTTCCCTCATATAAACTCCTTCTCATGCCTCTGCAGCAGACAACTTTTTGAAAACAGTGTGGCAAAAGGAGAAATTGCTGAAACCAAGCAATTTCTCCATTTGCCACAATGTTTTCAACTCTATTTAATAATTACACTATTATTTACAGTTGTTTTCCCACTTGTAGACGCATCTGCATTAGACGACTCTTGAAAACATTGCGACAAAAGGAGAAATTGCTCAAAACAAAGTTAGGTCTGCTGCTTACTTACTGTATGTGGGAAAGGGTTAAAGTCATCTGCTTAAATTATCAAACCCGTTCGTTGGTAACAATCAGGAAAATAGTAGAAGTAGAGAATGATGCAATGATATTGTTGAATTTGAAAATTCCAAATCAATAAAGCTTCAGACACAATGTTTGTAATGAAAGAGATACAAATCTGTATGTAACATAATAATTGAACTAATAGAGATTCTTTCTCATTAACGAACTTGAATAATTTATTCATAAGATAGCAACATACCTGAAAAACGGGTTATTCAACCTTACTGTCTGGAGATTTTGTAGATTTGCCAACCAGGTGAACACCTACTCTAATAATATATCCTCTATTTTTTTCCTAAATTGTTTTCCGGTTTTTAATCCTATATTTATTTGTCTGGTTTTTGTTACTCAGTTGGAATGATTTATAAATTCTATGAGACCAGAGGATTATGTCAATTGTCGTCAATAAAATGTAAAGTGATTTGATGATGTAATATGGTGCAATCTGCATTCACTAAGCAGGCTATAATTTCACAACAAGTTGTCAAAAAGAATCCTTTCCCTAATAAGCTTATATTTCTCCAACAATATATTGAGGGCTTGGCGTGAAACGGTTGTAACTAAAATTGGTATTTTTTTACCAAGGTTGATCACCTTCCCATAAAGTCTTTTATAAGCGTTAAATCATTTTTTTGGTAAACAATGTAAATTTAGGTGCCATTGCTCGTTTTGAGTAATGGCACCTAAATTTTCATTGTTTACAAAGGGGTCAAAATTGCCCCTAAACCAGGGTTTTCAAAATAGGTTTTTAGTTACAACCGTTTCACGCCAAGCCCTCCAATTATAAAGCTATGTATCAAACTTCTTCTTTCGTTTTTCTTGATGACTGCATTGTTTTCCAAAAGAGATTATAAACCAGGCAACAAAAAACACCCCAAATCCAACAACATATCAGGTAAACACTTTAACCCTTTCCCTCCAACTCATATAGATGCTTTCTGGCGCCTTTCAAGCAGACAGCTTTTTGAAGAAATTTCTCCTTTTGTCACACTGTTTTCAATTCTACTCAATTATTGTACTTTCATTTGGAGGGAGTTTCCAATTTGTTTGGGGTATGTTTTCAATGTCCTAGCAAACATCTAGGCCAAAAATATGCAAAACATCAACAAAAGAAAATAGTTGTATCAAATGGATTTGAAAACAGTGTTGTAGAAGAAATTGTGCCAATATGCGCCCGCAAGTTGGAAAAGGATAACTATTTGACTAGGTTTGAATCTATCGGTCTTTATGATATCTCTTGATTGTTAACCATTTCCCACATATAGACACTTTCTGACGCCTCTGCAGCAGAGAACTTTAGAAATCATTGTGGCAAAAGGAGAAATTGCTCATAATGAGCAATTTCTCCATTTGCCACAATGATTTCAACTCTTTTCAATAATCATACTATCATTTATAAATTTATATTTACCAGTATATATTTTGGACTTATTTTATGTCGGAAAGGGTTAACTCCTCCTTGCAAAGAAACATCTTGAAAACTCTTTCACATATTATCTAGGACCTTCGACACACCTCTTAGTCTAACAGCCAACTCCATTTCAGGTCCCATCTTCAGCAAACTTGTCAAATATGATTGAGCATTTTAACTTAACCCTTTCCCTCATACGGCAATTCTGCAGCAGACGACTTTGAACGTATTTTGTCAAAAATTAGAAAATCTCCATAATTGAATGGATAACCTATGACTAAAAGTGGAAAATATTGTGGCAAAAGGAGAAATTGCACGTTTTGTGCAATTTCTTCTTTTGTCACTATGTTTTCAAAAAGCAGTCTGCTGCAGAGGGAAAGGGTTAACCAAAAGCAATAGCTAGTTTGATCATCACAAATGCCATGTGCCACCAATGGGTTAAGATAGTCCCATTCCTGTTCCAACATGCAGATGATTGCAATGATCAATTGCACCTTTTGTGACAATGTTTTAACTCTTTTCAATATATATTTTTTTCTCCTCCTCTTCATTGACTTTACAAATACATGCATCTACACAGTCTCCCTGCCACATCAATGAAGGATGCGGTCTTCTTCAGTTCCTCCATCTTGCTGTTCAGTTTTCTCTTGTATAATACTGGCAGACATTGAAATTAACTGATCAGAAAATCTTTAATTCATGTTTGGTTAGGTTATATATTACATGTAAATTTACACTGACCAAAGGATTTTTTTACTTGTGCAAACTATAAGTTACCGGGCAGGGACAATAGGATCACTTTTAATTGCAGACTTTACTGGCCATACACCTACCCATCCGTGCTCTAGTAGGGGCCCTAGTGAGTATCATTGAAGTATATTCTCTGCAGTTAGTCATTTCTTGCCACATAAGCATTGCCATGGTGCGGACAGCTTGAATTTTGAATGTAAATATACATCAAGCCTGAACATTTTTTACTATGCATAGCCATTCTTGGCTGGTATATGCTTTAATGGGCCAGCTTCACAGTACTGAATTAATGTGTGCATATGTAGTAGAGGGGTTTGTTCCATAGATAGCTATGTGTTTGTATAAGGGGATACTTATACTGCCTTTCTCTACTACATCTCTATATATGCCGGCTCTATAGCAAGGCAGTAAACACATAGCTACATAGTGTCTATCGTATAGTATGGGATAGACCACTCTACTACATTAACATATATACATGTTTTACTTTGATCTCACAATTGCAAAATACTTCAATCACAATTTCCTGATAGGATATACAAAAAAGTTTTCACCAAAGGTTGTCATAAATATTTTTTTGGATATCATATACAAAAAAGTTGTCATAAATTTTCCCAGTGGGTGACATTGGAGACAGAAAGGATGTGCATGCCAGTAAGTTGATGATATGGTTTGATTAATTGGACTTAAACACCATTGACAACAGTAATGTATCATGTTGGACAGGTAACCTACCCATGTGTCTCTTTTCTCTCATGCCAGTACTCAACACAACAATCTTTTTCAGACAACTCCCACATAGATTTTTAGTCTATTGCTAATTTGGTGAAAATCGAATGATGCTCATGACAATCGACTTTTTTAATCATCAGATAGAATGAATGATCAAGCTTGGATATAAACTCACAAGCCCTGGATGAAAGCAAATCTTAGTTTACAGACTGAGCTGTTGCTCCTTGACATGTGATGATCTGGCATTTTGTTGAATTTGGGAACTGACAGAAGAGCAAACAACATATTTAGTAATGTAGAGCATAGATGTCTTAAGATTTAGTTAGTCCTTGGAAACTCTGTTCTTTAAATGCTTCAGATCACAAACTAAGGACACCATTGTAGACAATTGAGTAATCTTAACAAATGTTATCATCCATTTCCATGTAAAAAAATCAGCATACCCATCTCAGGTTATAACACAAACTGTGTCACAAAGCTTAACAATAATTAACCTTTTCCAACATACAATAAATCTGAAGCAGTTGACTTTGAAATTATCAAGTCCAAACTAAAAGAAATCTCTTAAACTAAGAGATGAAATCATTGTAGCAAATGGAGAAATTGCTCACTATGAACAATTTCTCCTTCTGCAACAATTATTTCAAAAGTCGTCTGCAACAAAGAATCTATTTGTGGGAAAGAGATATGTATAAAACACAGTAGGGTCTGAATGTCAAACAAAACTACAATAACACATTAACCTTTGCTTAAGTCAGATATATATATATATTGCCTCCTGCAGGTAAAATTATGCAAAGTAAGCAGTGTTAAATCAATACACCATTAATTATTATGATTGGCAGCACAGCAAAAATTACGAAAAGAATTGTACGTAGTAGTTCCCGGGGAATATATAGTGCATTTATTATTGCATTGACCTATATTCTTTGACTTTGAAACGCTGAAACAAGAAATCTGGATTTTGCATTCAATCTACACCAAATAATCATGCATCGAACAACCTGTCGGAACGCTGGAATGCTAGAAGGCTGTTACTTCATTAGTTGTTATATTGCTAAAAATAGACCTCATTATGAAAAATTTACGACGCCCTGTTTCACTTTGCGAGCAAAACAATCCTTAATTTATATGACAAAATATAAAACAGTGTTCCCGAGTTGTTGAGAGATGTTTATTCTTTCATGTGCACATACACAGATAACCGAAATATGTGGAAATTATGAGAAAATCGATCTGAAAGTCGTTTGACGTTTGCGGCCGTTGCCAGGCTAAAATGAAGGTCACTACGCAGTGAAAGAAATCAGCTGTTAAACAAAACATGAAAAATAGCTCATTTTAACCATATTCAACATAAAATGCATTAAGTTTCTTACCTTAGATGAAACCTCAGCAGATGAAAATGTTTTAGGTGAAATTTAATTTATCTTCTTTCCACAAATTTCAGAAAAGACGATTCGCTTTGTTCACTAACAATTTTTCGGCTGTCAATGTTGTCAGTTTGGGCAAGGTCGGCAAATGATTCGCTACTGTTGTGTTTACGTTCATTTGGCGTGTTTTGATTGGTCGATTGTTGTTATTTGTTCTATAAATAGAAACAGCTCATGAATATTCATTAGTCAATTGTTCTATATTTAGAAATCTTCACGCGTGCTTTGATGTTTACATCACGTGAACGTCATGTTCAGTCTGCAGGGTCAAAGGGGGGCGCCGAAGGGATAATTTTAAATAAACTGTCAAGCTTGCATTTAATCTAGCCTACGGTAGATTTTCTAATGGGAATCTAATAAAGACTATATTTGTTTTATATTTAGGAAAATCCATATTTTCTGGAAAAAATTTAGTAACACCTCAGACGAATATATTGTGCATCGTTTTCACTAGTGATTTTTTTTGCATGCATACGATAATCCAGTCATAAATCTAAGGTTATTTTCACGTTATTTGAAGATGGTTAACCCTTTACAAGAGATATACGACTTTTCACGTTTCTTATAAAGATTATTGTTTATACAAAACATAATTTAAAATTTAGTTCTAGATATTTTAAAGTATTCAGACGATACGTTATTATTCAAGCAGACGGCTATGGAAAGAAGGGGGCCATGGCGGTTCTGGATCGCTCACCTGCGTATTAACCCTTTCCCTCATATAGACGCTTTCTGACGCCTCTGCAGCAGACGGCTTTTTTTAAAACAAAGTGACAAAAACAAGAAATTGCACTAAACGTGCAATTTCTCCTTTTGCCACAATGTTTTCCACTTTAAGTCATAGGTTATCCATTCAATTATGGAGATTTTCTATCTTTTGACAAAATATGTTTAAAGTCGATCGTCTGCTGCAGAATTGTTGTATGAGGGAAAGGGTTAAGGCAATGTGACTTGTCTGCGAACAGTCAAAATGTAAAATTGCATTCCTAGTACAGAAACCTGGACTTACTTGTCATGCAAACAACAATTACTAATTTTGCGGTCAGATAAGCTAATAAAATTGGTCCAGAACGTATAGCTCCACTGCCACAACGCAAAATAACCAACACCCTATGTTGTCTGTCTTTTGATCAGGTGAGCTGTAACAAGTGGTTCATAATGGCCCTGGATCGCTCTACTTTGTTATGCAAATCACAAAGATAATTACAATAACTAATTTTGCGGTCAGATAAGCTAATACTAAAGTGTTATCTAGATATTCCTTTAATTTTCCCAGCTACCTTCAGTAGTTGAACTAAACTTTCTTTTGGGCTAACTGGGTCAAGGTCATAACTTCTAAGCAAAACTATGGAAAATCTCTATTAATGACAGTAACATTATTACAAAGTGTTAAAATCTGAAGCAGACCAATATGAAGACATCCTGGCAAAATTCTCCACATATATAAATTAGAGTTCAATTATTAAACAGAGTTGAAATTATTGTGGCAAATGGAGAAATTGCTAATAATGAGCAATTTCGCCATTTGCCATGATGTTTTCAAAAGTCGTCTGCTGCAGATGCATCATAATTTGTCTAAAAGTGGGAAAGGATAAAATTCCTTTTGTCAATGTATAAGTCAGACTAACAACACCACTCAAAAGTCACTCCTGAATATCATACCATGTCACTATGTCTGGCAATACAACATGGAGTGAATTAACCCTTTCCCTCATACGACAATTCTGCAGCAGACGACTTTGAACATATTTTGTCAAATAATGAAAAATCTCTATAATTGAATGGATAACCTATGACTAAAAGTGGAAAAAATTGTGACAAAAGGAGAAATTGCACATTTTGTGTAATTTCTTCTTTTGTTACTGTGTTTTCAAAAAGCTGTCTGCTGCAGAGGAGTCAGAAAGCGTCTATATTAGGGAAAGGGTTAATTGATTTAGATGGCATTATTATACTAGATGCCCGCAGACAACATGTCAAGCCCATTCCAAAGGTTTTGTCTTGGACATAATGCCCTTCCATGCAATTGCAACACAGACTGACAAAGAGTTGACCTGATAGCAGTTAATTAAGGGCCTTCTGTGATAACGAAGTGGTTGTAAAATGTCAAAAAGTACAATAACCCAACATTTTGTTTTTATTTTTGAGATACCATAGTATTCTGAAGTTTAACATACATCATTTTTAGTATTTTTTGTGTATGAAAGGCTGAGGCATATTTAACATAGGAATAATTTTACAAATCAACACATATGGGTCGGACAAGGTAGTCCTATCAAACATTTCTACCTTTGACCTCTAAGTGTGACCTTGACCTTTAAGGTACAGGCCTGGGTCTTGTGCGCCATATGTCACCTCATCATGGGGTGAACTTGTGTGCCCAGTAACTTGGGAATCCTATAATGCATGGTTTCTTGTTTTGACCTTTGACCTCTAAGTGTGACCTTGTCCTTTGAGGTATAGGCCTGGGTCCTGTGGGCAACACTTCACCTCATCATGGTGAACATGTGTGCAGAGTAACTTGGTAGATCTATGATGCATGGTTGAGATGTGGGCTGGACAAGGTAGTCCTGTCAAACAGTACTCATTTTGACCTTGACCTCTAAGTGTGACCTCGACATTTGAGGTACAGGCCTGAGTCTTGTGCAAGAAACGCCACCTCATCATGGTGAACATTTGTGCCTATTATTTTGGAAATCTAATGAAGCATGGTCAAGATGCAGCCCGGACAAGGTTCTGACGGACGGACTCATGCACATACATACATCAAACTGTCATCGTGACAATTATGGCGAGCTCAACGCAAGAGGGCTTGATAGTAATGTCAGAAAATACGTTTTACACACAAAGCTATCACTAGGACCAGAATGACAATAGATGTATCATCATGTTTCACTGGTTGCAATATGTATACATGAAGATTTAAATACAATTTAAACATTGTCAGCAGGACTGAAAGCTCATCAAATGTGGAAGGGAAGTGCTTTGTAGTATTACATTACTATGTGAAGTAGTTTCTTCCTAAGCTGCCTGTGTAAAGGATCTTAGTGAAATATTCACACCTTTTTACATTTGGTAAAAAGAAGGAACAATATCAAAGTATGCAATAATTTCTTATATTATCTAGAGTAGTTTTCAGACTATTGGGACTTTTTAGATCAGGATTTGGGAAATGGTCACTTTATTTTTTACTTGAATTTGGTCCCTTTGACCCACACATAAAACTGCAGCAGACGAATTTGAAAACATGGGAAAAAATGTTGAAAACCTCTATAAATGAAATTTTAATTATTGGATTGAGTTGAAAACTTTGATGCAAATGAAGAAATTGCTCATCATTTGAAATTTCTTCTTTTGCCACAAGCTTTTCAAAAAACGTCTGCTTCAGGGGCATCAGAAAGCATCTATATGTGGGAAAGGATTAAGGAGGAAAAGAATTGATGCTCTTTAAAATTAAATGAGAAAAGGATCAAACATCAAATAAAAGAATAAATAAATGGGGGTTTAAGTCCCAGCAACAAATAAGGTCATGTTTGGCTCTAAACCTTTTTCCACATATAGATGCTTTCTGATGCCTCTGTAGTAGACATCTTTTGAAACATTGTGACGAAAGAAGAAATTGCTCAAAATAAACAATATCTCCTTTTGTCACAACGTTTTCAACTTTTTTCAAGTAATTATACCTTCATATATAGAGATTTTCAGTATTTTGCCTTGGTGATTTCAAAGTCGTCTGCTGCAGATTTGCTGTATGTGGGAAAGGGTTAAATCACAATCACTAACAACTGAAATGATTGTTAAAACATTTAATTATAATATAAAGATAAAATTATTTGAGTGGATGTAACAAATCCTTTTAAACAAAACAAAATAAGCGTTAACAGTAATCGAAAACAGGTAAAGTCATCAATGTCCTTAACCCTTTCCCTCATACGACAATTCTGCAGCAGACGACTTTGAACGTATTTTGTCAAAAAATAGAAAATCTCTTTAATTGAATGGATAACCTATTTCTTCTTTTGTCACTATGTTTTCAAAAAGCCATCTGCTGCAGAGGCATCAGAAAGCGTCTATATGAGGGAAAGGGTTAACCATGGTGAGCAATTTCCCCTTTTCCCACAATGTTTTCAACTCTATTTAATGAATAAACTCTCATTTATGGAGATAATTCACAGTTATGTCAATATAATTTCAAAGTCGTCTGCGGCAGAATTTTCGTATGTGGGAAAGGGTTAAGAAATTCCAAAACTGTCCCTGGAATAACAGATTTAAAAAGCGGAAACATTGAAATATAAATTGCAAATAGGCTCTATACGATACATTCTAAAAATAAATGCAAATAGGCTCTATACGATACATTTTAAAAATAAATGCAAGGCTCTAGATATTAAAGGGGCGTTTTGCATGTTCTATAATCGTTATTTGACCCTTTAACCCTATGTTGTGAGTACTCAAAAGAATTGTCTCAGTGAGACGATTCTTTTGATTACCCACAATATAGGGTTTGCTTAAATAATAAGAGAGAAATTGAGGGAAAAGAAGCTGAATACCCCTCCTTATCTGGACCTCTGTAAATATCTTACACTGCACATGGTGCCACCTTATGGGGACAGTAACTCTTTCCCACATATGAATAATCTACAACAGAAGACTTTGAAAGATACTAGCCAAAACTATGTTAAATCTCTATAAATAAATGTATTGAATAAGAGTTAAAATATTGTGGCAAAAAGAGAAAATGCTCAGTTTGCAGCAAAGGTGTCCGAAAGTGTCTGTTTGTGGGAAAGGCATAATGCTTTCCAATTTTCTGCGATGCAACGGAATTTTAAAAACAGTTCAAGCAATTTCTGCTTTAGCCAGAATGTTTTCAACTTCATCCAATAAATATATTTTTGCCTACCGGTAGATGTTTTCAAAGCCATCTGCTTTAGATTTGTTGTATACATGTGGGAAACCTACCGGTAACGGATTAATTCAGAACCTTACCAATATTCATTCGATAAACAAATAATTATAATACTAATTCCTCTGCAAGAAACAGACTCAAAAGTCTCTTAGGAAGAGTTGCCAGTTGAGACTAGCGTTATGTGAGATTGATTGATTGATTGATTGATTGGGGTTTAACGCCGTTTTTCAACAATTTCTCAGTTATATCACGGCGTCCAGTTCACCTACTCATGCACTTCCTGGTTTTCTCACACCAGTACTCCACACAACAATCTTCCCAAGCAACTGGCTGCTTTTCCACATAGACTTAGCCCATTGGTGGAAGAGGAATGACGCATGTCGCATTGACTTTTGTCAATCCTTGGAAAGAAAGTTGGCCGAGCCGGGATTCCGTTATGTGAGAAAATCATGTTTCAAAACCCTTCAAACAATCACTGAATCAATTCCTTTAACACTTTCCCACATACAACAAATTTGCAGCATATGCCTTTGAAAACATGGTGACAAAATCCTGAAAAATCTCCATAAAAGATTGTTAAATAAAGTTGAAAACATTGTGGCCATCATGAGCAATTTCACCTTTGGCCACAATGTTTTCAAAAGTCATCTGCTGCAGATTGGTCAAAATGCGTTTGCAGGTGGGAAAGGTTTAAATTATACCTACATCAATAGGTACAATTTGGTTATATATTATGAGATATAATGGGGAAAAGACCTTTTCACCTCTCCTTGTCCAAGCTTTTGCACTAAGTTTATCTGAATTACGGTACCTATCTTATTTTTCACTGATCAATTTAGAAACGTCTTGTCCACCATGATGTATTGAGTGATGTCTATTCTTTGTATCTTATACATGCTTTCAATTTACCAGGTAACTTGAGTGAATCAACTTTACAAAGAGCCATCTTCCTTTCCACAAAGTATTTCCTTATTGTGATCAAACATTGCAGTTTGAGTGTCCGTGGTTTCAGCATGATATCATACAGCCACTTTCTAAGCTCTTCATCTCCGTCTAATAAGTCCTCATTTTCTGAATCATCATAATAGCTGCCGTCTGAACTGTCAGTATCAGAACCGTTATGTTTTTCATCTTGATTTTCTTCACCGTCAGAGTGGAAAAATATGTATGGTTCATTTATTAAACTACAGCCATTTTCGACAAGAAATCTAATTATTTTGTATTCTTTGTTATTACAGGCGATGTGGAGGTTAGATTCACCTGAGCTGGTTTTATCATCAATATCTGCCCCATGTGATAGCAAGATCTTCACAATATCCAATAAACCTTGAGCAATTGCATAATGTATGAGTGAGACAGTCACCTCTTCACAAAAGTCCACTGTCTCTAGAAGTCGGTTCCCACTTAGCCGACATTCCTGTAATACTGCATCTAAAACTATGTGGTTTTCAAAATCAACGGCATGCTCTATCACAGTTCTGCCTTCTGAGTCTGGTAGAATTTCAGCGCCCGCATTGATTAGTTGTTGTACTAAGTTGGCTGTAATCTCTGGCTGTGATTCAACATGACATTTCAGCACTGCATGAAGAATGGTCTCACCTTTACAATTTCGTGTGTTGACATTGATTCCCTTACATTCCGTTAATAGATAATTAACTATTTTATGGCATTTTTGTACTAAGCCAATGGACAGAGGTGAATCTCCAACACTGTCTATCATATTTACATCCGCTCCGTTTGCAATTAGACATTTCACAAGGTCTATATTTCCATTGCGTATTGCAATGATAAGTGGAGTAACTTCCATGTCTGATCTTAAGTAGCGACATCTTACAGTGGATCGAACATTTGGATCTGAACCTTTTTTCAGCAGAGCTTTCGGGATATGATTGTTCATGGTTTGCCACTGTTTGACAGAAACCATGGACAACATGAGTGGAGTGTTATTGATGTTGTTTTTGAGATTCACATTGGCTCCTTTCTCTAGCAGTAGGGACACAATATCCTCGTGACTGTTTCTAACAGCAAGATGAAGTGCAGATTCTTTCTCAAACACTGAGACAGCATTTACATTTAATATCAGCTCACTATCAAAGTCTCCCTCCAATCTTAATCTCTCGGAACTTAATTTGGATCGAGATAGTTCAAGCCCTATCAGCAATATAGCTAGACTTTTAACATCACCAGTATTTGCACAGATATGTAAAGGAGTAAGTCCTGCTTTATTGTACATGTTTATAGTGCATTCTTGGTGATCCACCAATATCTGGACGACTTCACTTACACCCTCGTGTACTGCTAAATGTAATGGCGTATTTCCATTCAAATCTGCGGAGTTAATCTTACATTTAAATGTCCCTGTTTTATCAATCAGCCATTTCAATGCATCCACCATTCCCTGTTCCACAGCAAAGTGTATGGCACATTTTTTCGTCAGTGGATCAAATTTGTTTACATTACAGTCGTTATGCTGTATTATAGCTTGTATGATATCAAGGGAGGGTACTCTTCCCAATATGTGTCCTGGTGAATCTTTCCTCAGAGCTAGCAGTATTGGCGATTCTCCGTCAAAGTCTTGGGCATTCACATCACATCCTGACTGTAAGAGGTAAGTCACTATTTCCAGATTCCTTGCTTCGATGGCAGCACACAATGCCGTCCCTCGCATACCTGTAATTTATAGCTCAAGAGTTTTACAGATGTTTGCCTTACAATGGCTTTCTTATAACAATGATCAATTAATTATAAAATAGCTCAAAGATTTATATACCTGATAGATTGGAGTTAATTGCCTCTTATAATTCAAGAAATTAACCCTTTCCCACATACAACAAATCTGCAGGAGACGACTTTGAAAACCTACCAGAACAAAATGAAAACACCCTTTAAATGAAAGGACAATAATTGAATAGAGTTGAAAACATGGTGACAAGAGGAGAAATTGCTTGTTTTGAGTAATTTCTTCTTCTGTCGCATTGTTTTCTTAAAGTAGACGTGTCAGAAAGCATTTTTATGAAGGAAAGGGTTAATATAGCTCAAAGTTTTATATACGTCATGATTGATTGGAGTTTAATGCTGATTTTCATTAATTTTTTCAGAGCTACAACGGTAGTCGATCACCTACCCAAATGTTTCCAGGCTTTCTTACACCAGTACTCGAAACAACATTCTTTCCAAGCAACTGGATGCTTTACCACATAGATTGAAAGGCCATTGGGAGAAGACTAATGACAATTGTCGCATTGACCTTTGTCAAAAGTTGGTCAAGCTTGGGTTCAAACTCACAATACCTTTACTGTCAGCATTGCTATGGACTGAGTTAATGTGACTCGGCTTTTATTATATAAGGAGTTAAACAATGCCTCACAATTCATTTCGTGCAACTCAATTAAAACCTATATTGTGGACATTCCAAAATATGGTCTCAGTGAGATGATTATTTTGAATACCCAAATCATAGAGTTGAGTTTCCCACCTGCAGACGCATTTTGACGCGTTAGCAGCAGGTGACTTTTGTAAGCATTGTGGCCAAAGGTGAAATTGCTCATGATGAGCAATTTCTCCTTTGGCCACAATGTTTTCAACTTAATTTGACAATAAAGCTGTCTTTTATGGAGATTTTTCTTGTTTGTGTCAATTTGTTTTCAAAGCCCTCTGCTGCAGATTTGTTGTATGTGGGAAAGGGTTAAGAAAACATGTTAAACATTTCTTATCTAGGTTTTTGATAAATAGTATGCTGAGCCCCGGTCTGTAGTGAGGTGAGCTTTCATTCAAGATTGCGAGTTTGAAGCCCAACTTGGCCAACATTCTTTCTGGAGTTTGACAAAAGTCAACATGATAAGTGTCATGTGTCTTCCACCAATGGGCTAACAATTTATGTGGAAAAGCAGTCAGTTGCTTGAAATATTTTCCATATATTTGTCCTGATGTTTCCAAAGCTGTCTGCTACAAATTATTGTATGTGGGAAAGACATTAAACAATTTGAAAATGGTATCAATCCAACACATTAAGAACCAATTTCCTTGCATTGTCTCCATTATTTCACAATGAGCCTTATATTGTAGGTATGCATTATAATTCTATTGACCAGAACAGTTCTAATGAGTTACCACAATCAAATTACCAAGCACATGTCATGATCATTCTTAGCCCTGTCTTTGGAACCCAAGTTCTTAACTTAATTAACCCTTCCCCACCTGCAGACACATTTTGACCCATCCGCAGCTGATGGCTCTGAAAACCGAAAATGTTTCCCTTTTGACAGAATGTTTTCAAGTCTCTCCAATAGTTATAATTTCATTTATAGAGATTTTCCATATTTTTTCCTTAATGTTTCCAAGTCAATTACTGCAGATTTGTTTTTTTGTGGGAAAGGATTAAACTTAAATTAAGCCTTTCCCACCTGCAGAAGCATTTTAAAGCGATAGCAGCAGACTACTTTTGAAAACATTGTGGCCAAAGGTAAAATTGCTCATGATGAGCAATTTCTACTTTGGCCACAATGTTTTCAACTTTATTTAACAATTAAGCTATCTTTTATGGAGATTTTTCAAGAAAACTGGCAGCAGATGACTTTGAAAACATACCCCGAAAAAATCAGAAACTCCTTTCAAATGAAAGTACAATAATTTGATAGAGTAGAAAACATGGTGACAAAAGGAGAAATTGCTCGTTTTGAGCAATTTCTTGTATTGTCGCCATGTTTTTAAAAAGGCTTCAGAAAGCGTCTATAATGAGGGAAAGGGTTAATGTATGGGTACATACCAAGCACATGGTCCATCCTAGCCCCATCTTGAACAAGTTTCTTTACTTCATGTACACGTTCTGTGTGAATAGCCCTGTGTAAATGTTCCGTCAGCTGAAACTTCGAGTTGTCGCTCATGGCTTAACAATTTACATCACAGATCTACATCTGGAAAAGTCAATTTCAATTTAGATAGCATTGAAAACATTGTGAGAAAAAGTGGATTGATTGACAGGAGAGAATGCAATTTACCACAGCATTTTAACTATATCACATCAGCAATTTCATCTTAATGTAAAATCATTTTAAATGTTTTCAACTTTATTTAACAATTAAGCTATCTTTTATGGAGATTTTTCAAGAAAACTGGCAGCAGATGACTTTGAAAACATACCCCGAAAAAATCAGAAACTCCTTTCAAATGAAAGTACAATAATTTGATAGAGTAGAAAACATGGTGACAAAAGGAGAAATTGCTCGTTTTGAGCAATTACTTGTATTGTCGCCATGTTTTTAAAAAGGCTTCAGAAAGCGTCTATAATGAGGGAAAGGGTTAATGTATGGGTACATACCAAGCACATGGTCCATCCTAGCCCCATCTTGAACAAGTTTCTTTACTTCATGTACACGTTCTGTGTGAATAGCCCTGTGTAAATGTTCCGTCAGCTGAAACTTCGAGTTGTCGCTCATGGCTTAACAATTTACATCACAGATCTACATCTGGAAAAGTCAATTTCAATTTAGATAGCATTGAAAACATTGTGAGAAAAAGTGGATTGATTGACAGGAGAGAATGCAATTTACCACAGCATTTTAACTATATCACATCAGCAATTTCATCTTAATGTAAAATCATTTTGTCTGTACTAAAGAAATGGTTAAAGTGTGCGTATACATGAACCGAGTCATTTTATGTTCTGTAACACAAGAACAGTAGATTTATCTAGATCAATTAAATTTGAGACAAGCTAAGTCCAGCTTACACAAAATATTCCTGCAAGGTCATTGTCTGTCTATTTATTATGCTTTTTGAAAACATAGTGACAAAAGAAAAAATTGCACAAAACGTGCAATTTCTCCTTTTGCCACAAAAGGGTTAATACACTAAGATTAGCTTGCAAAAATCCTAGTGTTATCCATACTTTCTAATTACTCGCTTGTGGGTCAAGTCAAAGGCTAAGTGACCGAGAGACTAGGTAAGCATTTATCACGAAACAAATAGTCCAGGTTATATTATGCAGAAAATCTAGGTGGAATATTACAATAAGCAATGATTGAATTTGATTAAGTTTCTCCCATGTGAAAGGTTCCACATATTTCAACACAACTTTTTGCGAGTATGGAACTTCAGTGTCTATCCACAAAAGAAATGCGTGCTTATTCTTTACTTCCATATATGAGCCGTTCCACGAGAAAACCAACAGATCAGCATGCACAGGCTTATCTTGGCCGACACATTCCCTCTCAGGGGGTTTGAGGTATAGAGTAATGATTCCTGAAACAGAAAATCCACAGGAGGCGAAAAGTGTCTGTCCGGACAAGGCTGCCCAGCATGCTTTGGCTGATCCGGGTCGATACTTTTTGTAGAGTCCGGTGCGTTCTGTGTTCCAGACAAACCAACCCAACATCATTTTGGACTGTTGTAGAACGATTCAGACATTTCTGACATTTCTGACAATTATTGTAAATTTGGACTAAATGCCATTGACTTATTACTAGTCGCAAACACTCTAAGGTTGTTTAGTTACCTTTTCAACCAGGCAACATTGGACCGCAACCATACTTAACATTTGAACTAATGCGCGGAATCAAGGATTTGATTCTGACTGTTTTTGTTTGGTTGAGGTTATACAGCTGATAACCCTATACCTATCTGCTTTGTTTATTGACTTCATGTATTATTCAAAGTCATACATGCAAAAAGCTGTCACATAGTGAACTTATTTTTTTTACCTCAAGTTCTCATTGCTTTTCTTGTTTTTAACCGATCCACCATGAAAAAACACTTAGATATTTCGCCGTTACATATTGCATTGTAACATCAGATGAGAACAGTTGAAATATAAAATTGAGTTTGAGTACAGAAACCTGGACTAGGTTTTCTATGTGACACTAACCATAATCACCAATTTAATTCTAACATTTTGGTTTAATATATGATACTGCAATGTTTTTGTAAATTAACCCCCATTATGCATCGTTTAACCAGGGATGTGAAAAATAACTATATTGTATCCTAAAATATAACCCATCCCAACATTTGAAGCAAGTTAATAAACTAAAAAAGTATTAAAGAAATGACAATAACAAAGATATTTTCTGGAAGTTAAAACTTTCTTCTATTGCAATAGATAAAAATATTTGAATACGATGCACTTTTTGATAATCTTTTATCCTTATTACTGCAATGCATGTATGATCGACTTCAAATACATACAAATACAAAATGTTGAATTTTAGACAATTGTGTTACTCTGTGTGATATTTTAGCCAGAAAAACAGGTGTACAGGTGGGGTTGCTTATCCCTCTCATCTACTTTCCTGGTTTAACCCTTTCCCACATACAGACTCTTTCTTATACATGTACAGCAGACGACTTTTGATAACATTGTAGCACATGGAGATATTGCACATAATGTTTTTAACTCAATTCGATAATCATTTGTTCAATAATAAAAGAAAGATTTCCCATATTTTCAAAGTCATCTGCTGCATATTTGTTGTTTTTGGGAAGGTGAATGATCTGCTGAATTAACAAATTAATACGATTATAATATGGGAAAAAAACCTGTTTATAACTTTTTATATATTGAAAAGGGATGAATCTCTTACATTCTCCTTGTTAAAGAATAATACCATGGTACATTTATATTAAATGGATTAAAACAGCTAAATAAATAGAAATGGGAGTGGCAGAAGAGGGCGCGAATACACATTACAATAATATAATTGTTTCCACCAGAAATCTAGAACTAAACATACTCTACATTCCTGTCTCAACGTTATCAGTGACATGTTATATTTTGAAGAGTTATTCAAGGTACCCATTAACAAAATATATTTCAAAATTACTTGCAGATCATTAAGTTTAATTTGAAAATGAAACTAGAAAAACTAAATATACCTGTGTCCTAAGCTGTCAATTTTCAAGATATATAACTGCAACATAACTTTGTGTTTTAACTGCAATAACAAGAGAAAGTTGATGCAAGGCATCAATGTCGCCGGAAAAGACTGCATTGATTTATTTATGTATTCTTGACTTTCCTTAGTCTATTCAAACATTAGGAACGTTGAAATGAAAACGTTTGCTTATAAATTTTATATACATACCTATACATTAGGGTATCTATAAAAAATTAACGAAATGTGTACACATTTATCTTGGCTTAAATTTAATTTTGCTGTTGTTACTTATTTAAATAATAGTATTCATTCATATAATTTCAATGTGTGTCAATCTTATTCGAATCACAAGGTAAATATCCTGGTATTGCTTTAAAGGGAGGTAATTTGAAGAAAACAAAAGTCTTCAAAAGGAGAAATATATCGGCATTACCGTCTACAGTTTAAATTGTTCTATTGTTTGTTGATTTAAAAATGTTCTTTTTTTCTTATTTCTACATGTACAACGAAATATTGCGGCTTCTCTTTGACGCTTTGCGTCAAACATTCGTCTTATACTTGTCTAAAATAAAATAATATCACTCGCTTTTTCATATCGAAATGCGCATGCGCGAAAATCGATGTTAAAGGTCACGAAACTACACAACAGAATAGGGTCTATATTTAGCTTAGAAACAGTTCCTACTTTAGATATTCATGGATTAACATTATTAAATGAATTCTACACAAATCAAGACATCTCTTTGAACATGAAAACAACATTTAGTAAGTTAAAATTGCTATTAAAAGGAGAATCCGAAATTGACCTCAATGATGACACATAAGAGTCTGCATTAGGGGGTGTTGGTTCACGTCTTGAAGGGACCACTTTTGTCTTTGTAAATAAGACAAAAAACTTAAATGCGAGTGAAATAAAAAAAACTGCAAACATTAAAAAATCGGAATATTTATTTCATTTTAGATGTGTCATTTATTAGTGTTCGTAAACAACCACAATTGTAATATGTTCAAATCATCTAGATTTGTTTCTTTCTAATAATAAGCCGCCCTCCCATGTGATTTCCGAAAAGCTATTAAAAATAGAAGTCGCGGGCTTCTGCCCGGCGACTAATTACTTCCCTTCTTTCCAACAGAAATTGTAACATAAAATCAAAGTACTGAAAGTACCAATATTTATTGGATTGTTAGGATATATCATGAAATAAATTGACCATTGATGTATTAAATTGCTACATTATTTGGACCATTACGCAGTTTGTTCCACGATATAAGTATAACTGTTGTAAGCAGAGTAAAACACAATGTGTCGTGAAATAACTACATAACAGTGGAAAGCAGAGTAAAACACAATGTGTCATGAAATAACTACATAACAGTGGAAAGCGGAGTCAAACACAATGCGTCGTGAAAAAATTACATAAAAGTGGAAAGCAGAGTAAAACACAATGTGTCGTGAAATAACTAAATAACAGTGGAAAGAAGAGTAAAACACAATGTGTTGTGAAATAACTACATAACAGTGGAAAGAAGAGTAAAACACAATGTGTCGTGAAATAACTACATAACAGTGGAAAGAAGAGTAAAACACAATGTGTTGTGAAATAACTACATAACAGTGGAAAGAAGAGTAAAACACAATGTGTTGTGAAATAACTACATAACAGTGGAAAGAAGAGTAAAACACAATGTGTCGTGAAATAACTACATAACAGTGGAAAGCAGAGTAAAACACCATGTGTTGTGAAATAACTACATAACAGTGGAAAGCAAGAGTAAAACACAATGTGTTGTGAAATAACTAAATAACAGTGGAAAGCAGAGTAAAACACCATGTGTTGTGAAATAACTACATAACAGTGGAAAGCAAGAGTAAAACACAATGTGTTGTGAAATAACTACATAACAGTGGAAAGAAGAGTAAAACACAATGTGTCGTGAAATAACTAAATAACAGTGGAAAGCGGAGTCAAACACAATGTGTTGTGAAATAACTACATAACAGTGGAAAGCAGAGTAAAACACAATGTGTTGTGAAATAACTACATAACAGTGGAAAGCAGAGTAAAACACAATGTGTTGTGAAATAACTACATAACAGTGGAAAGCAGAGTAAAACACAATGTGTTGTGAAATAACTAAATAACAGTGGAAAGCAAGAGTAAAACACAATGTGTTGTGAAATAACTAAATAACAGTGGAAAGCAGAGTAAAACACAATGTGTTGTGAAATAACTAAATAACAGTGGAAAGCAGAGTAAAACACAATGTGTTGTGAAATAACTGCATAACAGTGGAAAGCAGAGTTAAACACAATGTGTTGTGAAATAACTACATAACAGTGGAAAGAAGAGTAAAACACAATGTGTCGTGAAATAACTACATAACAGTGGAAAGAAGAGTAAAACACAATGTGTTGTGAAATAACTAAATAACAGTGGAAAGCAGAGTAAAACACAATGTGTTGTGAAATAACTACATAACAGTGGAAAGAAGAGTAAAACACAATGTGTTGTGAAATAACTAAATAACAGTGGAAAGCAGAGTAAAACACAATGTGTTGTGAAATAACTGCATAACAGTGGAAAGCAGAGTTAAACACAATGTGTCGTGAAATAACTACATAACAGTGCAAAGCAGAGTAAAACACCATGTGTAGTGAAATAACTGCATAACAGTGGAAAGCAGAGTAAAACACCATATGTTGTGAAATAACAGTGGAAAGCAGAGTAAAACACCATGTGTTGTGAAATAACGGTGAAAAGCAGAGTAAAACACCATGTGTTGTGAAATAACAGTGAAAAGCAGAGTAAAACACAATGTGTTGTGAAATAACTACATAACAGCGGAAAGCAGAGTTAAACGCAATGTGTCGTGAAATAACTACATAACAGTAGAAAGCAGAGTAAAACACAATGTGTTGTGAAATAACTACATAACAGTGGAAAGCAGAGTAAAACAGAATGTGTCGTGAAATAACTACATAATGGTAGAAAGCAGACTCAAACACCATTCACCATCCAGACTGACAGTTTTTTTTTATTTAGTTTAACCCTTTCCCACATACGACAATTCTGCAGCAGACGACTTTAAAAACAAATTTGCAAAAATGTGAAATATATCCATAAATAAGAGTTGAAATATTAAATAAGAGCTGAAAACATTGTGGCAATGAAGGGAAATTGCGCATCATAAGCAATTTCTCCTTTAGTCACAATGTTTTCAAAAGTCGTCCACTGCAAATGCATCAGAATGCAACTGCAAGTGGGAAAGGGTTAAGAATGACATAATATATATTCATAAATACATCACAAGACAATTCAAGAATCTGCTTTAATATCTTCAAAATCTTATTCTTCATAAGAAGACAGTGCTGCAGTTTTAGAGCGTCAACCTCTTGTACCAAAGGTACCAGGTTCAAACCCTATGATGTGCATGTTCTGCCTTTGGATTTTTCCACACAAACGGCGCAAGGACTGGTTAAGCTTCTTCCAACAAGCAGATAATTTATCTAGCCTGATTAATATAGGCTGAAAGCATGTTTCGCAATCAATGTTAAATAAATAAGTTTAAACTTAACTACAATAAATTCTTTCCCTGATAAAGACAAATTGTATCACCTCTATCAAACAAATTATTTGAAAACATCATATAACAAGTTAATTCATTGAATTAAGATCCCCCGCAAAATAAAGCACTTGAACCACCAAGGTCCATCTCAATAACCCATTCCCACATATAGACGCTTTCGGACGCCTCTGCAAACAACTTTTGAAAACAATGTGGCAAAAATAATGAGCAATTTCTCCTTTTGCCACAATGTTTTCCACTTTATTCAATAATTGTTCATTCATCTATAGAGATTTTCTCATGTTTGCCTAGATGTTCTAAAAGTCGTCTGCTACAGATGTATTGTATGCATACCATCCTTTTCTCATTCTCAAGGGGGAGTTTCATGATCTCAAAGTGGGAGATTGGGGTTTGAAGGGGGAGATTTTCAGTGCAATGAATTTAACAGTAGAAATGTTCACGATAGAATGAAATTTAGACAATACTTTCAATACTGTATTGTCAATATTTATAGGAAAAGAATAAAACTCATTTTGAAAATATTTTCTATTTAACAGAATATTTTCAATTGTATGTTAGCATTTAAATATTATTTTGGCATGTTTTCAAATTCATGCAATGATATTAAAAAAACCTTTTAATTGTGGTTATCTAGAAAATCAAGCAAGTTCTCTCTTGTGTCAATGACTTCATATTGCATCCAAGAAAGAAAAATCTTAACCACATTTAAATTAGACCTACCTTTGAATGAAATAATAAGTACCAATGGAATCTTTGTTAATCAGGGAGAAATCATTTAGTTGACAGACACACATTGTTTTGAACTTTTGAAAGAAAGGGCCTTTAATCAGTGACAATTTGTTTAGAAGTCAATGTTACAAAATGGTTGTAGTATTTTTTAGTACATTCATATCTTCATGATTTAAAAAAGAAAAATTTTTTTTTTTTTTTTTTAAATTTCAAAAATCGTGAGTTTTTTCCTCACGATCGTGGGGGTGGGGTTACCCTATTCAAATCGTGAGACTCACGATTGAATCTGGAGGGTTGGTAAGCATGGTATTGTTGGAAAGGGTTAAAATCAGAGTGAGACCAACATACATTGCTGTATGTAAATTGGATCTGATGACATCAATAAACACGTCTATACACGCCTATACACGTAAATACTCATGAACATGTGCTTGTTTTTTTTTGGCCCAATGAAATGGAACGATACAACCAATGCTCGGTTCTATAACTTCTATATCTTACCTGTTTTATACCAAGCAATTTTGTAGGCGTCAATTTGAATGGGATGACACAAAGGTCAATCTGAGCCAACCTGTATGGGGCAGTTATCAGTTTCCAACTCAGTAATCAAATCATACCTCCAAGTTGTTATATGTTTCAACTCTTTCCTTGCTTACTTTGGAAACAGACAACTGAAAATTGCCTCTTCAGGTAAAACATTTATATCAAGTCTTTGTTAACCCTTTCCCTCATATAGACGCTTTCTGACGCATCTGCAGCAGACGGCTTTTTGAAAACATAGTGACAAAAGAAGAAATTGCTCAAAACGAGCAATTTCTCCTTTTGACACAATGTTTTCCACTTTTAGTCATAGGTTATCCATTCAATTATAGAGATTTTCTTTTTTTGACAAAATATGTTCAAAGTTGTCTGCTGCAGAATTGTCGTATGAGGGAAAGTGTTAATAAGATTGCACCTTGTAATATTTGTTACTTCAAACAAAAATCTATTTTCCAGTGGACTACCGGTATGTGGCAGTGTTCAATTTGGCCGAGTGCGAACTAGACTCGATGATTCGATGAGTTTTCTTCCAAGATTTTATGACAAATGAGGCCTCTAGATCGTTCAAAAGGTTTTCTCAAACTGGTCCTGGTGACCTAGTTTTTGACCCAAAATGAACCAGTTTAGAGCTTGAAAGAGATTTGCTGGCTACAGACTGACTGACGAAAGGACAGACGACACTAATAACAAATATCCTATCCACCTTTGGCGTGGAATAAAAATGAGAAATTATCCATAACATGCAGTTATCATTTTTCTGCAATGTATATCAAAATTGCCCTTATACTTTTCTTTTATCACAGGAGCCCCCTGGACAAAAAGGCTTCTAATTGTATCCCTGCAGGGGAAGAAGGGGTTTGAAAACAGTGGGGTTACACTTCTAGCTTTGATAGTTTTATCATTAGGGTGATCTGTAAAGCATATATACAGTCAAACTTGTGCTTAACCCATTACTTCACAGGGCTTTTCATAGGTCGTCTGCTTTACAATCATCAGACAAACAATTTCACCAATCTAAAAAACTGAAAGATTTATAGTGATAAAGAGTTAAAAATATTGCAATAAAAGGTGAAATTGCTCGTTTGGGCAGTTTCACCTTTTATTGCAATGTTTTCAAAAGTCGTCTGCAACAGCAGGCGTCAAATGACGTCTGTGTGATGTAATGGGTTAAGACCAACTAGGAATAAAATTTCCCTGTCTATAGCGACCATACCCAATTACTCATCTCAAAAACATTTGACAAAACAAATTAAAAACTTGAGACAATTATGAATATTAACAGAGTAGAACCTTCACATGACATGGAGAAATTGCTCATTCTGATAATTTCTTCTAACTTTACACATCAAGTCATCTACTTCAGGTGGTCACAGATAAAATTGGTGTACATTATAATGCACATATAAAACAAGAGGGCCATGATGGCCCTATATCGCTCACCTGATTTAATAGAACTTCAATAGTTTTCAAATGTTTTCTCTATACATATAAAGAAAACAAGCAACCCCCCTGGTGGCCATGTTTTTCAATGGATCGGATTTATTTGAATAACCTTGGAAGAAGGTTACCCAAGGAACATTTGTGCCAACAATTTTTTAATTCAGGCAGGTGCGAAGATTTTTAAAGTTTTAACAATGCACATATAAGGAAAACAAGCTCCGCCCCCTGGTGGCCATGTTTTTCACCGGATTGGAAATATTTGAACAATCTTGGTAAAGGGTGCCCCAAGGAACATTTGTGCAAAATAATTTTAAAATCGGGCCAGTACTTTTGGACAAGAAGATTTTTAAAGTTTTAGCAATGTACATATAAGGAAAACAAGCCCCGCCCGTTGCGGCCATGTTTTTTTCAACGGATCAGAAATAATTAAACAATCTTCATAGAGGGGTGCCCTTAGGAACATAAATTTTGAGCAAAATAATTTTTAAATCAGGCCTTCACTTTTGGACAAGAAGTTTTTTTAAGATTTGGCAATTTTCCCCGTTTCTAATGCCGCAGCAACCAAAGTTCTACTTGGAATTAAATTCTTTGAACAACATTGAAAGGGGACCACCTTAGGACCATTTCTGTGAAGTTATTTTGAAATCTGGCCAGTACTTTTGGACAAGAAGATTTTTAAAGTTTTAACAATGCACATATAAGGAAAACAAGCCCGACCCCCTTGCAGCCAAGTTTTTCAACGGATCGGAAATATTTGGAAATTTACTCCTTTTCTGATGCTGCAGCAACCAAAGTTCTACTTGGAAAAAAATTCTTTGAACAACTTTGAAAGGGGACCACCTAAGGACCATTTCTGTGAAATTATTTTGAAATCTGGCCAGTACTTTTGGACAAGAAGATTTTTAAAGTTTTAACAATGCACATATAAGGAAAACAAGCCCCGCCCCCTTGCTGCCATGTTTTTCAACGGATCTGAAATATTTGAACAATCTTGGTAGAGGGTGCCCTAAGGAACATTTGTGCAAAATAATTTTCAAATCGGGCCAGCACATTTGGACAAGAAGATTTTTTAAGATTTGGCAATTTTCCCCTTTTCTGATGCCGCAACAGCCAAAGTTCTACTTGGAATTAAATTCTTTGAACAACTTTGAAAGGGGACCACCTAAGGACCATTCCTGTGAAGTTATTTTGAAATCTGTCCATTGGTTTAGTAGAAGAAGTCATTTGTAGGAAATTGTTAACAGACGGACGGACAGACGACGACGACGACGGACATTCAGTGATCACAAAAGCTCACCTTGCACTTCGTGCATAGGTGAGCTAAAAACAAATAACTGAACAACGATTATTAATTTTTTTCACTTTAATAATAAATACTATAAACACTTTTTTGAAAATGCAGACATTAACATTATCACAGGTCAGCTATTTTGTCTTTTGGCCTTCTAAATATCTGATATTTGCCCGATACAGACGCTTTCTGATGCCTCTGTAGCAGACGACTTTTGAGACATTGTTACAAAAGAAGAAATGATGAGCAATTTCTCCTTTTGCCACAATGCTTTCAACTCTATTCAATAAATTAACTTTCATTTATTGAGATTTATCATATTTAAGCGTGGAATGTTAAGGGTTAAGGTATATTCTTTTTAAGATATGATATCTTCAACCCTTTCCCACATATAAACATCTGCAGCAGACGACTTTTGAAAACATTGTGACAAAAGAAAAAATTGCTCAAAACGAGCAATTTCTCCTTTTGCCACAATGTTTTTCAGTCATTATACCTTCATTTCTACATTTTGTCCGTATTTTGAGTACCGGTAGATGTTTTCAACGATGTTTGCTGCAGATTTGTTGCACGTGGGAAAAGGTTAAAGATGATTGCTTTGAAAATACTAAAGGGAAAAATAGAATCATTAGCAGAATGTTCATGGACATAAGCATTATAGGAAAAGTAGAAATTGTTCAATATAAGAAATTTCTATAACATTTTAAACAAATTCATCTGCTGCAGTTACATGAAAAGTTGTATGTATTGATGCTATTGATGCTATCTTTAGCCCTTTTTACACGTAGACACTTTCTGCAGCAGACAACTTTTGAAAACACTGTAGCAAAAGGAGAAATTGCTCATGATGAGCAATTTCTCCATTTGACACAATGTTTTCAACTCTATTTAATAATTAAACTGTCATTTATAGAGATATTTAATTTTTTTTTTAATATGTTTTCAAATTCATCTTCTGAAGATTTGTAGTATGTTGGAAAGGGCTTAGAAGAGAATAGGAGGACTAGAGAAGATAATTATTAAAATCATAATCAATATTTCTTGCTCCCTTAACCGTTTCCAACATACAACAAATCAGTAGCTGACAACTCTGAAAACGATTTGAAAAACTATGGAAACTCTCTATAGTTGATAAGGACAATTTATTGATAAAGTTGAAAACATTGTGCCAAAAGTCGTCTGCTGCAGAGGTGTCATAAAGCGTATGTATGTGGGAAAGGGTTAACATTCTTAACAATCATCTAATTACGAAGTGTCGAAATGAGTTTTTGTTATAATGGGAGAGAGATACAGAGTATTTCAATTGCTCAGTTAGTTTTTATTTGCATCAAGAATTTTCCACTTCTGTTTGGCACTACATGTATGATGCAACTTAACTGTACAATTTTTGAAACAACAATTGTTTTTAACCCTTTCCAACAAACAGACGCTTTCTGACGTCTTTGCAGCAGACTACTTTTTAAAACATTGAAGCAAAAGGAGAAAATGCTCATGATGAGCAATTTCTCATTTTGCTACAATGATTTCAACTCTTTTTGATATTCATCCTTTCATTTAAAGAGATTTAACACATTTTTGCCAATATGGTTTCAAAGTCCTCTGCTGCAGATTTGTTGTGGGAAAGGTATATCTGAAGGAACTGTCCAAGTATTGTAACGTCAAATTTCTTAACCCTTTCCCACAAATAGATGCTTTCTGAAGCCTTTGCAGCAGACAACTTTTGAAAACATTGTGGCCAAAGTAGATATTGCTCATAATGATCAATTTTTACTTCAGTCACAATGTTTTTAACTTTATTCGGCAGTTCTAGATTCATAGGGATTTTCCAAAGTCTTCATGTTTTCAAACGCTGCAGACTGTTTGTATGTTGGAAAGGGTTCACGACAATATCCAACATAGTGGCTTAACAAATACATTTCTTACAGATCTGCAAGCATGTGCCATTACTTCTCATATTTCATTATCTGTTAAACCCTTTCCTACATACAACTAATTTGCAGCAGACGACTTTGAACATATTTTGTCAAAAAATGGAAAGCGGAAAACATTGTAGCCAAAGGTGAAATTGCTCATGATAAGCAATTTCACCTTTGGCCACAATGTTTTCAAAAGTCGTCTGCTACTATTGTGTTAAAATGCGTCTGCAGGTGGCAAAGGGTTAAACCTTGTTTTAAGTATCTTGGGTTTTATAAAACAGACAACTTTCATATATCATAACAGGATTACAGCTAAGAAATGGGTAGCAATGGTAAACAATTGAGATATCTAGGTTTCTGGTGTACTAATGGCAGACTTGTCAAATAAAATGTCCGACGTATGGACACGACAAAACACACATTTAGATAGATCAGCAACCTCCTCCATCTTTCCCATTGAAAAGGGTTTGCCGCACTTTTCACACTGAAAGAAAAACAGAATATAAATCAGTAACTTTCCCCTCAATGAAATTGGTAGTATATTTTTTAACCCTTTCCCACATACAGCAAATCTGCAGTAGACGCCTTTCAAAACATCTTGGCAAAAGTGTGAAAAATCTCTATAAATAATGGTATAATGATTGAATAAAGTTGAAAACGCTGTGGCAAAAGGAAAGAAATTGCTTATGTTGAGCGATTACTCTTTTTTTGTCATAGTGTTTTCAAAGGTCGTCTGCTGCAGAGGCGTCAGAACGCTATCCTTGTAGTAAAGGTAAAACTAAGATTATAAATGATCTATATATAAAGCTTTAACCCTTTCCCTCCTATAGACACACTTTCTGACGCCTCTGCAGCAGACAGCCTTTTAAAAACATAGTGACAAAAGAAGAAATTGCTCAAAACGAGCAATTTCTCCTTTTGTCACAATGTTTTCCACTTTTAGTCATAGGTTATCCATTTAATTATAGAGATTTTTCATTTTTAGGGTTAACACATAACCTGATATGATAATCTTGAAAATAATCCGTACTGTACTTCAAACTTTCAAAGTGGTTCATTTACTTAAAAAAAGACAACTCTTAAACCTTTTCCCTCATACGGCAATTCTGCAGCAGACGACTTTGAGCATATTTTGTCAAAAAATTGAAAATCTCTATAATTCAATAGATAACCTTTGACTAAAATTGGAAAACATTGTGTCAAAAAGAGAAATTGCTCGTTTTGAGAAATTTCTTCTTTTGTCACTATGTTCTCAAAAAGCCGTCTACAGAGACGTCAGATATGAGGGAAAGGGTTAATATATCGTATCAGGTAAACAAGTTAATTAAGATGAAATAGATGAAAACTCACTTTGTTGATTTTAAGTCCAATGGCCCTCTTATTTTCTATCACTATAGGAATTTTATCTGATTCTTCAATATTCCATAGTCTAACTGTACTGTCCTGAAAAATAAAGAATCAGTGACATATAACCCTTTCCCTCATATAAACGCTTTCTGACGCCTCTGCAGCAGACGGCTTTTTGAAAACATAGTGACAAAAGAAGAAATTGCACAAAACGTGCAATTTCTCCTTTTGCCACAATGTTTTCCACTTTTAGTCATAGGTTATCCATTCAATTATGGAGATTTTCTATGTTTTGACAAAATACGTTCAAAGTCGTCTGCTGCAGAATTGTAGTATGAGGGAAAGAGACATGCCATAGGAAAACAGACCTAAATGATCAGCATGGAATCTGATCAGGGCCTTCACTGTTTGTCATTATTCTCGTTATACCCTTTCACAAAAACAGACTAATTTTAATGCATCTGCTGCAGATGGCTTTTGAAATCTTGGGATAAAATTTGTCATAACAAACAATTTCTCCATTTGCAACATTTTCAATTCCCTCTTATAATTGAAATAATTCAAACTGTCATTTATTGAGATTTTTTACAATTTTGCCAGGATGTTTTCAATGTCGACGGCTTGATATTTGTTGTATGTGGGAAAGGGTTAAGCTCTAAAATAATTGAATTCAAAGAAATTAAATTCAATTTTCAGGATAATACATTTTTTCTCACATTTTTTTTAAAGAAGACAACTTGAAAAGTAATATTATATTATATGCGGTAAATGATATTAACCCTTTCCCTCATACAACAATTCTGCAGCAGACGACTTTGAACATATTTTGTCAAAAAGTAGAAAATCTCTATAATTGAATGGATAACCTATGACTAAAAGTGGAAAACATTGTGGCAAAAGGAGAAATTGCTTGTTTTGAGCAATTTCTACTTTTGTCACTATGTTTTCAAAAAGCCGTCTGCGGCAGGGGCGTCAGAAAGCGTTTACATGGGGGAAAGGGTTAACCCTTTCACGCAAAAACATGAAAATTCTTTGTAAATTCAAGTTTATTTATTGAATAGAATTGGAAAACATTATGGTAAAAGTCGAAAATGCTTGTTTTAAGCAATTTCTCTCTATGCCACAATGTTTTCAAAAGTTGTCTGCTAAGTACGCATCCGAAAGTGTCTGTATGTGTGTAGAAAAGGGTAAAATCTAAAAAAACACTGAAGCAGAAGGTATTTTTTTTTCATGAAGCTTAACTTCATTTGTAACTTACCCCTGCGCATGACATTAACCAGCACTGGTCCTTACTAAAGCATACATCCTTCACCCAACCTGTGTGACCCTGCAACATATATATACAACAGTTGTTAACCCTTTACCTCATATAGACGCTTTCTGACGCTTCTGCAACAGACACCATTTTGAAAACATACTGACAAAAGAAGAAATTGCTCAAAACGAGCAATTTCTTCTTTTGCCACAAAGTTTTCCACTTTTAGTCATAGGTTATCCATTAAATTATAGAGATTTTCTATTTTTTGACAAAATATCTTCAAAGTCGTCTGCTGCAGAATTGTCGTATGAGGGAAAGGGTTAACGGTATAGAAGAGCATGTTATTTAATTTAATTGATAAATTGTGTAATAAGTGGTTTCAGTCCTTTCCCATAGGTAGGCATATTTTGAGACATCTGCAGCAAACATATATACATGTATCATGAAATGTTGTGAAGTAATTGAATAGCCCATATCTTAAACACTCTTTTGCATGGCACCAGTAGTTTAATTTGATTGTCAAAAATGACCTCTCATAAAGTTAATCTGATCAATTATACCTTTCCAACATGCAGATGGTTTTTGACACATCTGCAGTAAACAACTTTTGAAACAATTTAATTTTTTCAACTCCATTCAATTATTATGCTTGCCTTTTAAGACATTTTCCATACTTCTGTTTATATATTTTCAAATTTGTCTGCTTCTGATGATGGGAAACTGGTAACTGTTTAGAGTTGATTATATCCAGTTTCAAGTAACTAAACAAATGACCAACAGATGTCTATTAACCCTTTCCCTCAAATGGACGCTTTCTGACGCCTCTGCAGCAGACGGCTTTTTGAAAACATAGTAACAACTTACAAAAGAAGATATTGCTCAAAACGAGCAATTTCTCCTTTTGCCACAATGTTTTCCACTTTTAGTCATAGGTTATCTATTCAATTAAAGAGATATTCTATTTTTTGACAAAATATGTTCAAAGTCATCTGCTGCAGAATTGTCGCATGAGGGAAAGGGTTAAATTTTAGCTGAAGACAATTATTTAGACCATTGACCATCTGCTGTAGATGCTTCTTGATTTGTTAACCCTTTCCCTCATACAACAATTCTGCAACAGACGACTTTGAGCATATTTTGTCAAATAATAGAAAATCTCTATAATTGAATGGATAACCTATGACAAAAAGGGGAAAACATTGTGGCAAAAGGAGAAATTGCACGTTTTGTGCAATTTCTTCTTTTGTCACCATGTTTTCAAAAAGCTGTCAGCTGCAGAGGCATCAGAAAGCGTCTATATGAGGGAAAGGGTTAAAGGGCTATACTTTGATTCTCTCTCTGTTTTATTCTTACTTTTCCACAGCGTTTTCGACTCAGTTATCAAATCATACCTCCAAGTTGTTATGTGTTTCAACTCTTTCCTAAATTACTTTGGAAACAGACAACTGAAAATTGCCACTTCAGGTAAAACATTTATATCAAGTCTTTGTTAATCTTAGATGAAAAACTTGGGACAGTTTTATAGATAGAAGATAGACAGAACTTTATTTGACAAGCACAAATACATGTTTTTAAAATACATATGCAATAAATTTTATAAATCTTACCTGAAGTTTGATTTTTTGTATTGCATTTTCTACATCCCACATCACTATGGTTTGATCATAGGAACCTGATACTAACATCAAACCTGGAAACATGGAGGGGAAAATGTAGCAGAAGTGTTACACCAAGTTCTACTAGATGGTAGTCTTTGTCACAAAAACATAATTATGTCTACCCCATTGCAGTTTGTCAATGATTGTAATACTAAAACCTTGACCTTGAACCAAAGTGGTTGTATTATTTTAAAATCCTACAAGCGGTTCAAAAGTTATGGAGCGGACACAATTTGTGACAGACAGACAGACAGACAGTCAGAGCAAAAACAATATGTCTCCCCATTATATGGAGGAGAAATAATTATGCTACATGGAGCATGTGCAAATTGAAATCCCTCAAGACTGAAGTAAACAGATACATGTATTCCATTGTTTTTCTCTGAGTATATATATTCAATTTAGTAATTCAATATTTAATAATTTCACACACAGATTAACTATTTCCCACATATAGAAAATTTCTGATGCCTCTGCAGCAGACGACTTTTGAAATGATGAGGCCAAAGGAGAAATTGCCACAATGATTTCTACTCTAATTCAATAATCAAACTATCATTCATAGTGACTTCTATATTTTGGACTTGATAATTTCAAAGTCATCTGCTGCAGATTTATTGTATGTGGGAAAGGGTTTTACAGAGGTCCAGATAAGGAGGCGTATACAGCTCTTTTCCTCACATTATTATTCAACCAAACCCTATGATGTGGGTACTCAAAAGAACTCTTTGAGACGATTCTTTTGAGTACCCACATTATAGGGTTATAAGGTCAAATAAGGATTTAAGAACATGCAAAATGCCCTTTACCTAGATCTCTGGGGTTTAATAAGAAAAACGATGGACCTACCATCTGGACTGAATTTACAGCAGCTAACTGAACCCTCGTGGGCATGTGCCAACAACTGTGGGCCTTTTGATCTGTATTGTCCCGTCGCAATGTCCCAAATATAAATATGCTTATCCCAAGATGCTGTGGCAAATTTCCTTTCATCTCTTGTGATATCGCATCCTGATACTACATTTATGTGTCCTCTGAAATTTTAATAACATGCTTGAATTAACCCCCCTTTCCCACATACAACAAACGACCGACGACTCTGAAAACATATATATGCAAAATCATGAAACATCTCTATAAGGTTAATGTTTAATTATTGAATAGTGTTGAAATCATTGTGGCAAAAGGAGAAATTGCTCACAAGGAGCACAATGATTCTGCCACAATGATTTAAAAAGCTGTTTGCTGCAGAGGCGTCAGAAAGCATCTGTATGTGCGAAAGTGTTTAAAACATCAACATATCATAATAGCATTTATTCTTAGATCAAAACCTTGTAGAAGACATTGGTGCAGTCGTAGAGCATCAGCCTCTCGTACCAAAGGTTACCGGATCAAATCCCATGATGAGCAGGTTCTGCTTTTGGGATTTTTCCACACAAATGGCACAAGTACTAGTAGGGTCGCCAGAAAGCAGACATCATGCATGATAGACACCTTGTTTTGCAAATGATGTAAAATAGATAAGTTTAACCCTTTCCCTCATACGACAATTCTGCAGCAGACGACTAAGAACATATTTTGTCAAAATCTCCATAATTGAATGGATAACATATGACTAAAAGTGAAAAACATTGTGACAAAAGGAGAAATTGCATGTTTTGTGCAATTTCTTCTTTTGTCACTATGTTTTCAAAAAGCCGTCTGCTGCAGAGGCATCAGAAAGCGACTATATGAGGGAAAGGGTTAAACTTAAACTAAAACCATAACATATCTGTCAAGTCTTGAAATCATCATGGTGAATGCAAAAACAATTGCACATAATGTGGAATTTCTCCATTACCCATTACAAACTTACTGTAGATGCACTGTAGTTTATAAGAGCCAAATTACTGTAGATGTACTGTAGTTTTTAAGAGCACACTAACTGTAGATGTACTGTAGTTTTTAAGAGCACACTAACTGTAGATGTACTGCAGTTTGTAAGAGCACATTTAATACAGATGAACTGTAGTTTTTAAGAGCACACTAACTGTAGATGTACTGTAGTTTTTAAGAGCACACTAACTGTAGATGTACTGCAGTTTGTAAGAGCACATTTAATACAGATGAACTGTAGTTTTTAAGAGCACACTTACTGTAGATGTACTGCAGTTTTTAAGAGCTTACTAACTGTAGCTTTTAAGAGCACACTTACTGGAGATGCACCGTAGATTTTAAGAGCACAGTTATTGCAGATGTACTGTAGTTTTTTAGAGCTAACTTACTGTAGATGTATTGTAGTTTTCATGGATTTGAGGTCAAAGAATTTTGTACTCCTGTCCGTTGACGTGGTCACAATCTTATCCGTGTCTGGGCAGAACATCACACTTGTAATGGTTCCCTTATGATGGTCTGTAATAACATTACATATTACCAAATATGGAAAACTTTCATTTACTCCCTTTGTCCACAGCAAAGGAACAGATAAGCCATGTCAGCTACATTGCTAACAACATGGCTTTAACCCTTTCTCACAAACAGAGGCTTTCTGACCCATCTGCAAAGACCGTCAGATGCATCTGTAGCAGACAGCTTTTGAAAATATTTTGACAAAAGCAGAAAGTTGCTCATAATGAGCAATTTCTTCTTTTGCCACAGTGTTTCCATCTATATGCAATTATTATACTATTATTTATAGAGATAATCCATATGTTTGCAAAGATGTATTCAAAGTTGCTTGCTGTAGAATTCATAGATTCGAGATCGTTTTTTAGGCCACGCCAATCGTCATGCATCACAAACAAATTAACAATGAATCGTTAAAAACTACCCAGTTCTCATGCAACACATAGCTTTTGTTTGTGATGCAGATACTATGTTATGTTATCAATTGTACTGGACAGAATATATTGATTTATTATTTGATTGGCTTAAATACTGCATCTTATAGGCATATCGGATCTATAAATTGTTCTATGTGGGAACTCTTTCCCTCTTTAAGACAATTTTAGTCTTCATATTCATAATGAAACATCCCTACATCACAGGTTCTCCTATGTTATTTACGGTATAACACAGTTTATACCAGTCTTTCCAACTGACTGCTTTTCTACATAGCCTGTTAGCCAATTGGTTGAAGTCAAATGATGCTTGCCGCATTGACTTTTGCCAAATGTTGGACAGATTGTTGGCCAAGCTGGGGTTTAAACTCACAAACTCTTGATTGACAGCCCACTTCTCAATCTTTTGAGCTAATGGTTCTCGGCGGTCATGAAGGGAAACAAGTCATACCTGGAATATGATGAATAACCTCCCCTGTATGGGTGTCCCATATTTTGAGGGCGTTGTCAAGATCTGACCCTGACACAGCCATTGTACCGTCTTGTGACATTTTACAGCTCATCACCATACCGTCATGGTTTCCTTTCCACTGTAAATAAATACCCACATTGTTAGGCAATCATCAAAATACGCTATTTTCAATAGTCTATACTTTCAGATTTGGACAGTTCATAAATCATTTACTTGATATGCTATTTTCTGCATTTTTAACATCTAGGGTAAAATTATTGTTGGAACAGGAGAAATTTCTCATATTGAAAAAAATAATCCTTTTCGACAATGTTATCAACAGACCTCAACACCATAGACAGGATCAATAGAGTGAATGTTACAGTGCTTTCTTTTACAATATAGCCTAACAAATGGTCTAGCTTTAAGGCAGTCTAAGGACTGAACATTGTTTTTAAATAATTACATCTGCTGCAAAGGCATCACAAGTTGTTTGTATTAGATGAAGATTTAACCGATCTTGCAACCCAGCCTTATAATTCATTGTGAAAAACATTTATAATGTAATCTGTGTAAGTAAATGTTAGATCTTACCATTTGTTTCCCTGTCTCACCATCATACAGTCTGACAGTCTTGTCCCAGCTGCTTGTAACAAATCTTAAAAATAAATAAAATAAATCTGTTACTTTGATGTCTGTTTATGATGATAAGTATCTTGTATTTTCTTTCTAATTTATTGGAAACACTGAACTGAATTTTTTTTTTTCATTTTTAAAATATATTGATTTTATTGGAAAGACTGCCTTTGCCCGAAAATTTGGGTTGAAACATCATATATTAGACATGCTGTATTGCATGATGAATTTTTAGTTTGTTTTAACCTTTTCCCACATAGAAAGCATCTACAGAAGAACTTTGACATCATCTAGGCAAAAATATGGAGAATCTTTGTAATTATACATGTATGTATAATCAATGCAAAGAATGGCAAAAAATTGAGGCAAAAGGAGAAATTTCTCCTTTTGTCACAATGTTTTCAAAAGTCTTCTGTTGCTCATGCATCAAAAAGTGTCTCCGAGTGGGAAAGAGTTATTTTGCCTCTTTATACAGTGTGACAGTTTTGAAGTTTATACACTTTCAACTGCTTTTTTCCATTTGTGGACTTGATACATCATTGCACTGTAGAAGTTCTAATGATTTTTTGTTTCTTGTAAACCCTTTCCCACATACAACGAATTTACAGCAGACGACTTTGAAAACATAGTGACATCAATTTCCATAAAAGATAGCTTAATTGTTAAATAAATAAAGTTGAAAACATTGTGGCCAAAGGTGAAATTGCTCATCATCAATATATTTCTTTCTATTTGTGTCATGTTCAATCTTTAAAATTCAAAATCAAAATAATTATGGGCTAAAAATATTACGGTTACCTGGATCCATCCTGGGTCCCCCTTGCCTCTGTTATGATACCTTGATGCCCTGTATTGTAGGTACGCAAGCAGATTCCATTCTCTACCTTGAATATTTTAACTGTTTTATCACTTGATCCTGTGAGTATCTTCTGATCATCATCCAAGAATTCACAACTGTTCACAGAGTCTGTGTGAGCTTTTATTTCTTTGATTTTGACCTGAAATATAAAAAAAAATGAGCCATGTCATATAAAGACTGACCTTTGGAGGATTCCAGATTAACCCTTTCCCTCATAAAACAATTCTGCAGCAGACGACTTTGAATATATTTTGTCAAAAAATAGAAGATCTCTATAATTAAATGGATAACCTATTCATACTAAAAGTGGAAAAAATTGTGGCAAAAGGAGAAATTGCTTGTTTTGAGCAATTTCTTCTTTTGTCACTATGTTTTCAAAAAGCTGTCTGCTGCAGAGGTGTCAGAAAGCGTCTATATATATATGAGCATTGAGGTAAAGGGTTAATGGAAGAAAGGATCAAATTGAACAATTTTGCAATTTTTTTTTGAAAAAACTATTCCTCAGAGACTATCAGATATATAACTTTTTTAGTGAGTTGGGTATTTACCCCATTGTTTTTTAGACATTTTTTTTTTTTTTTTAAAATGACAGTTTTAAATTGAATAACATGGATAATTTTACCCCATCATTTATTTCAAATCGCTTTTTTGTACAACTTTCACTAACAGATGAGCGAATTCTCCCTTTCTCACAATATTTGCATGTTGTTTAACTAATGCTTCTTATTGTTGGCAAACAATATTTGAGGATCCCTCATTCACCCAGACACTTCTTAAATATAGTTTTTCTTTAACCCTTTCCCTCATACGACAATTCTGCAGCAAACAATTTAGAACGTATTTTGTTAAACATAGAAAATCTCCTTAATTGAATGGATAACCTATGATAGAAAGTGGAAAACATTGTGGCAAAAGGAGAAATTGCACGTTTTGTGCAATTTCTTCTTTTGTCACTATGTTTTCAAAAAGCCGTCTGCTGCAGAGGCGTCAGAAAGCGTCTATATGAGGGAAAGGGTTAATCTGTATGCACAGTGTACATCTAAGATTAGTATTTGTCTCGTTCACAGTCATAGATACTTTTTCTTCCATTCTGATCTTGTTTGATGTAAATTATTTACATGACACAAATGTGAACAATGACTTTATTTATTTTTTATATGTTTTTGAGTACTCGTCATTTAAAAATAAAAAAATCTTTTTTTGTCAATTCTTTTGCTTTTTTAAAGCAAATACATTACTTAATTATCTGTAACAGGGATTGGATATTGTTAATTAAGTACTAACTGGTCAGATAACGAAACTCATACAATGTCATGTACCAACGAAACAATATGGTCTTTTTTTATTTATACAGATTTCGACACAATGTTTGCTTTGGAACTGTGGAAATTGTGAATACAAATCATGATCTTGTGAATATCTATACAGATACCTGCATTTTTTAGTTTTTTCCCAGAATGCAACACATGTTTTGGAAAACCTAGATCCAATGCTTGGTCAAAGCGTCTGAAGGTTCCTTGCTAATTTTCGAATGCACTCTGAATGCTTTTAAAGAAATAAACTAGAATGTTATCAATGGTTTATTAAAAACTTAGTGTAAAAAGAAAAAATTATGCTATGTTGTCCAGAATTGCAAACAGGTAGATTAAAATTGGCAAATTATGTGAAACGCCAATGCATTATGTATAGAAAGTTAAATTAACTGAGAAGCAAACAAGCCATAAAAATATGGCTTACAATGCTTCGAAGACCAGCAGTAAGTAAACCTATTGTTTTATACGGGTAAACAAATCGACTGCGAAGCCGGTGATGTTTCCCGTCAATAGGTAATGTGTATGAACTTTGCAAAACTTTGCTATACCGTCTTTCCAAAAATTGTGTCCAGAATGGATTTTTCAATGCAGTCACGATTCAGCTACGTTTTGATTGGATTTAATGAAAAAAATCGAAAAAAAAAAAAATACTAGAGGAAATAATTAAATATGATAATACACAAAAAAGGAACGAGCACAAGTAATTTTATGTGAGATCATTAAAACATTTGCGTTTAATAACACTCGTCGACTATTTCTAAAACGAGTTCAAATAAAAACTCAAGGGTTTTCTGACTTTCTGGAAATTACAAATCCAAATTCCTGTAATATGACGCATTCTATTAGCGTATTGCAAATGATGACTAAATAACCGAAAGGAAAACGAAAGAATTGATAGAAAAGGAGTTTGACTCCGTCGACCACTCGTCACAAATGTAGTTCCGTAAATTATGGAATCGTTTCATTTGAAGTACTTTATGAAGGGCAAGTTGATTATTTTTTGTACCTGTCATCAGAATTTCATGGATTTAAAATCTTGGCCATATTTTAAAGTTAAATATATGCTTAGCCTGACCAGGGACACTATATTACACTCAATATAGTGTCCCTGACCTGACGATGATTTCTATTTTCTTTGCTTTGTTCGGTAGGACTCGTAAATAACTGATCGTGCTGCAAGCAAGGGGCTAACTGCAGTTCACGGGGGATTATTTACCGATCACGAAAGTTAATAAATGTTTACCCAAAATAGGTAGCACCTATACTCATATTAAGAAGAATACAAAAGCCATCTAAGCATCTATATAGACGAGAGAGGAATCACCTGTGCGAGGTTTTCATGTTCCCATGTTGCTATTTGTTGGTCTTCATTTGATTCAATATCTTCTGCAGTGGCTATGAGATCATCCGAGTCCATTGTCAAATAAATATTTCAACCCATAAAACAACAAAACAGCTTTATGACATATTTTTAGCTGTTCAAATATACTAGGCCTAACGACGTTTCTATAGAAAACAGTTGATGTATCGAAAATCGACAACTGTCAGTAATGTCGTAAATTTTTACAGAAATTAAAAATGATATATAAAGATATATCCAAAACAAAAATCAGGGTCCGGATTTGTCGGAATGCATGAACTAACAGTAGTACATCTACTAATTTTCTTATACGATTAAAAATGTACCAAAAATGAATTATTTCTTTACGACAGCAATTTGACAACAAAATGGAGGCTGGTGAGCGAGAGGAAAGTGAACCACAGACAGGTACATTTTCTAGTTATTTTGGTCATTTTACGATCGACATTAAAACAATTCATAGCCCAACAAAGCCATTTTTTTTTATGTGTCGCACTACAAGTGTCTAGTTAAAAATCTAACCAGATAATGCACTGAAACACATGATGTCAATATTTGACACAGTTTTTGGTCACTTGGTCTTGGAACTGGAATAGAGGGTGTGATGTAATCTTCAGTATTGTGCCACAAAATTTTACAGATGAATAGGAAACTGTTGCTTTTATCTGAATAAACCAATTTACCTGCAAGTCTCATCATAAAATGTGCAAGCATAAAGCTTATATGCTTGGTCAAAATTGAGGTAGTGTTGGTTAATGCAGACACATTGGGATGCATCTGCAGCAGACAATGTATGCCATGGATGATTTCAACTCGATTTGATAATCAGATTTTCTGGAAGGCATCTATTTAAGCTTGTTATTAGTAAGGACTGACAGATATAAATTCCCTCGATTCAATTTTGAGCCTCACAATTGACAATAACAAACCCTGGCTTCACGAAATCTTTTAAAACCTGTCAGTTTTAAAGCTAATTTTTCATCTATTTCCTTCTTTGTTCACCAATAATAGCTTGAACATTTGTCAGTCTGAAGGAACTTTTGTCTTGTCAGGATTGAAGGACTGACGACTTTTGTGAAGACTGCAAGCACGCTTCACCCACAAGTTACAAAAACCCACTGCCTTGGTGGTGTAGTGATAGAGACTCTGCCTCGTGTGTGGGAGGTCCCGGGTTTGATCCCCAGCAGAGTCATACAAAATACTTTAAAAATGGTAGTAATGGCTGCTCTCCTTGGCACTCAGGGTTGCAGATTGGTTGTATGTGGGAAAGGGTTAAACAATCATGCATTGGGCTTGTTTAAAATTCCAAAATTCGAGCCAATAAAGTTACCTCTCACTCATTCGATCAATATCATATACAACAGCCAAACTAATTATTATTCAAACTGCAATTATTGATTAAATTACGCCACAGAAAGTGTTGTGCTGACAACACCATTTTATTGTTTATCTACCAGAGACACAAAATATGTATATTAACCCTTTCCCTCATACGACAAATCTGCAGCAGACGACTGAACGTATTTTGTCAAAATATAGTAAATCTCCATAATTGAATGGATAACCTATGACTAAAAGTGGAAAACATGGTGGCAAAAGGAGAAATTGCACGTTTTGTGCAATTTCTTCTTTTGTCACTATGTTTTCAAAAAGCCTTCTGCTGCAGAGGCGTCAGAAAGCGTCTATATGAGGGAAAGGGTTAAGCAAACATGTGTTAGTGCAGTTATTGATCATTAATCCTTTCCCTCATGAGACAATTCTGCAGCAGACGACTTTGAACATATTTTGTCAAAAAATTGGAAAATATCTATAATTGAATGGATAACCTAAGATTAAAAGTGGAAAACATTGTGGCAAAAGGAGAAATTGCTCGTTTTCAGCAATTTCTTCTTTTGTCACTATGTTTTCAAAAAGCCGTCTGCTGCAGAGGCGTCAGAAAGCGTCTATATAAGGGAAAGGGTTAAAGGCATTGTGGCAAAAGAAGAATTAAATTGCCACAATGGTATCAATTCTTTTTAGTTTAAAGTTTAAACTTATTTTTTTTTACATTGATTGCGAGACAAGCTTTAAGCTTAAATTAATCACACTCGATAACTGCTTGCTGGATACTTAACCAGAAGAACTCTATTTGTTTATTAAACTTTCATTAATAGGGATTTCCCATACTTAACTTAGATGTTACAATGGTCTCTGCTGCAGATATCATATGTTGTATGACTGTGGTAATGACTAAAGGGTTAATGGGTTACATTTTTATTAAAGTTCATTAACTTTATGATTGAATGTTTGCCTTTTGACAGTACCAGATGGTATTTTGTAGTTGTTCGCTCTACAAATGATGGCGTTTTATAGCTTTTAAACAAAAACAAATCCAGAAATTATATAAGAGTCATGATGTATTCTAATATTTTAATCTATTGCAATAAAAGAATGTTTTTTAAAGACTTTCAGAAAATGTCTTTGTTATTGTCATTTGTTCAATGTTTTTTTTTTAGTTTTACTTGTGTAGCCAAGGTTTATGTATAAGAGAACACTTATACCGCCTTGCTATAGAGCTAGTTTTTAAAGCAACATGGTAGAGTGTTCACCTTCAGATCAATAGGTCCAAGGTTTGAGCCCTGGTCGGGTCAGATCTTTTAGGACTGTTAGAATGGCGCCCAATGAGGGACAACATAGGAAAAACCTCATTATTGATTCACAACATTCTCAGACTTTAGACATTCGAGGACGAATTTCAAATTTGGAGAGGTATATGTATAAGGGGATACTTTTACTGCCTTTCTATAGTGCTAGATTTTATAGCAACATCGTAGAGTGTTTGTCTTTGGATCAAAAGGTCCAAGGTTGGAGCACTGGTCAGGTCAGATCTCAGACTTCATGAAATCTTTTGAAACCTATCAATCGGAAAGTTCAGTTTTCACATATTTCCTTCTTTGTTTAAGCAATTATTGCATGAAAATTTGTTAGTTCAAAGGTATTGGCTGGGATCTTTTAAGACTGTTACAATGGCGCCAAATAAGGGACTACATCTGAAAAGCCTATTACAATGGCGCCCACGAAGGGACTACATCTGAAAAGCCTCGAGAACATTTCAAAACACTCTCAGACTCCGGAATATCGAAGACGAATTTCAAATTTGGAGGGGTTTTATGTAGCCAAGGTATATTTATAAGGGGACATCTATACTGCCTTGCTATAGAGTTTTATAGCAATGTGGTAGAGCAATCTCCTTCAGATTAAAAGGTCAAAGGTTCAAGCCCTGGTCAGGTCAGATCATTTAGGACTTAAAAATTGTTGGGACAGATAATATTTTAAGATTTGTCATTTAGTTATCCCTCTGATCTATGTGTCCCTGCTCAAAGGGAGCTTTTTCCCATGTTGCAATGTCACTAATTAGTTAATTGACAAGTTAGATTTCACTCTTAAAATAATGTCCCATAATCCCATTACTTGGTAAAAATAGGCCAAATCTCTGCAAAGTTTTATAAACAGCTAGATTTCATCTGACAATCTAAATTATTAATGTAAATTGTGTCATTTAGAATACTAATTTTGATATATAGAGTTGAAAACATATTGCTTATTTGAGGGCTTGGTGTGAAACGGTTGTAACTAAAAACCTATTTTGAAAACCCTGGTTTAGGGGCAATTTGGAAACCCCTTTGTTAACAATGCCAATTTAGGTGCCATTGCTCAGAACGAGCAATGGCACCTAAATTTCCATTGTTTAACAAGACAAATGATTTAACGCTTATAAAGACTTTATGGCGAGGTGAATAACCTTGGTAAAAAAATACCAATTTTAGTTACAACCATTTCACGCCAAGCCCTCGTATTGCTTATTCCCTTTTTGGGACAATGTCTGCCTAAACACAAGAAACAGTTGAATCCCTTTTCCACAATCTAGATCTATTAAAAAATTGTTAAGAGTTTTTAACCCATGACCTGAAGATATTTTAACTCTTTCCAACATATAGATGTTTTCTGACACCTGCAGCTGTCAGATGACTTTATAAAAATATTATAAATGGCTTAAGAAGAAATGACCAATTTCTCCTTTTGCCACAATATTATAAGCTTTATTCATTAATTGTTCTTTCATTTTTTGAGAGTCTCAGTCTTACTGACTAAATGTTTTCAAGGTTGTCTGCTGCAGATTTTGTGTATGTGGGAAAAATGATAATTTTAGAGTTTATAGACTTTATCGGAAACAATTGAAAAAAGGAAAAGCAGAATCTTGATTTTCAAAATAGTGTGAGAAATGGGGAAATGATAATCCTGATCACTTTCATATTAATTTATAAATGTTTTTAAAATTCCAGTTTAGCGGGTGGTTTGTTTATTGTTTAACCCTTTCCCTCATATAGATGCTTTCTGATGCCTCTGCAGCAGACGGCTATTTTAAAACATAGTGACAAAAGAAGAAATTGCACAAAACGTGCAATTTCTCCTTTTGCCACAATGTTTTTCACTTTTATCCATTCAATTATAAAGATTTTCTATTATTTGGCAAAACATGTTCAAAAGTCGTCTGCTGCAGAATTGTCGTATGAGGGAAAGGGTTAAGAGGAATGATTTAGGAACCTTTCATCGGTGGATTTGCTCTGTAGAATGCAAATGGGGGAAAATAGGGAAATGACAGAAACTAGCAGTTGTTCTAGAAATAACACAAATGTATAATATGGTACATGTCAAACACAGATCACAGTGTGTGTATACCACATGACTTTTGACGTAATATTTGCACTGTCAGACAGAAGTAATTGCTCTTGATAAGAAGTAAAAACAGTGGTAACTTTTTTATTTCTTCACCCTTTTTAATGAAACATGGCGCAGTCTATGCCACTTACAATGTCCTATCTCTGTTTTGTTTTTTTACAGAAGTTTGATCGGTTGTCTGGTTTTTTCAAACACTTCGACAAACCTGTTTTTCAAAATCCAGTTTTGATAATGCTCTGACTGTTGGCGATCTTAATAAATTTTGAGAAAAGGTTCGTAGAAGTGTTTGAAGAAACTCAACCACTAATCAAACTCTGTTAAAAATCGAAGATAGGGCTCTGTAAGCGGTGTATACTGTGCCATGTTTCATTAAAAATGATGAAGAAATAAAAAAGTTACCTTTGATTTTACTTCTAAACCAAAATAAAATATATTGCTGGACCCGCATCTGTGACATCAAAGTCACATGGTATACACACACTGGATCAGAGAACTGAGACAAACTACAAAATAACTAATTCACAGTTTTATTTCTCTGTATTGTGCAATTTCTTCTTTTTATTTTGTTTTTCTTCATTCTGAAGAGATTTTTTATCTGAAATAGGTGAAAAAACTTTTTTTTTTGAAGAGGGGAATATGGTGCTGAATTTCGGCCCAAAATAATCCCCCCTAATAGATACTGTACGGGCAGCAAAGGATATCTGGCATTATCTTTATGGAAATGATTTGAGCTAAGGTCATTGGTTGTCCACCAGGTGACACGGGTTCGATACCCGGTTGCGGCGACATTCTTTCAGGCGATGTTTTCCATTGCCTCTCACCTCTGATCTATGTGAGAAAGCAGTCAGTGGCTTCGAAAGAATGTTGTGTAAGTACTGGTGTGGGAAAGCCAGGAAAACATGGGTAGGTGCACTGACCGCCGTGATATGACCAAAGCTGTTGAAAGCGGCGTTAAACTCCAAACAAACAAACAAACAAACCACCAGGTGACATACTACCAGGCATGCTTCTCATTTAGTCTGCTCTGAAAACTATTTTGTGTCTAATTTTTTTTTTCCATCTAATGGTTTGGTCCTGACAGGAGATCAATTCAACATAGCAACAAGTATAGAAAGCTAGGAAAACTATTTTACACATGGAATGTTGAAAATATAATATTGATATAGAGTTGAAAACATTTTGGTAAAAAGAAAAATGGCTACTCTTGAGCACTGTCTTCTCCTTTCTCATCATGATTTTAATCCTTTCCCACATATACACACTTCCTGACATCTCTGTCGCAGAGGTCTTTTGAAAACATTGTGGCAAAAGGAGAAATTGCTCAGCATGTTTCTCCATTTGCCACAATGTTTACAACTATTCAATAATTATATATTAATTATGTCTCCCCCTGTATACAGGGGAGATATATTGTTTTTGTCCTGGGCGTCTGTCTGTCTGTCCTTCTGTCTGTCTGTCCGTCTGTCCGAAATCGTGTCCGCTCCATATCTCCAAGACGGCTTGAAGGATTTTCATGAAACTTGTGTCAGATGTTCACCTCATGAAGGCGATGTGCAGAACCCATGTCCCGACCATACAGGTTCAATGTCAAGGTCAGACTTGAAGGTCAAAGGTTTGAGCCTTAATTTCGTGTCCGCTCCATATCTCCAAAACGGCTTGAAGAATTTTCATGAAACTTGTGTCAGATGTTCACCTCACGAAGGCGATGTGCAGAACCCATGTTCCGACCATACCGGTTCAAGGTCAAGGTCAGGCTTGAAGGTCAAAGGTTTGAGCCTGTTTTTCGTGTCCGCTCCATATCTCCAAAACGGCTTGAAGGATTTTCATGAAACTTGTGTCAGATGTTCACCTCATCAAGGTGATGTGCAGAACCCATTGTCTGCTTTATAGGTTGGAATGTTTTGAGAGATTTTGACAGATATTTGAGGGGGAGACATCTGTTTTTTCAAAAACAATTCTAGTTTATAGAGATCTTCTAGATAATTTTGGTATGGATGTTTTCAAATCCATCTGCTCTGGATTTGTTGTATGTGGGAAAGGGTTAAAAGTCATCTGCTAATATGGTGTCAAATGCCATCTGAATCCGAGAAATGGTTATCCCTACCCTCATATAGACGTTTTCTGATGCCTCTGCAGCAGACGGCTTTTTGAAAACATAGTGATCGACAAAAGGAGAAATTGCTTGTTTTGCAATGTTTTCCACTTTTAGTCATAGGTTATCCATTCAATAATAGAGATTTTCTATTTTTTGACAAAATAAGTTCAAAGTCGTCTGCTGCAGAATTGTTGTATGAGGGAAATGGTTAATCGCTCTGAATATGAAAAAAAAAGTACTTACCATTTTTAAATATTTTCACAGATATGTAGAGTAATCTTCTATTATATCCATATCAAGTTCTGTTATAGATCTGTGAGTTTTAAATAGTTTGTCACATTATAATTCTTTATTTTAAAACAAAGATCAGATAATAGTCTTCACGATTTTCGTTTTGGATGACACTTGGTCAAGATTGATAAATAATAAAATCAATACCGCAAGGGTTTTTTCACATGTCAAACTGATAAAAGTGACAGGTTAAAACAAAATCCTCTAAAACTGGTAAACAAGAATTAAAGATGAAAGGTAGTACCAATTTAATAAAGAGAAACAACCAGGCAGAGTAATGCACTTTTCCAGTAGTAGTCCTAACCATATAATTGAATTTGTTTACAAAATCACATAATATGAGGTATTAATTTTAGCTTGCAAATAAATCCCATGGTTTGAACACCTTCAAGATTTGTCAACTTGTTTTGATTTGTTTGGTTTGGATTAACATAATAAAAGGCAAAGTATGGAAGGAAAGAGATTTTTAATCTGTCTGAATTTTAATACATTTTTTTATGGTTAACCCTTACCATCCATTTCCTTCCATTTTCATTAAATATAAAACCTTGATGTGATTTCATATCTTATAATCTCCCAAATTGAAAAATTGAAACCATGGAAAATGGAAATTCTAATCAATGTCAAATTATATATTTCTTGCTATATTTCATTTTCCAGACATATAAATTTATTTAGGTTTGTGCTAGATGGGTAAAGGGATTTAGAGTGCTTTAGAATTAACATGGAAGCTTGGGGCAAATATGTAAATTATACCTGGTTCACTATATATATATAGGAATTAACGAAAGCCCTCTCAAAAATGGATATATTTGAACTTGAAAGTCATTTGATATTTGTAGAAATGAAATTATACATGTAGTGGAAATCTATGGTGGCATATAACTGCAACGACATAACAGTTGATTTTTATGAAAAACTTTCTTGAAAATAATGGATGATTTCACATTATTTATAAAGTATTGTGAAAACTTAATTTTCTCAAAGTCAGGATAATTAACGTGACATGAAAATTTTCCTCATGTTTTAACCCTTTCCCTCATATAGACACTTTCTGACGCCTCTGCAACTGACGGCTTTTTAAAAACATAGTGACAAAAGAAGAAATTGCTCAAAACGAGCAATTTCTCCTTTTGCCACAATGTTTTCTACTTTTAGTCATACCGGTAGGTTATAAATCCATTCAGTTATAGAGATTTTCTCTTTTTTGACAAAATATGTTCAAAGTCGTCTGCTGCAGAATTGTCGTATGAGGGAAAGGGTTAAACTGCCACCTCTTAATAACTGGATAAATGAACACTTTCATTTATGCAGTTATTAAAAGTTTTGTCAGTTTATAGCACTAACAAGATAATTTTCACGTTATGTTATTTATTTGGATTTCATTATGAACTCAAAATAATCGCGGTATTTTATAGTTAACGTGAAATCCCCTATTGCTTTCAAGAAAGTTATCATAAACATATCTGTCAAGAGGTGGCAGTTATTTGCCACCATAGAAATCACATAGACCTATTTGTCAGGTTGGAGCTGGTAGACATTATTAACACTTTCCAACTTGCAGGAAATTGTTTTGACCCAGCAGCAGTCAACTTAAAAAAAAAGCACAATAAAAGTTAAATCAGAAATTGCTCATTAGAACAATTTTTGTTTTGGCCGCAATGTTTTCAATTTGATTTAATAACTATTCATTCATTTAAAGAGATTTTTCATATTTCTCCTTTATATATCATATATTATAACAAAGAGGTTAGCTAGTATGTGTGGAAGTGTTAATTAATACCTAAATATTCTGGTACATTCCTGTCATTATCCCACATACAAACGCTTTCTAACATCATCTGCAGCAGATGACTCGAAAACATTGTTGCATATGGAGAAATTGCTCATGATAAGCAATTTCTCCTTTTGCCATGATGATTTTAACTCTTTTCAATGAATAGATACTTTCATTTACAGAGATGTTTAACACTTTTGCCTAGATATTTTCAAAGCATGATCTGTATGTGTGAAAGGGTTATTGTAATATTTCTGCCAGGAATCCGCCGTGGTTGAGTGGTTAGCATTGAAGATTTGAAACCGGGCGTCCCCGGTTTCGATCCCCCAGTCGGTGCTTGACGGTCATGGTGGAGTGGCCTTGGGCAAGGCACATTTTCTAGCCTAGCACTGGTTTGTTTACCCAGGGATAATGAATAAGTGAACTGTTACCTTGATATAACTAAAATAATGTTGAAAGCGGCATAAAACCCCAATTAAAAAACCCAAATTTTTTTTCTCTAGAATTGTTTGTTTTTCACATTTAGACAACTTTTGAATACACTGTGGTGGCTCACAATGAACAATTTTCCATACTTTTGCCTAGATGTTTCCAGCGTTATCTGTGACAAACTTGTTGTTTGTGGGTAATACAGATATGAGGAACAATGCAGACCAGGATTGATTTGCATGAAAGTGCAAGCTCATCTAGGCTTTTATCGTTGACGGCTCAATTGTGAAAGTAAGAGGCATATCATAAGATTGTCACAGTTTCTGCTCTCTATAAATAAAAGAAAACTCTTCTCTTTTTTTCACAGCAAGTTTTCTAATCCGGAGAGATTTGGGTCAAACAGAGACTCTTAGTGAAAACCCTGCATATTCATGTTGTTTAAAGCCGTTTATAATGGGAGAATTAAGGATGATGTGGGAGAAATCCAATTGAGCTGAAATTTAATCCTTTTTCCTGATTCCTTATGTCGCCTCTACAGAAAACACCTCTTTGAAAACAAAAAAATGCTCAAAACTGGTGATTTCTCCTTTTCTAGAATTGTTTTCAACATTGTATCAAAATCCTCTTTCCAGTTTTCCATATTATGTTATATTTAATTGTCAGATGTTTAGCTCACCTGAGTTATTGTGATTTCTCTGTTGTCCGTCAGTTCAAATATTTTTCTCTGAAACTACTGGTTTGATTATGAAATAATTTCAAAGGTAATTGCTCTCATCTACAAATGTTAAAACCATTCTGCTCGGCTGAACAAGATGAGTGCTAGAGCTAAAAATGAATCTTTAAAACGACATAATTATACTAAACAACAGGGCCCAATTTCAAAATATTTTCTGTCTTATCAAAAATTGTTCAAATGGTTCTGCTCTGCTGCACGATATGGCCGCCATAGCTAAAATATAAAATCTTTAAACAACATCTCCTTAACCACTAGCCCAATTTAAAAAAATAACAAAAATGTTCAAGTGGCCCTCTTCCAAATTAATTAAAACCGTTTAATAAGCTTCATTGCACATGATGGCCACCAGAGCTTAGAAACAGAAAAGTCATTAAATGACATCTACTAATAAAATACGATCGCATAAATGTACCTTTAGTGGGCCTCTACCAATACTGTTCAAACAGCAAGCTGGCAACCAGAATTAAAACTAGAAACATCTTAACCCTTTCCCTCATATAGACGCTTTCTGACGCCTCTGCAGCAGACAGCTTTTTGAAAACATAGCGACAAAAGAAGAAATTTCACAAAACGTGCAATTTCTCCTTTTGCCACAATGTTTTCCACTTTTTGTCATAGGTTATCCATTCAATTATGGAGATTTTCTATGTTTTGACAAAATACGTTCAAAGTCGTCTGCTGCAGAATTGTCGTATGAGGGAAAGGGTTAAAGCAACATCTCTTTTACCACTGTCCCAATTTCATGTTCCTCCTGTGGTCTATCCAAAGTTTTCAAATTGTTCTGTTGTACTGCACAAGATGGCCACTAGAGATTAACATAGAAAAAACAGCATTTTGGCTTCTGTTTAACCCTTCTTACATATTATGATGTAGACGCTTTCTGATGCCTATGCAGCAGATGACTATTGAAAACAACGTTACAAAAAGAGATTGCTCAAAACGTGCAATGTCTCCTTTAGCCACAATGTTTTCAATTCTTTTCAGTAATTATACCTTCATTTATTTTTTCCATGTGGAGATTTTCCACATTTTTGCATAGTTTATTTTTCTAAAGTCCTCTACTGCAGGTTTGTTGTATGCGGGAAATGGTTAAAATTCTGGTATGTCAGGTGAGGTAAATTAGATCATTATGGTCCTCATGTTCAATGTAATCATCTTTGAAATAACATAAATTTCCAAAAGAAAGGAGATTTACTGTGTAGTCGTCCAACTACAACTATTCTGGCTATCATTTTGGATAAACTTGTACAGCTTTTAAATCAGTTTCTCAACCACATGTATTTTCTTTTATATATGATTGTGAAAACAATTTAGAGAAAGGAGTCACATCTCATAACAAGCCAATATTCCAGAATGTTGACTATTTTAATTAATCTGGTTATAAATTATAATGTTATCCTTTTCTCTAGTTATCATTCCTTTCTGTAATATTTTGATCAATAATGTGAGCTATAAATAGCTATTTAGGCAACATGTCAATACTAAGCCTTAAATAATAGTTTTTAGGATATCCCTTAAAATTGAATGTTTAAGTTTGTGATATTCTATTGTTTAACAGAATAAAAAGTTTACAAAGAAGGATTTTTTATAGAAAGGCAATGACAGTATTTTGTGTGTGTATGTGGAATAGTGGATTGTTGAAATTCTGTCCCTAAGTTTTTCAATGTTAAATTGAGGATACTTTGATGTTTGTGTTGTGTTGCTTCAATTAGTGTTTTCTACTTCATGTTCGTCAAGTTCAATTTGATGTCCAAACCCTATGGTATTAACCCTTTCCCTCATACAACAATTCTGCAGCAGACGAATTTGAACGTATTTTGTCAAAAAATAGAAAATCTCCATAATTGAATGGATAACCTATGACAAAAAGTCATTCTGTGCAATTTCTTCTTTTGTCACTATGTTTTCAAAAAGCCGTCAGAGGCGTCAGAAAGCGTCTATATGAGGTAAAGGGTTAAAAGAATCCTCTCGCTTAGATGAAGTTTTTGAGAACCAACAAAATGTAGTAATAAGACCAGTTAACCGTTCCCCACATACGACAATTCTGTAGCAGACAGCTTCGAAAATATATTGGGAAAAATGTGAAATATCTCCATAAATAAGAGTATAATTATTAAATAGAGTTGAAAACATTTTGTCAAAAGGATGATCTCCTTTCGTCGCAATGGACCCGGCCGGGTAGGTCAATTGGTAGCATATCTGACTCGTGATCTGGAGGTCACGGGTTCGATACCCGGTTGCGGCGACATTCTTTCGGGCGATGTTTTCCATTGCCTCTCACCTCTGATCTATGTGAGAAAGTAGTCAGTGGCTTCGAAAGAATTTTGTGTAAGTACTGGTGTGGGAAAGCCAGGAAAACATGGGTAGGTGCACTGACCGCCGTGATATGACCAAAGCTGTTGAAAGCGGCGTTAAACTTCAAACAAACAAAATTCGTCGCAATGGTTTCAAAATTCGTCTGCTGCAAATGCGTCAGAATGTGTCTGCAAGTGGGAAAGGGTTAATAGCCTTTATATTATTAGGTATGCTTTTCCTCCTGAAAAGTTTATATTTACCATAGAAATGCGGTGGAAACCTTTAATTTTTTCACAGATGACTTGTAAATATTGTGGTGTGGCAGATGTAGAACTTGTTCATCATAGGCAAGTTCTTCTCTCTACAATGTTTTCAAATCTTTTCAGTAAAGAATAATAGGACTTTCATTTATAAATTTTCAATATTTTTTGCATAGATGGTTTTCATGTTTTCTCCTGCAGAATTTTTTAATCTGAGAAAGGGTTTATTTGTAAACTTTGTTAACCCTTTCCCTCATATAGACGCGTTCTGACGCCTCTGCAGCAGACAGCTTTTTGAAAACATAGTGACAAAAGAAGAAATTGCACAAAACGTTTGTCCTTTCTTCTTTTGCCACAATGTTTTCCACTTTTTGTCATAGGTTATAAATCTATTCAATTATGGAGATTTTCTATTTTTTGACAAAATACGTTCAAAGTTGTCTGCTACAGATTTGTCGTATGAGGGAAAGGGTTAACTTGATTCAGGTATGCTTCATAATCTTTCATTTGATGATAAACAATGAAGTTAGCGGCTAATGAAGTCATTGAAATAAACATATGATATTTACTGGCCCGAAAATTCTAAATGTTTGGTTATGCTATTTTATCACATGACAATGCTTGTATCCGATGTAATATAACCATTACGTATTTCTTTATATACAACGTATGTAATATAACATGACCCAATACTAGGAAAATGACGTCACGTCAGCGTTTTGATGTCATACGTTAAGTCACTTTGGCGCCAAAACCTGTAAATTTTATCTAGAAATATTGTAAATGTTAAGTACATTTTTATCGAAATACGCCTCATAAGTCACTTTTGATGTGATAGATATAATATCTCATGAGTGTAATATTATACCCCCGCAAACGTAGTTTCAAGGGGGTATAGTATACTGGAATCAGCCTGTTGGTCGGTCCGTCCGTCGGTCTGTCCGCAAAATCTGTTCCGTTGTACTCCTCCTCCAGTTTCTACCTGATTTACTTGATACTTGGCATAAAAGTTAATCAGGAGTAGTAGATGTGAAAGACGCAAATTTCATGTCCCTGTGACCTTGACCTCTGACCTTGAAATAGGAATTTCTTTTGTTAAAATCTAATCTGTTGTACTCCTCCTTCAGTTTCAACCTGATTTACTTCATACTTGGCATAAATGTTAATCAGGAATAGTAGATGTGCAAGACGCAAATTTCATGTCCCTGTGACCTTCACCTCTGACCTTGAAATAGGATTTTTTTCTTGTTAAAATCTAATCTGTTGTACTCCTCCTTCAGTTTCAACCTGATTTACTTCATACTTGGCATAAATGTTAATTAGGAGTAGTAGATGTGCAAGACGTAAATTTCATGTCCCTGTGACCTTCACCTCTGACCTTGAAATAGGATTTTTTTTCTTAAAATCTAATCTGGTGCGACATACTCCTCCTTCAATTTCAACCAGATTTACTTGAAACATGGCAAAATGGAGCCATTTTGTGTGGCATCAGCCTGTCGGTCGGTCCAGATAAAAGGAGCCGTTTTGTGTTTGATATCATCTTAGTATTTCTTTTTGATACTGATATTCAAATTGTCTGAGTCAAAAATAATATCCCGGTAGCTCAGTCGGTAACGACGTGGGCTGTCAATCCAGGGGTTGTGAGTTCGAATCCCGGCTCGGCCAACTTTCTTTCCGACGATTGACAAAAGTCAATGCGACATGCGTCATTCGTCTTCCACCAATGGGCTAAGTCTATGTGGAAAAGCAGCCAGTTGCTTGGGAAGATTGTTGTTTGGAGTACTGGTGTGAGAAAACCAGGAAATGCATGAGTAGGTGAACTGGCCGTGATATAACTGAGAAATTGTTAAAAACTGAGTTAAACCTCAATCAATCAATGCAATCAAAGATAATACTGTGAGATATAATATGTGTAAGGGGTTGGGGCGGGGGTATTAATCACCTTTAGTGATAGTTCTAGTTTATTATTACTTTTAATAAACTTATCTGAATATGACCGGCATAATTATTTGTGGCATTGTTATACGGTTTACTCAAGAAATTAATATAGCTTTGGAAGACCCGATTTTCTTTGTGTGTTTCGTCATGTGATAAAAAGAATCTGACATTCGTTGTCATTTCATAAACATATGCCACAGGCTCGCTTAATAACAAAAAATCTTGAACTTGTTTAATAAAACTTTATATGAAATGACAACTCATGTCAGATCCTATATATATTACATGTAAAATTATACAGGCCAAAGGAAATGTTTCACTGGTCTGAACCAAAAGTTACTGGCCAGGGACCATAGGACCACTGCTAATTTCGTAAACTGCTATTGTGGATTCATATATTTTGCGCATACATGTTGGGTATCCCATTCGAGTGACACATCCATTTGGAAAAGAAGATCAAGTAGTAATTATCACCAGGCTTAGCATGTCATGTGGTATTGATCATTTAAAACTTGCTCTAGATGAAGTAAGTGACTGCAGCAGCATCACACAAGCATGTTTTCCAATTTTTCTCATACATCAGAGCTTGTGACAATTTCCTACGCAGTCACCCAAGGAAGAGTCAATATAATGTTGCTGCTTGATGCAAGTCAATTAATGAAGAAAATGTTGTTTATGTTAAACTTCCAAGTGTTTGTTTTATACAAGTTGGCTGCTTAACCCTTTCCCTCATATAGACGCTTTTTGACGCCTTTGCAACAGACGTTTTTTTTAAAACATAGTGACAAAAGAAGAAATTGCACAAAACGTGCAATTTCTCCTTTTGCCACAATGTTTTCCACTTTTAGTCATAGGTTATCCATTTAATTATAGAGATTTTCTATTTTTCGACAAAATATGTTCAAAGTCGTCTGCTGCAGAATTGTCGTATGAGGGAAAGGGTTTACAGAGTTGTCCGCCAACAAATGTGACCGTATCAGGGATATATAGATAAGGGGTAGTAAAATTTTTTCCTAAAAACAACCCAATCAAACCCTTAATAGGAGGTAATCAGTGAGAAAATCCTTTTAACCCTTTCCCATATACAGAAGCTTTTTGATGCCTCTAAAGCAGACGACTTTTGAAAACATTGTGGCAAAAGAAGAAATTAGCTCTCTCTCCTTTTGCCACAATGTTTTCCACTTTTAGTCATTGGTTATCCATTCAATTATAGAGATTTTCCATTTATTTTACAAAATATTTTTCAAAGTCGTCTGCTGCAGATTTATTGTATGTGGGACAGGGTTAACTCTATCGCACTTACAACAAGTCTGCAGCAGATGACATTAAAAAAAATATATACTTTTTGTATAAAAGCATTACAGTTTGTTTTCCAATGATGTTTTCAAAGTATGTCTGCTACTTAAGCCTCAAATCATGACCTTTGCAGTCTATATCAGAAAAATGGTGAAACGGAATGGAAATATTATGTTTGAGGGATTTTTTTTGTATCCATTTAATTTAGAATAAGACTAAGTGTATACAGATGCGTCGTTTGCTCTGATATAACTGAAATAATGTTGAAAACGGCGTAAAACCCCAGCAAACAAACTGTATCAAGACGCGTCATAGTTATAATGTAATACATTTGTTATAACAATGATAAACATGATAAGCTAGTGTGTCTCAAATGTGCTATCAGTGTTATCTCTTTGAGGATATTAATATATTTACGTGTGATCATAAAGGACACATAAATTAACATGGAAACGGACAATAATCAATGTCAAGGTAGGGAAGAATTTGTCTTTTAATTAATTAGTTTACTTTTTATCTCGTATGATTTGTTGGTGTTGTCCACTTAGCAGTTTCTCCTTTTGCCATAATGTTTTAAAAATTCGTCTGTTGCAGGGACCTCAGAAAGTGTCCGTATGAGGGAAAGGGTTCAGAATTGAATATATATAATATTGGAAAAGGAGAAATTGTTCAAATTTTCCACATTGTTTTAAAAAATTGACCTCTGTGAAATCATCAATAGTTACTTATCCCTTTCCCTCATACGACAATTCTGCAGCAGACGACTTTGAACGTATTTTGTCAAAACATAGAAATTCTCCATAATTGAATGGATAACCTATGACTAAAAGTGTAAAACATTGTGGCAAAAGGAGAAATTGCACGTTTTGTGCAATTTCTTCTTTTGTCACTATGTTTTCAAAAAGCTGTTTGCTGCAGAGTCGTCAGAAAGCGTCTATATGAGGGAAAGGGATAATTATATAGGGTAAAAAACTGTGTTGAAATGCTTTCCATGTAGATAGGTTTTAGTCTCTTCCAAACTGAAATGTACAGGGATTGCATGAGCCAGACATGCAGTAAACATGCTGTAGCAATGCTGTTGACATGATTTAGACTGTCGACCTGCACATTTTGTGTAGTGGATCACCATCTTGCTGTTCTGGTAGTTTATAATTGCACTGACTGACTGATCTGTGCTTTCACTGACAGCAAGTCTAAAGTTGGAAGTTTTCTAAAAGAAGGATTCAAATAATTGACTGCTTGAATGGTAATTAACCAGTATGATTTTACAGAAGTCGGTGTAAAATCTCATAATATATATAGAATGTTTTTTTGTCTGCTGCAACACCTTCAGAGGATGTCACATGTTAACCCTTTCCCACATGCAACAACTCTGCAGCAGACGACTTTGAAAACATACCCAGATTTTTTGGTACAATTATTTAATAGAGTTGAAAACATGGTGACAAAAGGAGAAATTGCTCATTTTAAGCAAGTTCTTCGTTTGTCACCATGTTTTCAGAAAGCATCTGTATGAGGGAAAGGTTTATGTTCACAAAAGTTGTTTTTATGATAGTCAACTGTCAAGGTTGTTTTTATGATAGTCAAGGTCAAATAGTCTAGTTTCCAAAACAAATGACCTTTTCCATTGATCTTATCTCCAATTTACATTATACATGTATTAGCCTGTGCATAGGAAAACGTACAAGTTGGCTGTTGGTGGGAACAGTGTTGATCCTGATCAGCCTGTGCATACACTGTTCACATATAACTTACACAAGCTTGTTAGAAGCTTTTGTCAACATGTGTTGATTCTGATAAAAATAAAATGGATCTGATGTACAGACTGATGATCTAAACATACCTTGTCCATCAATGTCAATTTAAACCTTTTTATACAACCGTTTCTTAAAAACGGTACGTATTATGGTATGGTCATGTCCGTCCGTCCCTCCGTCCGTCCGTTCGGGTTTTCCGCACTTTTTTCCTACATATTTTGAGCTCTTGAGCTGAAATTTTGTATAAGGCTTTGTAGTGATGTGTCACAGATCAAGTACATATTTCCTGGGATTTCGTCAATTTTTGAATGAGTTATGCCCCTTTTTGGACTTAAAATATTTGTTTTCTGCACTTTTTTTCTACATGCTTTGATGTATTGCGCTGAAATTATGTATAAGGCTTTGTATTGATGTGTCACAGATCAAGTTCATATTTCCTGAGATTTCGTCAATTTTTGAATGAGTTATGCCCCTTTTTGGACTTAGAATATTTGTAAAGAAGTTCCTGACGGGCGTATTATGTACCGCGGTACTCTTGTTCCCATACACACTCATTATGATATTTAACCCTTTCCCTCATACGACAATTCTGCTGCAGACAACTTTGAACATTTTTTGTCAAAAAATAGAAAATCTCTATAATTGAATGGATAACCTATGACCAAAAGTGGAAAACATTGTGGCAAAAGGAGAAATTGCTCGTTCTGAGCAATTTCTTCTTTTGTCGCTATGTTTTCAAAAAGCCGTCTGCTGCAGAGGCATCAGAAAGCATCTATATGAGGGAAAGGGTTAAGAGTCATCTGGTTTGAAAACATGTACCACCTCGGTGGTGTAGTGGTGTGAGTGTTCACCTTGGGTGTGTGCGGTGGTGGGTTCGATCCCCGGCCGGGTCATACCAAGGACTATAAAAATGGTAGTTATGGCTGCCCTCCTTGGCACTCAGTGTTGCGGGGTTAGCATTACGACTGACTGGCTGGTGTTGGGATAAATGGACCAGTAGTGCTGTTAACTTACCCATGAATGGCTGTGATATAACTGAAAATGTCTTGAAAGCAGCGTAAAACACTAAACAATCAATTAATGAATTCGAAAAAAAATGTAAAGAAAACAAAGCTGAAAAATAGGAAGTCTGATCTTATTCAGGGTTGAGTAATTTCTTCTGTTTTTCCGCAATGTTAACACTTTCGCTGCCAAAGGCAATTAAAGGCTTTTGCAAACAATGCAGATTCAGCTGAGACAGCTCGTAATGAGCTGTCTCTCCTGAAATCTGCATTGTTTGCCACTTAGACATTTAATTTGACCAACTTCCCTGTTTGACGAATAATGGAGTGTTCCAATTTTCAACAAGGATGAGTCGACTTTGTGAAATTCGACAGTGAAAGTGTTAAGTCCTCTATCAGATGTAGGGATAATAAGAGACCTGAAAATGAATAGATAAATTCATCAATTATTATGTTTTATCTTTTTTTCTTTTCAGATATCTGTCGTGTGTGTAGGTGTGAGGCGGCATCAGACAAGCCCCTCTACCACCCATGTGTATGTACAGGGAGTATCAAGTTTATACACCAAGATTGGTAAGTCTAGCCAACAAAGTCCCTAGAGAAGTTGTCTATTTTCATGTTCTGAAATCTTTCATTGACTCTAAATAAATATTTGTCAACATGCAACATATCTGCAGCAGAGGATTTTGAAAACATCTTGACAAAAGTATGAAAAGTCAACATAAAACCCTAATTATTAAATATACATAAGGTTGAAATTGCTCATCATGTCATTATTCATGTCAATTCCTCCTTTTGCCAAAAAAGTTGTTTGATGCAAATGTGTCAGAATGCGTCTACATGTGGGAAAGGGTATGGTTGTGTAATAAGATATATAGTGTGGGGAAAAAATTACATGTTAAAGAAATTATAAAATGAACATTTAACCAATATTTTGAAATTAATTCTTTTCTGGAGACAGATAACTTTAACTTTAACTTATTTTGGGAATAACAAACCAGTGTAGGACCAGATCAGACTGTTCATCTGCTCAATCTGATCTGGATCTGCACTTTTATTGAATAGAGTTGAAAACATTGTGGCAAAAGGAGAAATTGCTCATTTTTAGCTCGACTATTCGAAGAATATGAGAGCTATACTACTCACCCTGGCGTCGGCGTCGGCGTCGGCGTCGCCGTCGGCGTCCACGTCACACTTTGGTTAAGGTTTTGCATGCAAGTTCTTAAATACTACATGTATTGCATTGAAACTTTCTACAACCCTACCAAACTATCACACCAATGTAGATTATCAAGTTAGATAACTCTATCCTGCATTTTATGCAAGTTATGGCCCTTTTTTACTTAGAAATTCTGGTTAAAGTTTTGCGTGCAACTAAAGTAAGAGTCCATATCTCAGTATTTAATTGATGCATTGCATTGAAACTTTATACAGCACTACCCAACTATCACACCTATGTAGATTATCAAGTTAGATAACTCTATCCTGCATTTTATGCAAGTTATGGCCCTTTTTTTACTTAGAAATTCTGGTTAAAGTTTTGCGTGCAACTAAATTAAGAGTCCATATCTCAGTATTTACTTGATGCATTGCATTGAAACTTTCTACAACCCTACCCAACTATCACACCTGTGTAGATTATCATCTAAGATAACTCTATCCTGCATTTTATGCAAGTTATGGCCCTTTTTTTACTTAGAAATTCTGGTTAAAGTTTTGCATGCAACTAAATTAAGAGTCCATATCTCAGTATATACTTGATGCATTGCATTGAACCTTTATACAACCCTACCCAACTTTTACACCTATGTAGATTAACAAGTTAGATAACTCTGTCCTGCATTTTAGGCAAGTTATGGCACTTTTTTTTACTTAGAAATTCTGGTTAAAGTTTTGCGTGCTACTAAATTAAGAGTCCATATCTCAGTATTTACTTGCTGCATTGCATTGAAACTTTCTACAACCCTACCCAACTATTACACCTGTGTAGATTATCAAGTATGATAGCTCTATTCTGCATTTTATGCAAGTTATGGCCCTTTTTTTACTTAGAAATACTGGTTAAAGTTTTGCGTGCAACTAAATTAAGAGTCCACGTCTCAGTATATACTTGATGCATTGCATTGAACCTTTATACAACCCTACCCAACTATCACACCTATGTAGATTATCAAGTATGATAACTCTATCCTGCATTTTATGCAAGTTATGGCCTTTTTGGACTTATAAATTCTGGTTAAAGTTTTGCATGCAACTACATAAAGAGACCATCTCTTAGTAACTACTTGATGCATTGCATTGAAACGTTATACAGCCCTTACCAACCAGCATTTTATGCAAGTTATGGACCTTTTTGGACTTAGAAATTCTGGTTAAAGTTTTGCAACTACATTTAGAGTGTAATCTCAGTAACAACTTGAACAATTGTATTGAAACTTTATACAACCTTTCCCAATTGTACAACTATAAACACAACCAATTAAGATAACTCTATCCTGTATATGGTGCAAATTGTTGCCCTTTTTTTACTTAGAAATTATGGTTAAAGGTTTGCGTGCAACTACATTAAGAGTCCATATCTTAGTAACTACTTGATGCATTCCATTGAAAGGTTATACAACCCTATCTAACCATCAAACCTATGAAAATAATCATGTTAAATAACACTATCCTGCATATAATGCAAATTATCACCCACTAAGAAATTGTGGTTAATGTTTTGCATGCAACTACATTAGAGTCCATTATCTCGGTAACTTAAATAAGCGGTGGAATAGTCGAGCGCGCTGTCCTCCGACAGCTCTTGTCTTCAATGTTTTCCCAAACCAGTAGCATCTGCTGCAGTTGCTTCAAAATGTAAGTGGGAATAGGTAAAACAGAATCCAACAAACTTTTTTTATTTTACAAACTTACTCTATTTTCAGTCTGGTACAATGGTTGAAATACAGTCGGAAGGAGTTCTGTGAACTCTGTAAACACCGGTTTGCTTTTACACCAAGTAAGTAGGACAAAAGTAATGCATGCATGTGGCTTGACCAACGTTGAACTTGTACTGGTGCAGTTCACTGGTTAACACTATCTCCCATATACATTCCGTGTCTCTGTCTTTCCATGAAGGCCATATTTACTATACTATTTCACTTCAGAGTTGCCAAATTTTGTATACAAACATATCTTGGAATGGATTTGTTATCCACATGTTTTTGGGAAGGCAGTTTGTCGGATATCATAATTGGTTTACTGTGACCTTGAACTCTGACCCATTTAAAAGAAAAAGCTTGTACGGGCCATATCTTCAAAAGACTGAGTGTCGCAGACCAAATATTTCAAACATTTTCACACCATTCCTGAAAATATTATCTTGGGAAGATGGTATATTGTGTAGCAGAATGAGATAAATGTGACTGACTTTGACCTTTGACCCCACTTCACTTTAATACCTATAAAAAAACCGGTGTATTCATCTCGGGAACAGGATGTGTTACATAGCAGAAATAGGCAGTCATCATATCAAAATGTGGATGACAGCTAATGCAGCTAAGTTTAAGGTCTGGTTTTAAATGAAATTAAGTTTAACCCTTAACAAACTTTAAGACCAACCTACCCCAATGGGGCACTATGTATGGATTGCATATAATTCTGGTATAAAGATTTTTTAGATGTTTTCAAATTTTTGTGCTTTGGAATATTGAAAAAAGGCTCATCTGACACTCAAATTCCTATGTTGTGGACCGTCTCAGTGGTGTAGTGGTAGAATGTCCGCATTATGCGAGAGGTCATTGGTTCGATCCCTGGTCTGGTTATATCAAAGAAATTATGGCTGTTCTCCTTGGCACATTTTGACGTATGTTGCTTCAGACAACTTTTAAAAACATTGTGACCGACAAAAGAAGAAATTGCTCATGATGTGCAATTTCTTCCTTTACCACAATGTTTACAACTTGATTCAATAATTATATCATTATCTTCATTTTAAATGTATCTGCATAATTTTGCCTGGAAATTTATAAAGTCATCTGCTGCAGATTTGTTGTTTGTGGGAAAGGGTTGAATTTAATCTCTCATTTCAGTATATTCACCTGATATGCCAAAGAGACTTCCAATCAAAGATATACTGAGTGGTTTGTTAGCCAGTGTGGGAAAAGCAGTCAGATATTGGTTCCATTATACATTAGTTACCTTTGCCTGGCTCGGAGTAGTCCCCCTTACAGCATGTGAGTTAATAGTTTTCAATATCTGTTACCAAAATAAGAAAGGAAGCCTAAAAAGAGTACTTTCTAGTAATAGTTATGAAGGACACATTACATTTATTTGATTTTTAGCTCATTTTTAGCTCCACTGGCTGAAAGCCAGTCGAGCTTATGTCATGGCGAATTGTCTGTTGTGCGTGCGTCTGTGCGTGCGTTAACTTTTTCCTTTAAACCATTTCTTCTCCCTAACCACTTGGCCAATTTGGTTGAAACTTCATAGGAAGCATCCTCTCAATGTCCTCTCTTAAATTCCTTTAATTTTGTTTAATCCATCCATAATTCTGGTTTCCATGGCAACCCAAAGAAAAAGATAGTGAAAACTTAAAAAATCTTCTTCTCCGAAAGTGTCAGGCCGATTTTCAAATAATTTTGTAGAAATGTTCCTTGGGTGACCCTTTATTAGATTCCTTCAAGAAATGTTGATTGGGCGAAAAACATGCCCGCAAGGGGGCGGGGCTATTTTGCCTTATATAGCTATAGTGAAAACGTAAAAAATCTTCTTCTCCAAAAGTGTTCAGCAGATTTTCAAATAATTTTGTAGAAATGTTCCATGGGTGACCCCCCAGGGATCATGAATAATTAAAAATTTAATTGCGCGCTAAATGACCTTAGCTGTCGATGCGCCATAAAACAATACACATTCATTCATTCCATGGGTGACCCTCTATCAGATTCCTTCAAGCCATGTTGATTGGTAAAAAAACATGGCCGTCACAGGGCGGGGCTATTTTGCCTAGCCGCTAAAGAGAAAACTTAAAAAATCTTCTCCTCCAAAAGAGTAAGGCCGATTTTCAGATAATTTTGTAGAAATATTCCTTGGGTGACCCTTTATTAGATTCCTTCAAGAAATGTTGATTGGTTGAAAAACATGGCCGCCAGGGGGCCGGGCTATTTTGCTTTATATAGCTATAGTGAAAACTTAAAAAATCTTCTTCTCCGAAAGTGTTCAGCAGATTTTCAAATAATTTTGTAGAAATGTTCATTGGGTGACCCTCTATCAGATTCCTTCAAGCCATGTTGATTGGTCGAAAAACATGGCCGCCAGAGGGCGGGGCAATTTTGGCTTATATGACCATAGTGAAAACTTAAAAAATCTTCTCCTCCGAAAGTGTTTGGCTGATATTCAAATAATTTTGTAGAAATGTTCCTAGGCTTACCCTCTATCAGATTCCTTCAAGCCATGTTGATTGGTTGAAAAATATGGCTACCAGGGGGTTGGGCTATTTTGCCTTATATGGCTATAGTGAAAACTTAAAATATCCTCTCCTCCGAATGTGTCAGGCCAATTTTCAAATAATTTTGCAGAAATATTCCTTGGGTGACACTCTACAAGATTCCTTTAAGCCATGGTGGTTGGTAAAAAAATAGCCACCAGGGGGCAGGGTTGTTTGGAGATTTTATTTTTGCCTTATGGACGTGGAGCGATACTGGCCCTCTTGGGCCTCTTGTTATTTTTTTGAGAAAGAAAAGAAATATAAAGATGAGCTATTGCTGTCACTTGATCAAGGTCCATATTGCAGTCTTTTTATCTCCCCTTTCCCATCTGAAGACACATTTCGATGCAACTACAGCTGACGACTTTTGAAAACTCTTTTCAATAATTACTCTTTCATTGGTAGAGACTTTGTAAGACTTTGCTTACATGTTTTATAAGTAATCTGCTGTAGATTTGTTATATGTGGGAAAGGGTTGACCATAAAAGCTATGGCTTTTGGAACATCATCATAAGGCAACAATATTTTTCAAGTACCTAAATTAGGGCCCTTTTTAGCTTGTCTGTGGTTTTTAGCTCACCTGAGCTTTGCTCAAGGTGAGTTTTTGTGATCGCCTTTTGTCCGTCGTGCGTCAACTTCTTCTCCTCAGTAACCAGTGGGTCAATTTGGATGAAACTTCACAGAAAGCATCCTCTCAATGACCTCACCAGAATTCCTTCAAATTTTTGGGATCCATGCAAAATTCTGGTTTCCATGGCAACGAAACCGAAAAAACTTCAAAATTCTTCTACTATCAAACTGGTTAGCAGATTTTCAAATAATTTTGTAGAAATGTTCCTTAGATGACCCTCTATCAGATTCCTTCAAGCCAAGTTGATTGGTCGAAAAACATGGCCACCAGGGGGGGGCGGGCTATTTTGCCTTATATGGCTATAGTGAAAACTTAAAATATCTTCTCCTCCGAAAGTGTCAGGCCGATTTTCAAATAATTTTGTAGAAATGTTCCTTGGGTGACCCTCTATCAGATTCCTTCAAGCCATGTTGATTGGTCAAAAAACATGGCCGCCAGGGGGCGGGGCTATTTTGCCTTTTATGGCTGTACTGAAAACTTAAAAAATCTTCTCCTCCATAAGTGTCGGGCCGATTTTTAAATAATTTTGTAGAAATGTTCCTTGGGTGACCCTCTATCAGATTCCTTCAAGCCATGTTGATTGGTCGAAAAACATGGCCACCAGGGGGCGGGGCTATTTTGCCTTATATGGCCAAAGTGAAAACTTAAAAAATCTTCTCCTCCGAAAGTGTCAGGCTGATTTTCAAATAATTTTGTAGAAATGTTCCTTGGATGACCCTCTATCAGATTCCTTCAAGCCAAGTTGATTGGTCGAAAAACATGGCCACCAGGGGGGCGGGGCTATTTTGCCTTATATGGCTATAGTGAAAACTTAAAAAGTCTTCTTCTTCGAAAGTGTCAGACCGATTTTCAAATAATTTTGTAGAAATGTTCCTTGGATGACCCACTTTCAGATTCCTTCAAGCCATGTTGATTGGTCAAAAAACATGGCCGCCAGTGGGCAGGACTATTTTGCCTTATATGGCTATAGTGATAACTTAAAAAATCTTCTCCTCCAAAAGTGTCAGGCCGATTTTCAAATAATTTTGTAGAAATGTTCCTAGGGTGACCCTCTATCAGATTCCTCTAAGCCAAGTTGATTGGTCTGAAACTATGGCTGCCAGGGGGGCGGGGCTTATATAGCTAAAGTGAAAAAAAAAAATCAGGTGAGCGATTCCAGGGCCATCATGGCCCTCTTGTTTTAAGAAAAAAAGTCGGGCTATTTGGGATACCTATTCAGAGTCACAGAACTTTAACCGTATCTCATTAGTTACTCAAAAGCTGTGACACATATTAAAATGAAACTTGGTACACATGTTTCTAGAAACAATACACATGTTCATTCCAAGACACATAACTCTGGCTTTTATAAATATTTAGTTATGCCCCTTTTTGGACTTGAAAATTCTCCAAAAAAAAAGAACAAGGACGTTTGCTTCTTCGTGCTCTTGTTTTAGAATTTTTGTCAAGTTTTGTGTTATAACATGCTATCGCTATAAAACTTTGATCATGAGCAAACAATGTTTTCACAAATCGTCTACTGCAGAGGCGTCAGAAAGCATCTTTATGTGGAAAAGAGATTATTTATGCATACCCTCATCTAAAACAGGTAAGATTTCAGCCATGCTTTCATATCATGATGAGACTGAATAGAATTTCTGTATAAGATATGTATAAGATATGATACTGTTATTTTTACAGGTCGTATTTATAGATGTTTATTCACGGGCTCTGTCAGTTCCCTGTTAACTTTGCCATTGGATATGTTATCTACGTAAGTATTATAATGTAGAACCCTCTCCCTTTCAGACAACATGCCACTCCTAATGAGCATTTTCTCCTTTTCCCACTATTTTTTCAACTGTTTATCAGAGCTCTAGATAAGGAGCATTTTTCATGCTCTAAAATCCTCATTTGACCTCCAAAACCTATGTTGTGGGTACTCAAAAGAATCGCCTCAGTAAGACATAGGTTTTAATGAGTTCTAAGAGAGTTATTATATGAGAAAGACCTATTTACTCCTCCTCATCTAGTCCTCTGTCTTTATGAATAATTTACTTACTAATCATGTATGTTACTCTCTTCTTTCAATGTTTTCAAATCGGATGACTCTAAAAGTATCATATCAGGTAAATGATTTATTGCATAGTACATAGCTTTGGATAAGAAGAGTATTTCACATCCATAATCCTAATTGGTACTCAAAAGAATTGTCACAGTGAGATGATACTTTTGAGTACAAGCAACATAGGAATGAGTTGAGTCATTATAGAAAATTTGTTTTGAAAATATCCTTTAAATTGTCCTCTGATAATATAATACTATGTATTCCTCTTTCATAGTATAATTTTGTGAATTACTCTTAATTGAATAGTAAAATTCTATGAAATACTCTTTCGTAGTTTAAAAATATGGATAACTCTTATTTCATATTATATACCTGTGGTATAGATCTACTCTTACATTCTTTTACATACAAAATAACTTTTGTGAATTTACTCTTAATTGTAAAGTATAATAGGTGTTATTCCTTTTCCCATGACAAATTTAGCTGTGTATAAACATTACAATTACATTTTGAGATGTTACATTTTCAGCATTTGTTTGTTTGGAGTTTAACGCCGCTTTCAACAGCTTTGGTCATATCACGGCGGTCAGTGCACCTACCCATGTTTTCCTGGCTTTCCCACACCAGTACTTACACAACATTCTTTCGAAGCCACTGACTACTTTCTCACATAGATCAGACATTTTCAGCATACGAATGTTCCTAAAAATATATCTGTAACACTTTGTTTTCAGGTAAATGAAGAAATTGATTAAAATAATCAAATTTATTTTGAAAGATTTAACCCTTTTCCACTTATAGACACATTCTGATGCATCTGCAGCAGACGAATTTTGTAAACATTGTGACAAAAGAAGAAATTGCTCAAAATGAGCAATTTCTCCTTTTGCCGCAATGTTTTCAAATCTTTTTAATAATTAAACTCATTTAAGGAGCTTTTTCACGTTTTTGTCAGTATGTTTCAAATGTCGTCTGCTTCAGAATTGTTGTATGTGGGAAAGGGTTAAGCCAAGCCTTGGTAGATCAGTAGGAAGTGATGCAAGCTGTCAATCAAGGGGTTGTGAGTTGAACCCCAGCTTCACTAACATCCTTTCCAACGTTTGATAAAAGTCAATGTGACAAGCCCCATTCGTCTTCCAACAACGGGCTAACTGTCTATGTGGAAAAGCAGCCAGTTGCTTGGCAAGACTTGTGTGAAGTATGGTGTGAGAAAGCCAGGAAACACATGGATATGTCAACTGCTGTGAAAAACTGTTGAAAATGGTATTAAACCGGAATCAATCGATCTTAAGAAAAATTTCTAGCTAGACTAATATATTCCATTCACACATACATAATTACTTTAACCCTTTCCCTCATATAGACGCTTTCTGGCGCCTCAGCAGCAGACGGATTTTTGAAAACATAGTGACAAAAGAAGAAATTGCTCAAAACGAGCAATTTCTCCTTTTGCCACAATGTTTTCCACTTTTGGTCAGAGGTTATCCATTCAATTATACAGATTTTCCATTTTTTGACAAAATATGTTCAAAGTCGTCTGCTGCAGAATTGTCGTATGAGGGAAAGGGTTAAAGCATCTTCAGAAGAAGACTTTTGAAACTATTGTGACAAAAGGATATTTATTGTATGTGTGAAAAGGTTAAGTTCTAATTTCAAATATGTCTGAATTTCAGGGAAAATATAGCGTCTGATTGTTTTCATGGCTGTTTTGTTGTTACTTGTACATTGTGTGCGTTCATAAGTTTAGTCTGGTTGCGTGAACAGATTTTACACGGGGGAGGGCCGGACTGGCTCGAACAGGATATACCAAACGGACAAGCAAGGGTAGATATTCTCTCTTATTTTCATTGTATGCTTTTCCAGAATTGATTGATTAACCTTAGACACTTTGTGACGCTTCTGCAGCAAACAACTTTTGAAAATGTTTTTTCAACTCTATTCAATTATCATACTTTCATTTAAAGAGATTTTCCGTATTTTCGCGGATATGTTTTCAAAGTCGTCGGCTTCAGATTTATTGTATGTGAAAAAGGGTTAATCGTTTAAACCTGATACTGACAACATTTGTTGCTGTAGCAGCAGACAATTTTTGAAGTTGTCAATTGAAAACTGTTTTATTGAAAGTAAGAAATAGTATAAGACTTTCAACATATTTTGTCAACAAATAGAAAATCTCTGTAATTGAATGGAAAGTGGAAAACATTGTGGCAAATGGAGAAATTGCTTGTTTTGAGCAATTTCTTCTTTTGTCACTATGTTTTCAAAAAGCTGTCTGCTGCAGAGGATTCAGAAAGTGTCTATATGATGGAAAGGGTTAAAATTGCATAATTCCATGAAAGAGTTCATCAGCATAAAACCTGTCCCACATGCGGACATCTCTGACACAGAAGATTTTTTAAAACATTGTGACAAAAGATCTTCTTATGCCTCAATATATTTACTTTCATTTATTTGAGATTTTTCATATGTTTGGACCATGCACCATCCGGTATCCATCCTCTATTCAAATCTTCTTCTCTGAAACTACTGATAACAATTTCACAATATGGCTAAATTTGAAAGAAGAGCAATATTTTTGCTTCTCTTTGTTGCCTAGATGCATATATAGTTATTTGCTAGGCATCTGCTGCATATGGGAAATGATTAATGGAAAGTGATAATTTATGCAGAATCCTATAGATGTGGGTTTAGTCAATAACCTTGTTGGCATTGGAGTGGGCGGAGGTAATAACCAAGCAGGCAATCAAAATGAAGATAATAATGAAGATGTAGTCAATGATGGCGGAGATGAAGGAGAGGATAATGGAAATGCAGCAGCACAGGGTAATTCCTAATGGTTTATGTGATGTAACAATGTATAAAGTGCTTGCAACAAATTGCTGTGATTTAACCACTTTCCCACTTGCAGACGCATTTGCAGCAGACGACTTTTGAAAACAGCAATTTCTCCTTTCGCCACAACATTTTTAACTCTTATTTAATAATTAAACTCTCATTTATGGAGATTTCACATTTTTGCCAATATGTTTTCAAAGTCGTCTGCTGCTGATTTGTTGTATGTGGGAAAGGGTTAACTGAATACTCTTATCAAATCATCATTATACCCCCTTCGAAGAAGAGGGGGGTATATAGGAGTCACTGTGTCTGGCTGTCAGTCAGTCAGCCGGAAGCCATATTTTGTCCGGCCTATTCCTTACAAACCATTGGGTGGAACTCAATAAAATTTTACATGAAGCTTCTATACCAAGAGGAGATGTGCATATCCTAAAGGGGTTACAATTGCATGTTATTTTACAGAGTTATGGCCCTTTTACTTATTAAGTTATGATGTAGGTCAAGGTGCTGTTTAGGGGGTATTTATCATCTTCAGTGATAGTTTTAGTTAATGGTGGTCATCATTTAACACTCTTTAGATCCTGACATTTTTGAAGAGTTTAAAACTTTTCTTGCAATTCATCACTGGCATCGATTTCAAACATGTTCTATAGAGTCGGCAAAATTCATCTGTAGCAGGGATACAATTATAACCCTTTCCCTCATATAGACGCTTTCCGACGTCTCTGCAGCACACAGCTTTTTGAAAACTTTCCGACAAAAAAAGAAATTGCTCAAAACAAGCAATTTCTCCTTTTGTCACCATGTCTTCAACTCTATTCAATTATTGTTCTTTCATTTAAAGGGAGTTTACAATTTTTTCAAAGTCGTCTGCTGCAAAATTGTTGTATGTGGGAAAGTGTTAAAAGGAAGCCATTGCTACTTCTGTCAAGGACAGTATTTGAAGATTAACCTGATATGATATATAGTGTTTCATCTGCTTACAAATATTCAGAGACATTTTGGTTATTGAAAATTAAAAGCTTGATTTTGATAAAGCACCAAAAAGACCTTGGCAGTAAAAAAAAAATGCTCATTAGGAGCAATTTGTCCTTTTTCATCACTGTTTTAAAATCTCATCTGTAGCAGAGACATTGCATGTTTTATGTATCAAACACTGGGTTAACCCTTTCCCATATACAACAAATCTGCTGTGCAGCAGACGACTTTGAAAACATATTGGCAAAAACATGAAATATCTGCATAAATGAGAGTTTTGTTTTTAAAATAAAGTTATTAGTAATTTCTCCTTTTGTCACAATGTTTTCAAAATTGTCCGCTGCAGAGGTGTCCGAAAATGTCTATATGTGGGAAAGCGTTCAATCGTTCCAAAACCTTTCCCACATATTGTTAATATTAACCCTTTCCCTTATATAGATGCTTTCTGACGCCTCTGCAGCAGACAGCTTTTTGAAAACATGGCAACAGAAGAAGAAATTGCTCAAAACAAGCAATTTCTCCTTTTGTCACCATGTTTTCAACTATTTTCATTTATTGTACTTTCATTTGAAGGGAGTTTGCAATTTTTGTTCGAAAATGTTTTCAAAGTCGTCTGCTGCAGATTTGTTGTGTGTAGGAAAGGGTTAAATATAATGGGAAACATAGCAAAGGAATAAATTGCAAAACTGCATGTGTGAAAGTGTTAATTGCTGTCTGTATCAGAAAATAGATTAAATCTTTCACACATATAGACGCTTTCTGACACCTGCAGCAGACAGCTTTTTGAAAACATAGTGACAAAAGAAGAAATTGCTCAAAACAATCAATTTTTCCTTTTGCCACAATGTTTTCCACTTTTAGTGATAGGTTATCCATTCAATTAAAGAGATTTTCCTTTTTTGACAAAATATGTTCGAAGTCATCTACTGAAGAATTGTCGTATGAGGGAAAGCGTTAAATCTTTCCCACATTTTTTGTAAATATTAAATATAGTTGAATTCATTATGGCAGAAGGAGTAATTGCTTTAGTTTCCATGTGTGACCCACTTGCAGATGCATTTTAACGCATCTGTAGCAGACAACTTTTAAAAAAAAATTGTGACAAAAGGAGAAAATGCTCCAAACCAGCAATTTTACCTTTTGCCTCAATGTCTCAAACTCGATTCATTTGTTCAACTTTTCATTTATGGAGAATTTTCATACTTTTTCCTACCTTTTTTCAAAGTCGTCTGATGATTATTTGTTGTATGCTGGAAAGGGTTAAATGCTGTCTTTACCAGACAAAGAGAATTTACTAAAAAAAACTTGATCTTTCACAGATGATAATAACTGGAACCCTATTGAATGGGACCGGGCAGCTGAGGAACTTACATGGGAAAGAGTAAGAATTTTTAACATTTTTCCTCCTAGTTGTCCATATTTTCTTTGCCTTCTTTGTTATACCCCCTCAAAAACAAAGTTTAGGAGGGGTAAAAAGGAGTGGGCTTGTCAGTAGATCTGTGCCTCTGTTGGTCTGATGGTTTTTACAGTGTCCAGATAATAACTGAAGAAATGATTGATGGGTTTAACCCTTCCACTCATATAGGCGCTTTCTGACGCCTCTGTAGCAGACGGCTTTTTGAAAACATAGTAACAAAGGAAGAAATTGCTCAAAACGAGCAATGTCTTCTTTTGCCACAATTTTTTATTTTTTGACAAAATATATTCAAAGTCGTCAGAATTGTCGTATGGGGGAAAGGGTTAAATGATATGAAAATAAACATCTTCGGGTTTTTTATTCAAAGATTACAGTTTTTTCAATAACCTATGAAGCATTATGAAAAGGTCAAAACTCGCCATTGGGGGCTGCCATTTTGGATATGTATTAATAGAGGGCATTGATTGAAAACTATTGTCCTCTGGTTATTTTTAAAATCAATATTTATGGAAATAAAAGAGTGGTATAAATTTCATATTCTTATAATTTAATTAAGAATAAATGACTTCAGGGTATAAAATATTGTATGTATATTAATTATTATTAAAAAGACGACAACAATACAAATTCCAAATATATAGAGGTCATGCAAAAACACAATTATCATTGACTTGTCAATCATTTTTAATATCCATATGTATGAATTTACAAACATATAACGGTTTTTTCATAAATATATAGATTATGTTAGTTGGTACATGATTTTAAGACCATAAAATACAAGTCTGGTTCAAATGTGGTTACTAATTATACCCCCTTCGAAGAAGAGGGGGTATATAGGAGTCACTGTGTCTGGCTGTCTGTCTGTCGGTCGGAAGCCATATTTTGTCCGGCCTATTTCTTACAAACCACTGGGTGGAATTCAATAAAATTTTACATGAAGCTTCTATACCAAGAGGAGATGTGCATATCATAAAGGGGTTACAATTGCATCTTATATTACAGAGTTATGGCCCTTTTACTTATTAAGTTATGGTGTAGGTCAAGGTGCTGTTTAGGGGGTATTTATCATCATCAGTGATAGTTCTAGTTATTAATTGTTGATGGAGTTATGGCCCCTTTTCTTCTTAGAATTTGCACCCAAAAGATGGTGTCTGGACAATAATGCATGTAAGATTCAACATATTAAAATATTTTTTGGCGCATAGGTTTAAGAGCATAAAATACATGTTGATTTCGAATTTGGGTTTTAAAGCACCAAAATGAAAATCAGTTATGACCCCCTTTAAATATAGAACTTTTAAATAGAAAAGACTGCATTCTTGTGTTGCGCATATCTCAGAAACTGTATGGACCAGAGTCACAAAAACTTTAAAAACAATGTCACCAGCATGCAAAGTTGTTCACCTTGGCCTTTGTTTGTGGTATCACCCAAAATAAGCAGAAAGCCCCTTTAATTATTTAAAAAATAACCTATATAGAATGCAACAACATTAAATAATCAACAAACAATAAATGAATAGTTACAGAGACCGACATCTGCTAGCACTTACTAATCAAATAAATACTCTTTTATTCAGACCTAACTGTCTGTTTGTGATACAACAAATAATGAATACATATCATCTTCATTTTTATACACATTTGTTAAATATGACCACAATAATGGCCCTTGCTTTTGTGACAAAGGCTAAAAGTAAGGGCATGTTTTTGTCCTATGGACACATTTTTAGCTTGACTTTTGAAAAAATGAGAGCTATTGTCATGACCCTGGTGTCGTCCGCGGCGGCGGCGTGGTCATCCGGTTAAGGTTTTTAGCTCTACTGGCCAAAGGCCAGAAGGGCTTATGTCGTGGCGATTTGTCCGTCGTCCGTGCGTGCGTGCGTCCGTCCGTAAACAATTTCTTGTTAACACGATACAGTCTTCACTTTTGATTGTAACTCAACCAAACTTATACAGTAGTTAGATATCCATGAGAGCTCGGTTCCTTTCGAAAACCAGCCAGATCCGCCCATGCATGACTGGATTATGGCCCTTGAAATGGTCAAAATTGCTATAAAAGAGCTTGTTAACACGATACAGTCTTCACTTTTGATTGTATCTCAACCAAACTTATACAGTAGTTAGATATTCATGAGAGCTCGGTTCCTTTCGAAAACCAGCCAGATCCGCCCATGCATGACTGGATTATGGCCCTTGAAATGGTCAAAATTGCTATAAAAAGGCTTGTTAACACGATACAGTCTTCACTTTTGATTGTATCTCAACCAAACTTATACAGTAGTTAGATATCTATGAGAGCTCGGTTCCTTTCGAAAACCAGCCAGATCCGCCCATGTAAGACTGGATTATGGCCCTTGAAATGGTCAAAATTGCTATAAAAGAGCTTGTTAACACGATACAGTCTTCAAGTTAGATTGTATCTCAACTAAACTTATACAGTAGTTAGATATCCATAAGAGCTCGGTTCCTTTCGAAAACCAGCCAGATCAGCCCATGCATGACTGGATTATGGCCCTTGAAATGGTCAAAATTGCTATAAAAGAGCTTGTTAACACGATACAGTCTTCACTTTTGATTGTATCTCAACCAAACTTATACAGTAGTAAGATATCCATGAGAGCTCGGTTCCTTTCGTAAACCAGCCAGATCCGCCCATGCAAGACTGGATTATGGCCCTTGAAATTGTCCAAATTGCTATAATTGAGCATGTGAACACAATAGAGGTTCCATTTACTATCTGATCTTCACCAAACTTAGATAGTAGTTAAATATTGATGAGAGCTTGGTTCCTTTTGAAAACCAGCTAGATCCGCCCATGCAAGACTGGATTATGGCCCATGAAATTGTAAAAATTGCTATAATACAGCTTGTGAACACTAAAGAGCCTCCATTTACTATCCGATCTTCACCATACATACATGCTCTGGATTGAAAATGACCAAAGAACCATACCAGTAGAGCATAGGCCCTCATGGGCCTCTTGTTTGTTCAGCTCAGCTTTTTTTTTCTTTTTTATGTTTTCTCCCTATTAGTCGAGCGTCTGTGCCGTACGCGGTGCTCTTGTTATATAAAAATGTTTGACCCTTTTGATTAATGTAAGTCTGTACATTGTTGGGACAAAATTTTAGAAGGTTTATTAACCCTTTCCTACCTATAGATGCATTTTGAGGCAATAGCAGCAGACTACTTTTGAAAACATTGTGGCCAAAGGTGAAATTGCTCATGATGAGCAATTTCTCCTTTGGCCACAATGTTTTCAACCTTATTTAACAATTGAGTTATCTTTTATGGAGATTTTTCAGGTTTTTCAAAGTTGTCTGCTGCAGAATTGTTGTATGTGGGAAAGGGTAAAGAAAAATATTGAAAACCATATTTGTATTTTGTTTGCAGTTACTGGGATTGGACGGCTCCCTTGTGTTTCTGGTAAGTTCACACTTTCTCTCCTATGACCAATAAGACTGGTAATGGTTGCCCTCCTTGGCGCTCTGGGTTGTGGGGTTAGCATTACGACTGACTGGCTGGTGTCAGAAAAATGGACCAGTAGTACTGGTAACGCCATGATATAACTGAAAAATTGTTGAAAAAACTATAGAAAATCTCTATAAATGAAAGTATGGATACTGCAGCAAAAGGGGAAATTGCTTGTTTTGAGCAATTTCCTTTTGTCACAATGTTTTCAGTAGTCGTCTACTACAGAGGCGTCAGAAAGCATTAAGATGGGGGAAAGGCTTAAAAGATCAATCTGGATTGTTGAGTGGTTTTATACTTATATATACTTAGTCTCGATAAAGCTATGCAACTTGACTAGAAGATTGAAGTATTTTGGAAAGATTTTTGAGCAAACATAGATAATGCTTATTAGACTGCATGGATATGAGCAAGAACAAGTTTTCTCTGGACATTTTCTCCCCAAGGTTATCTTACTTAGGACATAACTCTTAATAACATATTTATAACACTTAGCTTTACACTAAACATTGGGAAATAAGTTTGCTTTTTCAAAGAAGAAACATTTTGTAAGTTGTTTTTTCTGTTAAACTTTTTCAGGAGCATGTTTTTTGGGTCGTTTCCTTGAACACATTATTTATTTTGGTATTTGGTAAGTAGAGTTCTTCTAAAATAATTTAGTCTTTTCCCAAATACAGGCACTTTGGTTAGGCACTTAAAGGGCCAATAATGACAACAGTCATTACACCTTTTTGTATTGAAAAATTGATTTTACTACTGATCTTTTTAACCCCTTCCCATATACAATACATCTTCAACAGACGACTTACATTTTTTATCCAATCTGTATGACAGTATATCAGAACATTTGTCTCCATCAAATCTCAAATTCGAAACCCGTTATGGGGGTCAAAAACTAGGTCACTAGGTAAAATTTTATCATACTTTTAAAGTTTAAACACTCTAGAGGTCACTTTCAAATCTCCATCAAATCTCAGACTAGTTCTTAACTAAGTCACAAGGTCACATTTTAGAGAGAAAATGATCTGAACACTCTTAGAGGCCACATTTTTCTTCCAATCTTTATGACAAATCTCATTCAATTTCAACATTTGGTCATGGGGGTCAATTGTGAATAAATATATAAAAATATATACATGTAATGACTTTATCATTTATCATGACATATTGAGAACATTGCATTGATCTTCACCTACTTTTTACATTTTATTGACTTGATAAAAAGCGGTTTTCCAAGAAGGACGATACACCCTCAGCCAGAGGTCTTGTTATTTTTGCGGGTGGGGGATCACAATTCAACGAATTAACTTTTTATGCCCCGGCATACGAAGTATGAGGGGCATATAGTTTTCCGGTCTGTTAGTCCGTCCGTTCGTCCGTCCCGCTCAGGTTAAAGTTTTTGGTCAAGTTAGATTTTAGTGAACCTGATGTCCTATCATTATGAAACTTCACACAAATGACAATCAACATATCATTGTTTAAAAAATTGTATCAATTTGAGGTTGGACCAACTGTTCGTCCGTCTGTTCGTCTGTCTGTTCGTCCATTCCATTCTCAGGTTAAAGTTTTTGGTCAAGTTAGATTTTAGTGAAGTTCATGTCCTATCATTATGAAACTTCACACAAATGACAATCAACATATCATTGTTTAAAAAATTGTATCAATTTGAGGTTGGACCAACTGTTCGTCCGTCCGTTCGTCTGTTCGTCTGTCTGTTCGTCCATTCCATTCTCAGGTTAAAGTTTTTGGTCAAGTTAGATTTTAGTGAACCTGATGTCCTATCATTATGAAACTTCACACAAATGACAATCAACATATCATTGTTTAAAAAATTGTATCAATTATTTAGATAAAAGTTTTGTTTTAAAATATAGTTAACAACCGGGGCATCCGTGTTCCATGGACACATTTTCTTGTTACTAAATGTTTTCAAAAGCATCATCTGCAGCTTCGTTGTATGTGGGAATGGGGTGTTAACTTTTGAAGTAAAAGTGAGAACATTATGAGCCCACCTGCAAGAAAATCGACGTTGTTGACTCTGTGTTAAGTATCGGCTGAAGCATGCCACGCAGGGGAGCCCGGACAGACACTTTTCGCCTCCTGTGGATTTTCTGTTTAAGGAATCATTATTCTATACCTCTATCCATCTGAGACGTAATGTGTCGGACTAGATTAGCCTGTGCGGACAGCCCAGGCTGATCAAGGTCAATACATTACGTAGAGTCCATAATGTTGGTTATCTCACGGGACGGCTCATATTTATGTTGTAACCCTTCTGTTTATGATAAGACATGATATCACATAGAAGAACACAACTGATCCTCAAATTATTTTAACAACAACTCTTCAGCAAACGACTTTGAAAGCATCAATTTCTGCTTTTGTCACTGTGTTTTCAAGGGTCATCTGCTGCAAATGTTTCTGCTAGTGGGAACGGATTAGTTGTGTGTGTATACCTTATTGACATCCAATTTAACCATTTCAAATATGCAACCAATCAGAAGTAGAGAGGTCTTGAAAATATTGCGCTATTTATTTGAAATAAATTTATAAGAGTCATTGATTGCAGTTGAAAACATTTCACTAAAAGTTGTCACAGGCAGATGTGTAAATAAGCATCTGCATGTGGTAAACGGCTAAGCAACATTTTTCAAAAAAAAGAATTCTTATTCTGACGTCAACAAACTTCCATAATATCTCAAAATGCCGTATTATAATGAAGTGATACAGAGGCTTATCTGACTGATGTATTTGACTGATATTTTCTATCTAGATATAGTTTAATTTTATTTTATTTTCAGCATTCTGTCCTTACCATATTGGCCATTTTACCATGATTGGAATGAAAATGGGAGAAATGGTAAGTTTCATTGTATTTCATGTATTTGGTTTACTGTTTGCCTGATATGCAATTTTTAGGTCATCTGTTTTTCAAAGAAGAAAACTCGGGGGGGGTATTGTGATATCCCTGGCATCGTCGTCTGCGTCATCCCAAAACCTTAACCCTTTCCCTCATATAGACGCTTTCTGACGCCTCTGCAGCAGACGACTTTTTGAAAACATAGTGACAAAAGAAGAAATTGCACAAAACGTGCAATTTCTCCTTTTGCCACAATGTTTTCCACTTTTTGTCATAGGTTATCCATTTAACTATGGAGATGTTTGACAAAATATGTTCAAAGTCGTCTGCTGCAGAATTGTCGTATGAGGGAAAGGGTTAACCATACCTCATAACTCAAAAAAGATCACTGCGAACTTGACATTTGACTTAAAATAAAATCGTGTATTGGCTATATTTCCTACAACAACATCCATAGAAACTAAATTTGATCAGTGCATGTACATTTTCGGAAGAGGATGTGTGGCATTCACAGCGACACTTAACCCTTTCCCTCATACAACAATTCTGCAGCAGACGGCTTTAAACATATTTTGTCAAAAAATAGAAAATCTCTATAATTGAATGGATAACCTATGACTAAAAGTGGAAAACATTGTGGCAAAAGGAAAAATTGCTCGTTTTGAGCAATTTCTTCTTTTGTCAATATGTTTTCAAAAAGCCCTCTGCTGCAGAGGCGTCAGAAAGCGACTATCTGAGGGAAATATTAGAAAATTGGTAATCAAAGACATGCCAGTTTATCGCACGATTTAAGACCATAGCCAAAATTTAAAAGGGTTCCAATTTTGTATCATCACGATGCAATATTATATCATTGTGTTGTATTTCTTCAAATAAATATGATGGAAATAGAAAAAAGATTAGAAATTAAATCACATTATATTTCAGTGACGTACCATTATCAAATTTGGTACCATTTATGACTTGGTCAAATACGGAATTTTAATGTGTCATATTGTATTTGTGCCTGACAACCTGCATGTATTTGTGCCAGTATATAATAAAATGTAGTATGCATAAGACACAGAAGAAATTGAAATACATTTGTACCCCAATGAAAGACCACCTAGCTTAAGAGACTACTTTGACCATTTCTTTCTTTAGGGTGGAACTGCCTCGGAAATGTAATGGTAGAGTGTCTGCCTCGAAAATGTAATGGTAGAGTGTCCGCCTAGAAAATGTAATGTTAGAGTGTCTGCCTCGGAAATGTAATGGTAGAGTGTCCGCCTCGAAAATGTAATGTTAGAGTGTCTGCCTCGGAAATGTAATGTTAGAGTGTCTGCCTCAAAAATGTAATGGTAGAGTGTCTGCCTCGAAAATGTAATGTTAGAGTGTCTGCCTCGAAAATGTAATGGTAGAGTGTCTGCCTCGAAAATGTAATGGTAGAGTGTCTGCCTCGAAAATGTAATGGTAGAGTGTCTGCCTCGAAAATGTAATGGTAGAGTGTCTGCCTCGGAAATGTAATGTTAGAGTGTCTGCCTCGAAAATGTAATGGTAGAGTGTCCGCCTCGAAAATGTAATGTTAGAGTGTCTGCCTCGAAAATGTAATGTTAGAGTGTCTGCCTCGAAAATGTAATGTTAGAGTGTCTGCCTCGAAAATGTAATGTTAGAGTGTCTGCCTCGAAAATGTAATGGTAGAGTGTCTGCCTCGAAAATGTAATGTTAGAGTGTCTGCCTCGAAAATGTAATGTTAGAGTGTCTGCCTCGAAAATGTAATGGTAGAGTGTCTGCCTCGAAAATGTAATGGTAGAGTGTCTGCCTCGAAAATGTAATGGTAGAGTGTCTGCCTCGGAAATGTAATGTTAGAGTGTCTGCCTCGAAAATGTAATGTTAGAGTGTCCGCCTCGAAAATGTAATGTTAGAGTGTCTGCCTCGAAAATGTAATGGTAGAGTGTCTGCCTCGAAAATGTAATGGTAGAGTGTCTGCCTCGGTTGTGGGAGGTCGCAGGTTTGATCCTCGGCCAGGTCATACCAAAGACTTTAACCCTTTGCTGTGAGTTCTTATAAATTGCCTCTGAGTGAGACAATTTTTTTGCACATTCACAGCATCGGATTAAGTGAGCAAATACGGATCTAAGAAATGTGAAAAAACATCCTTAATCTTTGAAATGTCTTGTATGTTTCAGGTGGAATCATCCCATTTTGAGGGGTTACTCACCACGCTTATTGGCTATATAGTGATCGCATTATCCCTTGTCCTTTTGTACGCTGTATGTGCAATTGTCCGCTTAAAAAAGTAAGTACTACTCACAGTTTTCCCCTTTTGACTCAATGTTTTCATCTCTTTTCAATGATTATATTTTCATTTATAAATTATTTCATATTTTGGCTATATGTTTTCCAAGTTATCTTGTAAGTCTTGTGAGTTGTCGTAATGGATACCCTTACTAATGATTTCAGGAGTTGTGAAAATATAGTGCAATATATACTGAATATGAGATGTCGATTTATTCTTTCCTTATTTTTACGTTTACAACAATTAACAAGAATGCACTGGAAGTGTTTGTCTCCTTTGGCCACAATGTTTTCATCTTTATTTAATAATTGAACATTTATTTATGGAGATTGTTCACTTTTTTTCCAATATGTTTTCGAAGTCGTCTGCTGCAGATTTGTTGTATGTGGAAAAGGGTTAAGTTAAGCATTTCACTCCAATTTATTTCAGGTTCAAAAGGGTGCTTGGATTATGTTATGTGGTAGTCAAAGTGAAGTTACTTGTAGTGGTAGAGATAGGCGTATTCCCCCTCATCTGCGGCTGGTGGCTGGATATTTGTTCTCTGGTAAGTTTACAGTTATCTCGTTATCTGTTATTATTTTAAACATTCTGCTTTGATAGAAATGATATCATCTTGAAAGTCAAAAGCATACATTTAGGAAATTGAGTTTAAAGTATTTTTGGATAAGGAAAAATTGCTCAATACGAGGAATTTGCATTTTTTTTATTTTTACATCTGCTGAAGAGAAGTCTTCTGTATCAGAGAAAGGTTTAGCAATGCACTTTAACTCTTTCCTTCTTGAAAAGGAAGCTGTAGAACCTGCAACAAACACTTTTAGCTCACCTTGAGCACAAAGTAATGCAGGTGAGCTATTGTTTAAAACAATGTGAAACAAAAGGAGAAATAAGTTAGTTTGAGCAAATTCTCCTCTTTTACTTTGTACGTTTTATTCCCTTTGTCAAGTATTTAAATGTGAAAAAAGTCATTGATTTCAAAAAGAAATACACAACAAAATCTCTACTGATCTAGGTCTGAACCAAGCCATCCATGCCTAGCATTTCAATCTTTTTTTCTATTTTAGTCCATGTTTGATGCGACATTAAAGGACAGAAAGATGAGTTTCCACCTAGCCCCGGGGACGTCCATGTTCATACACTGGCTGGTGGGAATGGTTTATGTGTTTTATTTTGCTTCATTCATACTCCTCCTCAGGGAGGTCTTACGACCAGGAGTGTTGTGGTTCCTGCGGAATTTGAACGATCCAGAGTTTAATCCTATACAAGAGGTAAGACTTGAACCTTTCCCATATACAGACCCTTTCTGAGACCCCTGCAGCAGACAACTTTTGAAAACATTGTGGCAAAAGGAAAATGATGAGCAATTTCTCCATTTGGGACACTTTAACTCTATTCTAAAAATAGAATCAGAAGAGGGTTTTTTAATTTTTCCTCAATTAGATTCAATTGTTTGTATTTATAGATGATCCATGGTCTTGTTAGTTTTTACAGATGATCCATGTACTTGTTTGTTTTTTACAGATAATCTATGTACTTGTTTGTATTACAGATGGTCCATTTACTTGTTTGTATTTACAGATGATCCATTTGCCAGTGTATCGTCACACAAGAAGATTTGTGGCCTCTGTTATTATATTTGGCAGCACTGTGTTACTAATGCTTTGGCTGCCAGTCAGATCGATCAGGAGAATGTTTTCCAGGTTCTTGCCATATAATGTCATGTTATCAAGGTAGGTCATTTTAACCATTTCCACCGCCTCAGTGGTGTAGTGGTAGAGCATCCCCCTCAGGTGCAGAAGGTGGCGGGTTTGATCCCCGAATGGGTCAGTCACTCTTACCAAAGTCTTTAAGAATGGTAGAAATGGCTGCCCTCCTTGACACTCAGGGTTGCAGGGCTAGTAATGACTGACTGACTGACTGACTGACTGACCGGTGTAGAAATATTCCTTGGATGACCCTCTACCCGATCCCTTGAAGCCATATTGATTAGTAAAAAAACATGGCCACTTGAGGCTGGGCCTGCTGTCATCTCCTAAGAAAATAAATGTCTGATTTTCGAAATAGTAACCGGTATATATATATTTATTTGATGACCTATCAGTTTCCTCAAGTCATTATTATTTGTCAAAAGACTGACAACCTAGGGTTATTTTGCCTTGTGGCAGTGGAACTATACTGGTCCTCTTGGGCCTTATGTTTTCATAATCTGACTATAAAGAGGGCAATGAGGGCTCTGGATCGCTCATCCGAGTTATGCAATATAATTTGTCAGTCAACAGCAGTCACTCATTGTGCGGTCAGGTAAGTTATCATCTCAAAATTGCCTGCATTCAAATATAATTTGAAAAATCTGAAGCAGCAGACTTGAAAACATTGTGGCATTTTTGTTCAAATTTTTGCCATGATGTTTTCAAAGTTATCTGCAGCAGATTTGTTGTATGGGGGAATATATGAAATCAGCATACAAACAAACATAATGATTATTTCAGTGACGCTCCAGTGAGTGAATTATCACTAGAACTGTTACTGTTACAAGTTGTGTTACCAGCATTGTTGGAACAGGGACACACACGGATGTGGTTGAAGGGACTGGTGAGGGGCTGGACCCTTGGATGTGCTTGGTTACTCGACTTGAGATCATATTTGATAGGAGATGTTCCACTGCAGGACAATGTAAGTACAGTCAAACCTGTGCAAAAGATCACCTGTGTTTAGCAATTCCCTGTGTATAGCAACCACACCTTTAATTTACAAATTACTCATTTTCTGCATATATGACCCTTTAATTAAATACCACCTGTGAACAAAGACCAGATTGTTCTTTTCCCATGGGTGGTCTGTAGTATTATGTCAACAATTTGCCTCGAAGGCAATAAGAAGTTTGTGCACATCATCGATGTTGTTTGCAGCTTAACACTTTCACAAATAACACAAATCTGCAGAAGATGCCTTTGAAAATGTCACAGCAAAAATATGGAATATCACTTCAAAGTGAAAGTGTAAATATTTAATAGAACATTTAGCTAAAGGAGAAATTTCTTTTTTTGCTACTATTTTTTAAACAGTGGTCTGCTGCAGATGCGCCAGAATGTGTCTGTTAGTGGGAAAAGGTTAAAGGGTAAAAGTGGAAAATCCGAAGAAATCATATCTTGCTACTCAGATTGTGCCCCTTATTTGGTTACTTTAGATGGTATTTTAACACTTTCCCAGATACAACAATTCTGCAGCAGAGGACCTTGAAAATGCCAAGGAAAAAATATGGAAAATCTCTTTAAATGAAAGTGTAGATGGATATTGAGTATCTTTTAAGTACCCACACTATAGTGTTTAGTTCAGTCAAAAGAGATATATTGCTGGGAAAAGATCAGTATTCCCTTATCTAATCTTTTGTCTGATTGTCTGGAGTTTAACAATGACCTGAGCTTTGAGATTCAGCAACCATTTAAATTCCTTGCAGAGTGTCACCAGCAACACTGCTTCTGTATATCCTATATTCCGATAGGTTATCTTACCTTTTTTTATACCGAAATATTTGGTAATTGACAATTTGAATGGCTGACGCAAATATCTAGACAAAAATTGATGAAATCTCTTTAAATGAAAGGATATACTTTTTTATAGAGTTGAAAACATTGTGACATAAGGGGAAATTGCTTGTTTTGAGCAATTTCCCCTTTTGTCACAATGTTTTCAAAAGTCGTCTACTGCAGAGGCGAAAGGGTTACATGGATGATATCATTTTACCAGATAGGTTTCTTCTTCTTCTTCAGGACTTTGTAATCCAAGGAGACCCTGTCATACAGCCGCCAGCAGGTAACCAGCAGGGTAATGATGCAGCAGGGAACCTAAATAATGCAGCGCCTCCTGTCCCACCCCAACAGCCTCAGGGTGGGGGACTTGGGGCTGCACACCAGGCCATGCTTCAAGGGGGAGGTCCCACTGGGTTCCAGTCCTACAAGAGACCGATGTTCTTCCATGTTAGGGTATGTCTGACTGATTAGTTAGTCTCAACCCTTTCCCACATACAGACACTTTCTGATACCTCTGCAGCAGATGATATTTGAAAACATTTTGACAAAAGAAGGAATTGCTCAATACGAGCAATTTCTTCTTTTGCCACAATGATTTTACAACTCTAATTATTGAATAAACTTTCATTCCTAGAGGTTTACCATATTTTTAATCTCAAAGTTGTCTGCTGCAGTTTAGTTGTATTTTTGAACGGGTTAATGCAATTTTTTAAAAAACGGAGCCGGGTAAAACACTAACATAGAGTAGCTCTCGATAAACAAAATTAGAAAGTATTACAATAGATCGGAAGTATTTCAGCAGAACCAGTGACCTATTTCCTGACTATGTTGTGTACCTTGTCACAAAGTCTTCTGCTGTCTGTTTATTTTAACCCTTTCCCTCATACAAGAAATCTGCAGCAGCAGACGACTTTGAAAACATCCAGGCAAAAACATTGAAAATCCCCATAAATGAAGGTTTAATTACTGAAAATATTTGAAAATATTGTGGCAAAAGGAGAAATTGCTCGTTTTGAGCAATTTCTTCTTTTGTGACATTGTTTTCAAAAGCCGTCCGCTGCAAAGGCTTATAAAGCATTTATATGTGGGAAAGGGTTAGGATTATAGGAGTTAGTAAAAATGGCTTGGTTAGGCTATTTTGATAAATCACTGTTTCTTTTATATTTTAAAGCATTATCTCATTCAGTTTTTATCACCTTATTCAGAAATCCATTTTTTTGAAGAAATGTTCTTGTCAGGTTTTAAAAAAAAATATACAGTGTATATATATATTAAAAAAATGGGACCTTTTTTCAAGAAATATTTCTTGACTGATCTAAAAAAAAAAGGGACAAAGACAAAACAGATTGCAGAACTTCTCTTTATATGCATATCATACAAGTTTCTTGTATGAAACTGCTGGCTTCATTTCAAAATAATTCAACAGAATTACTTTTTTGGTGACAACCATGAGAGTTCTGGAAAAATGTGAAATTAACCCTTTCCCACATAAAACAAATCTGCAGCAGACGACTTTGAAAAGATATAGACAAAAACACGGAAAATTTCTATAAATGAAATGAATGTATGATATTATTTAATAAAATGGAAAACATGGCCTTGTCACAATGTTTTCAATAGTCATCTGCTGCTAAGGCGTCAGAAAGCGTCTGTATGAGGGAAAACAAACCAGATAAATATATTTGCTTGAAAGTTTTTGCCCTTCTACTTGTGCAGGACTGAAAAACATTTTTCACATCACACAATGATAGCCCAAAAAATGGCCAACCGTAACATCTGTTAATTTGTTAGGGACTTTATTCAATGTCAATGAAGCATTTGAAGCCAGTTGAAGCCTCAAGTATTAATAATTACTTGTTTTTATCCTTTGCAGATCTTACTCCTGGTTGCTTTAATGTGTTTCACTCTGTTTAATGCAAGTGTTTTATGTCTTATATTACCAGGTAAGCTTACACAATTTATACATTTAAAATTATGATTAACATCAATATTTTTTGTCGCAGCCCCTTTTTAGCTCGACTATTCGAAGAATATGAGAGCTATACTACTCACCCTGGCGTCGGCGTCGGGTCCACGTCACACTTTGGTTAAGGTTTTGCATGCAAGTTCTAAAATACTACATGTATTGCATTGAAACTTTCTACAACCCTACCAAACTATCACACCAATGTAGATTATCAAGTTAGATAACTCTGTCCTGCATTTTATGCAAGTTATGGCCCTTTTTTACTTAGAAATTCTGGTTAAAGTTTTGCGTGCAACTAAAGTAAGAGTCCATATCTCAGTATTTACTGGATGCATTGCATTGAAACTTTCTACAACCCTACCCAACTATCCCACCTGTGTAGATTATCAAGTAAGATAACTCTATCCTGCATTTTATGCAAGTTATGGCCCTTTATTTACTTAGAAATTCTGGTTAAAGTTTTGCGTGCAACTAAATTAAGAGTCCATATCTCGGTATATACTTGATGCATTGCATTGAACCTTTCTACAACCCTACCCAACTATCACACCTATGTAGATTATCAAGTAAGATAACTCTATCCTGCATTTTATGCAAGTTATGGTACTTTTTTTACTTAGAAATTCTGGTTAAAGTTTTGCATGCAACTAAATTAAGAGTCCATATCTCAGTATTTACTTGATGCATTGCATTGCAACTTTCTACAACCTTACCCAACTATTACACCTGTGTAGATTATCAAGTATGATAACTCTATTCTGCATTTTATGCAAGTTATGGCCCTTTTTTTACTTAGAAATTCTGGTTAAAGTTTTGCGTGCAACTAAATTAAGAGTTCACGTCTCAGTAAATACTTGATGCATTGCATTGAAACTTTCTACAACCCTACCCAACTATCACACCTGTGTAGATTATCAAGTATGATAACTCTATCCTGCATTTTATGCAAGTTATGGCCTTTTTGGACTTATAAATTCTGGTTAAAGTTTTGCATGCAACTACATAAAGAGACCATCTCTTAGTAACTACTTGATGCATTGCATTGAAACTTTATACAGCACTTACCAACCATCACATCTAATCATCTATGTAAACAATCAAGTATGATTACTCTATCCAGCATTTTATGCAAGTTATGGACCTTTTTGGACTTAAAGTTTTGCAACTACATTTAGAGTGTAATCTCAGTTACAACTTGAAAAATTGTATTGAAACTTTATACAACCTTTCCCAATTGCACAACTATAAACACAACCAATTATGATAACTCTATCCTGTATATGGTACAAATTGTTGCCCTTTTTTTAACTTAGAAATTATGGTTAAAGGTTTGCGTGAAACTACATTAAGAGTCCATATCTGAGTAACTACTTGATGCATTCCATTGAAAGGTTATACAACCCTTTCTAACCATCACACCTATGAAAATAATCATGTTAAATAACACTATCCTGCATATAATGCAAATTATCACCCACTAAGAAATTGTGGTTAATGTTTTGCATGCAACTACATTAGAGTCTATTATCTCAGTAACTTAAATAAGCGGTGGAATAGTCGAGCACGCTGTCCTACGACAGCTCTTGTTAGATCAAATGAGCATATAGTGCTCAAGGCGAGCTATTGTGATCACTCACTGTTCACATCTTTTTCTTTGAAACAGCTTGTCGAGAATCAAAATTTCCCCGATATAAGTCCTTACATATTTAATACTTTGACATCACTCAGGTGATCGATTTAGGGTCATCTTGGGCCTTTTTGTTTTCTTTGCCCTCAATGACTTATGATTGAGTCAAAATTATCGTTTTATTTCCCCAGATCAGATATTTCATTCTTTTGTTAACCCATTGCCCAATATGATATATTCTTAGTTATCTGGTTTGAAAAGAAACCATGGCAACATCTAGAATAAAACACCGAAATGGAGCTGAAAGTTTGTGTTAAAAGAAGACGTGGCTAATAATTCTTTTCCCTCAATGTTTTCAACTCTATATCAAAACAATTCTTTCAACATCACACAGATTGTCAAATACATGATGTTCGTAACTGTAAGAGATGATTGCTGTATGCCTGTGTGTTTATTTTAGTATTTTTTGGGCGCAAGCTGATGTCTCTGTGGATGGGGGAGGCTAAGATCCATGAACTTTACACGGCTGCCTGTGGTTTATACATCTGCTGGCTGACTCTGCGCATTGGAACTGTCTTATATAACTGGATACCGCAGGGTACCTCAGCAATCCTTAATAAACTGAAAGAATGGTTTTTATTGGTATGTACCATGGGGCTCTTTCCTGTTCTTACACACATATAACAAATCTGCAATGGATTAGTTTCAAAACATCTGGGCAAAAATATGAAAACTCCCTATAAATGACAGTACAATTAACTCATTTTGGCAAAAGGTGAAATTGCTCATTATTTGCAATTTCTACTTTTGCCACAATGTTTCCAAAAGTCATCTGCTGCAGATAAATCCTTATCTGACCCAAAAATCCTATGTTTTGACTACTTTAACCCTTTCCCATATATAGACGCTATTTGATGCCTCTGCAGCAGACAGCTTTTTGAAAACATGGCGTCAAAAGAAGTATTTGCTCAAAACAACTCTATTCTATAATTATACTTTCATTTAATGGGAGTTTCTAAAAAATTTGGTTATGTTTTCAAAGTCTTCTGCTGCAGATTAATTGTATGAGGGAAGAATTTCTCAGTGAGGTTTTCATTAACCCTTTCCTACAAATAAACGCTTCTACTGCAGACGACTTTTGAAAACATAATGAACATTTTTTTGGCCACAATGTTTTCAACTCCATTTTATAATAAATCTCATATTTATGGAGATATTCAACATTTTTGCCAATATGTTTTCAAGGTCGTCTGCTGCAGGTTTGTTGTATGTGGGAAAGGGTTAAGTTATAAGATTTTTTCTATGTTTTTGGTCACCAACTTTTACCAGGTTACCCATAAGAATAACTTCTCCATTGCCTGTCTGTCCATTTGTTTGTCAGACTTTCACTTACCAACTTAATGGCAGGTGACAAACATGTTTCTTTGAACACTCTTGTTAAAAAATCTGTAGTATGTTTCTATAGTAGCCAGATTATTTCATGCACTGCAGTGTTATGAGCCCTGAATAAGCAAAATGTGACAAAATGAGCAATGTCTGCAGCCTAATTCCACAGCTCTTATTCAAGTTTCTGTTGGTCTAATAATCCCTTGAAATGCATATTTTGTGACAGTTAGGCACACATGAGCCGATCTATGACAAAACCAACATTATGGACTCTGTGGATGGGGGATGTTTAACCTGGATCAGCCTGCGCAGTCTGCACATGTTTATACAGGCCAACCCATTCCGTCTCAGGGGGATAGAGGTATAGAGTAATGATTTCTGAAACAGAAAATCCACAGAGAGTGAGAATTGTCTGTCCAGGTACCCCGTTACCCTGCACAGCATTCTTAGGCTGATCCGGGTTGATACTTTACGCAAACTCCACATGTTTGTTATCCTGCGGAATGGCTCACATGTTTTTTTTATTAGAACTTTAAAGTTTAAGACGAATCAAACAAATCATTTTTGTTTTATTTTTAAGGCATTGAAGTCATTGTTTGTAGCGGTAATACTCATGGGCGTTGTCCCACTGTTGCTAGGGTTACTGTTTGAACTGGTTGTGGTTGCGCCATTAAGAGTATCATTAGATCAGACTCCGGTCTTCTTCCCTTGGCAGGTAAGTTGTGGTCAGAGTTTTAAGCTGATTGGCTTTTCACAAATCCAGCTATTAAGAGGAATGGTCTAGCATTTAACCATGTGATCCTTACTAATTCAAGGTTATTAATTATTGAGTAAAATAGTAATTTCCATTGTTGTATTAAATCTGATAATGATTAAAACCCTTTCCAACATACAACAAATCTGCAGCAGACAACTTTGAAAACATCTAGGCCAAACTATGGAAAATCTCTATAGCTGAAAGTATATTTATTGTATAGTATTGAAAAACATTGTGTCAAAAGGAGAAATTGCTCATGAAGAACAATTTATCCATTTGCAGCAATGCTTTTCAACTCTATACAATAATTGTACTTTCAAAAGTTGTCTGCTATCAATGCATCAAAATGCATCTACAAGTAGGAAAGGGTTAATAGCTCCCATATCACTAATGCTCATATATTAACCCCCTGCAACTGAAACTCCCCGGAACTATTCCTGCTAATAACTATTTCTCAATCAGTTTTTAGTACCTACAGTACTTTGATTCGTGAAACTTATCCTCTGATATGATATCTGAGACTGTTCCACTGTTCCAAAGTCTGTTAACCTATTCCAACATACCACAATTCTGCAGCAGATGACTTCGAAACCATTCAGGCAAAGCTATGGAAAATCTCTGAACATAATAGTTTAACAAGGGAAAAGAGTTGAAAACATAAGGGCTAAAGGAGAAATTGCTCATTATGAACAAATTTCACCTTTTGCAACAACGTTTTCAAAAGTCCTCTGCTGCAAATGTGTTAAAATGTGTCTACAATTTGGAAAGGGTTGGTATATGAATTAAAGAATTACAGGCAATTTTTCCTTTCTTAGCAATGTTTTCAAAAAGTTTTCTATTGTCTGCTACAGATGTGTAAAAAGTAGACGGTATCAAAGTATGGTTGATTCAGAAAAAAAAAGAATTGTGGTGTTGTGTAATACACCACCGATTTGTGATAATCATTAATCTGATTTGCTATGTTGATAGTTGTCTGGTTGTTTGGTTTGAAAACATTCTAAAAAATAGTTTAACCCTTTCAATTATTTAGAAGCTTTGTTATAATTCTGTATCAGACGACTTTTGAAAACATTGTGGCAAAAAAAGCAATTGCTCATCTTGTTCTAGCCTACCTGACTGCAAAATGAGTAATTGTGGTTGGCATGACAAATCACATAGCATAACTTGAGCAATCAAGGGCCATCATGGCTCTCTCGTTTTATAAAGCTTGTATAGGTAGTTTTGCATATACCTAATCAATTGATTCTACTTTGTTGTGTACATTGAATTTCAGGACTGGGCATTAGGTGTTCTTCATACCAAAATTATATGTGCTATAACTATGATGGGGCCCCAGTGGTGGCTCAAACGTGTAATAGAACAGGTAAAACTTTCTTCATCTTTACTTTATATGGAGGCCTAGAGTGGGCAAATTATTGCAAAGTTAACCCTTTCCAACATACTACCAATCTGCTGTAGTCAACTACTTTGAAAGTATACATAGGCACAATCATGAAGAATCTATAAATGAAAATTAAATTATTGAATAAAGTTGAAAACATTGTGGCAAGGGGAAAAATTGCTCATTTTAAGAAATTTCTTGTTTTGTCACAATATTTTCAAAAGTGGTCTGCTGCAGAGGCTTCAGAAAGCGTCTGTATGTGGGAAAGGTTTAACAAGTCATTGAATACTATTGTTACTCTTCCAAGGTACTTTACACAATCAAACGTAATCCAACAAAAAATACTTGGTTGTTATATGTAGACATATTAGACCAAACAATTTAAGGTGTATACTGTTTATCTGATATGATATACAGTCTAGCCTGTGCTAAAAACCACCTTAGAATAACAATTCTCTATTTTATTTTCTGAATTACCGGTACTCATTTTATCCATAAATGGCCCTGCAAATAAAGACCAAATTGATGTATTCCCAATGGTGGTCTTTAAACACATGTTCCACTGTATAGAGTTGTCTGTTGTGAAAATATCTGGAGATAAATTGAAATATCCGATGACTTGAAAGTATAGTTTTGATAAACAGTTGACAATATAGTGGGAAAAATAAATTGCACATCACAAGTATTGTCTCCTTTTCCCAATATGCTTTCAAAAGTTGACTGAAGCAAAGGTGTTCAAATTCATGCACCAGGAAAGTGGTTAACCCTAACCACATGCAGTTGTCTTGGGAAAATATGATGAGTGTATCTTTCTTTTGTAACAATGTTTCCAATTCTATTGAATAATGTTACTTCCATTTAAAAAGAATTTTTATTTAAGTCATCTGCTGCAAAATTGTCTTATGCAGAAGAGGGTTATAAAGACCTTTTCAGCTTTTCTGTACCAAACTAACATTCTTTGTACAACACTTTTTTGAAAAATCTTATGTTTTGTTACCAATTTGCTTTTATTTGAATTTTTAGCTCGACTTTTGAAAAAAACGAGAGCTATTGTCATGACCCTGGCGTGGGCGTCCGGTTAAGGTTTTTTTTTTAGCTCATTTTTTTTTTTTTTCTGTTTTCTCCCTATCAGTCGAGCTTCTGTGCCGTACGCGGTGCTCTTGTTTATATCTCTTGTGTATGTATAACATTGTGTATATAATGTATTGCTTGCTCTGAGGCCAACATGGAAGATTGGGACAACCCAAATGTGTAGCCTTACAAAGTAAAGTTGATATTGTTATTACATTGTATTATTATTCTTTGATTTGATTACAGGTTTACAATGATGGTTTAAGAAATATGAATCTCAAGTTTATATTATATAAGCTGTGTTTCCCTGTAATTTGTGTCCTGGGGATGTCCCTCTCTATACCATATGTGGTAGCCAGAAGTTTTGTTCCTGCTTTAGGTATGTTTACCCTTTACCACCATTCAAACACTTTAAATTCATTGTGGCAAAAACATTGTGGGAAAAGGAGAAATTGCTTGTTTTTAGCAAGTTTGTCTTTTGTCGCAATATTTTCTAAAGTCGTCTGCTGCAGAAACGTCAGAAATCATCCGTAAGTGGGAATGGGTTGACCATTTCCCACCTAAAGAAAATGTGCAGCAGACGACTTTGAAAACATCTCAACAATAATATGGAAAATCTCCCTAAATGAAGACATTCTTATTGAATAGAGTTAAAAAACATTGTGTCAAAAGAATAAATTGCTTGTTTTGAGCAATTTCTCCTTTTGCCACAATGTTTCCAAAAGTCATCTGCTGCTGAAGCGTCAGAAAGCATCTATATGTGGGAAAAGGGTTAAAGTAACAAAAATCTCGCTATGATTCCTACATTAAGATGCGATCCTATGTGTGTCTTTCTTTAAAATTGTATTAACATAATTGTTTTGACTGTAAAATTTGACGTCACTTCCAATTAATTGTTTTTGTCATTTCTGAAAAAAACCTGATGAAGGTTTTATCGCCGAAACGTTGAAAACATGTGTTGTTGTTTGTATTAAATCTTTACTTTACCATTAAAGTGGCATAACACAGCTACTTTTATCAAAATATAACACCAGTTACAAGCAATGTCATGAATTGTTATCAAGCATATATGTAATACAGTTGAGTTGCCTTAATCCGGGCTCAATTTATCCAGAAATTTGAGAGATCCGGACATGAAATTGACGTAATGGAATTGTTTGTGTCATTAAAAATGCCTATGAAATTCTACAAATGTTTATGTTAAATGTTTTGCTTTTCTTTATTTTTCAGGATTTGATTTTGACACCCAAAACTTTGTTCTGAGAAGAATATATCCATTCCTGTTAGCCTGTGCAATTCTTGTTTTTATCTGTGTATTCCAAGCGAGGCAGTTTAAACGTTTATATGAACATATAAAAAATGACAAGTAAGTGGGCTTATCTTATATAATACAATAAAGAAATTCTGATAAAGATAATTATTGGAAATGTCCAAATAACATGATAAGGGTACTGTTACACAGTATAATGGCTGTTCTATGTATGGTTACACAGACCTTCTTAAAGCGACTGAACTCCAGATACCCAACAGTCGAAAAAAAATGAAATTTCCAATTTTAAGAAAATAAGTGTTATTTTTGTATTTGGGGCATTAAAATATGATAACTGACATATTACATACCCCTATAATCGGTGAGATTTTCTTGTTTTCGATACTTTTTCCATCACAAATTCTACCCTGTCAGTAACGGGGTAAGTATTTTTAAATAGGAAACTCCCTCATCGGGACAATTGAAAACGACTCCAGTTCACTTTATTGATAAAAAAAAACGATACATATTCGAGGTTTTTTTTTTTGTTTTTTTTCGTGCCATCTGGATTTCAGTCGCTTTAATATAATTAATTCAACATTTCATTACTTTTAGTTTTGCAAATGGATAGCAATAAAAAAAAAAAAAAAAAAAAAAGATTCTTTTACAAAAGGGTTTCAAAATTCTTATGTTGCTCCAGTGAAAAAAGTTGTTTGTATCAGGACCTTTCCCATTTACACTAATTCTACAGCAGACGGCTTTGAAAACATCTAAACAAAATTTGGAAACTCTCTTTAAGTATAATTTTTGAAAAGAGTTTAAATCATTGTTACTCTTTTTGTAGCATGGATTAGAAATTGCTCATTATGAACAATTTCTCCATTTGCCACAATGATTTCAAAAGTCAATTATTTTCATATATGTCAGAAGGTGTCTGCAAACAGGAAATGGTTAAACCTATAAAAACATGAGTATTCATGCTGTAACATTTGCCGCCAAACAAACAAGTTTTGAGAAACTGGCGGAACCAAGAAGCAATGTATGATTTTAACTTGGTTCAAAAATTTAAAAAATCTGATTTTCAGAAATGACAATTTTGGGGTAAACAGTTCACAAATTGAATTTCTCTTTTCAGATATCTAGTGGGTCAAAGACTTGTAAATTATGATCATAAAAGAAAAAAGCAACAACAACAGGCGGTGGCGGCTGCTGCTGCTGCTGCTGCTGCAGCCCAAGCTGCATCCCAAAAAATAGAACATTAACCTTCTGACCTTTTCAATATCAATTATGTGTTGCTAATGTCTTTGGAAATTATATCTTTACTGGATCGCTTTTGAAAACAGTTTATGAGTATTTGCTCAAATGAAGCAAACTATCCTTTTACAATAAGGTTTCAACTCTCTTTCCAAAATATTCTTCCAACTTTTCAGATCTTGCGGTTTTTGTTCATCTTAGCCCAAGTGCTCAAGGTGAGCTGTTGTGATCACCCAATGGCCACCAAACAGCATCAAAAACTGGAAGAACTATTCTGCTCAGAAAGTGCTTGTCTAATTTCAAGATATTTATATGTATACATGTATATTCAGATCTTAAAGATCCATTGAAAGTACTGGCCTGATTTAAAAAAAAAAAATGGCACAGATGATCCTTTGGTGATGCTCTAACATAATCCATCGAAAATTACTGGCCTGATTTGAAAATATTTTGGTACAGATGATCCTTTGATGACGCTCTAACAAGATCCATTGAAAAATTCTGTCCTGATTTGAAAATTAAATTTGCACAATATTTTTTTTTACTCTGCAATGATTGTTCAAATTATTTTAATTTGTTATGAAAAACATGTGTGTGGATTGTTTGGTGTTTTTCACCACTTTGAACAGATTTTCAGTCATATCACACATTTTTTTGGTAAATAATCAGTGCTGCTGGTGTCCTTTTCATGACACCAATCCTCATTACCGTGATTGCCAAGGAGGGAACCCACAACTTTCATCTTTACCCCCGTCCAAAAGGCGGTCACATATTGGTTTGGCACTGTCCGTCGGGAGTCATATCTAAGGCATGGTAGGATGGTTTTAATCAAAACTATCCAAGACAGAGACCAAGAGCTCTGGACAGCATGCTTGATTTGGGTAGAGAAATTGCTTGCCTAGTTATCCAAGACAGAGAACAAGAATGTTAGCAGAGTCGATAAAGAAATATCAAATATGTTTATTTCAAGTTTATACAACTTTCTTTGTTATTGATATTACACTTAAAGGAATTACGTTTGTCTTCTTTCTAACACTTTCCCAGATATAAATGCTTTTCATGCCTCTGCAGCCGACGACTTTTTAAATCATTGTGTCAAAAAGTAGGAATTCTCTATTTGCTACAATTATTTAAATTCTATTCATAAATCATACTATCATTTACAGAGATTTTTTATGTTTTGGACTTATACTTAAAACTCTTCTGCTGCAGATTTATTGTATGTGGGAAAGAGTTAACAATGTTTTTATGCGTCTTAAGACTATTATTTTGTGGAATGATTTGCTGGTTTTTAACCAGGTTTTCCGAAGGAAAAATCTGGTTATTAGTTTGGCGAAGTCGGCGGGCGGGCTTCAACTTTCCTTGTCCGGACCATAACTTTGCCATGCATAGAGATATTTTCAAATAACTTGGCACAAACATGCACCATATCAAGACGATGTGCCAAATGCAAAAAAAAAATCTGTAGATTCAAGGTCAAGGTCACAGTGATAAGAAATATACTTTAATTGAACTTTTCTTGTCCGGACCATAACTTTGTCATGCATAGAGATATTTTCAAATAACTTGGCACAAATATGAACTATATCAATATGATGTGTCACATGCAAAACTTTTGTCTGTAGCGTCAAGGTCACAGTGACAACAAATAGACATCAGTTGAACTTTTCTTGTCCAGACAATAACTTTTTCATCCATATTTTCAAATAGCTTGGAACAGATATACACCATATCAAGACGCTGTGTCATATGCACAATTTATGTGTTTAGCTTCCAGGTCAAGGTAACAGTGACAGAAAATATACTTTACTTGAACTTTTTTTGTTCAGACCATAACTTTACCATGCATATAGATATTTTCAAATAACTTCGCGCAAATATGCTCCATATTAAATAACTTGGCAATTTAAAAGAATATAGCATAGATATGAGTAAGTTTCATAACCTCGGGCCCTGGATCTAGTCTGTTTGCAAAGGCATAAACGCGTTACTATCAAGTAAAGGGTTAAGGCAGATCACTGATTATCAACCTGGCATTAGGGATCCTAAAATGTGGCTGCTTACAACAAAAGGTTGCTTAATATCTGTTATCTATTATATGTTCTTAATAAATGAGGCCATCAACACACGATTGACTGTATTGAACTGATATTTGTTAGATAAAATTGTGATATATTTAATTGACAAAGTAATTATGATTATTCATCAATAGAAATATTCCCTGTTACTTGAATTACTAGCTTTGATTAACTATTAACAGAAAGATTTGACAGATCTGTTAATTCTTAATCAAACACCTTCCATTATAGAAAACCTGGTTTCATGGAATTTCCATGTCTTGTTGATGATTAAGGAACTTTCAGCCATTTTACATACCGAGGGCTTGGCATGAAACGGTTGAAACTTAAAACCTATTTTGAAAACCCTCGTTTAGGGGCAATTTTGACCCTTTTGTAAACAATGCAAATTTAGGTGCCATCGCTCAGAACGAGCAATGGCACTTAAATTTACATTGTTTACCAAGAAAAGTGATTTAACGCTTATAAAGACTTTATGGCGAGGTGATTAACCTTGGTAAAAAAATACCAATTTTAGATACAACCGTTTCACGCCAAGCCCTCGATATCTATCTTTTGCTTACATACAATTTGAAAGTGGATACATCCAGCAGCCAATGCCTTGAATTATTTTAATATTTATGACTGTCCTTCAGAGAAATTGCTCATAATTATTTAACGGCATGTACTGATTCTTTCCTTTGAGGTTTAGCTCTCCCGTGCTCAAGATGAGCTATTGTGATTTCCTTTTTGTCTGTTGTGCGTCATCAACAATTTCTTTAAACAACATCTCGTAAAACCACTGGGTCCATTTCAGACAAACTTTACAGGAATGTTCCTTTGGTGGTCCTCTTTAAAATGTGTTCTAATGATTAAATTTAATTCATAACTTTGGTTAAATTTTGATAAATTAAAGTAAATTTATTTCGATATTAAAACACGAATGTAATTTAGGCGTTAGACGAGGAGAATGTTTCTCTGTTTCTTTTTTCCATATTAATTTGTTTACACTCGCCGAGCGTAATTAACTATTTGACGTGTAAATTTATTAATGACATTGAAGACACATTTAAATGGAAAGACGTTAAAGTTATATATAGGCTTAAAACCCTTTCCCACATATTACAATAAGTCTTCAGCAGACAACTATGTAAACATAGTAAATCTCTACAAATGATAGCATGATTATTGAATAGTCTTCTGCTACGGAGGCGTCTTTATGTGGGAAAGTGTTAACCTTGAAACCCCGAACCTTAAACCCTTTCCCTCATACGACAATTCTGCAGCAGACGACTTTGAACATATTTTGTCAAACAATAGAAAATCTCCATAATTGAATGGATAACCTATGACTAAAAGAGGGAAAGATTGTGGCAAAAGGAGAAATTGCTCGTTTTGAGCAATTTCTTCTTTTGTCACTATGTTTTCAAAAAGCCGTCTGCTGCAGAGGCGTCAGAAAGCGTCTATATGAGGGAAAGGGTTAACCTTTAACCCCCGATATTGAATGATGACAGTTGTCTGCTTTGAAAAATATTTTTACAAAATTTAAGAATATCATTTTGACAGTCATACTTAAGGAATGTATGTGAATGCAAGTGATCACTAGGTGTCAAACATTGGTTAGTTTTACCCGTAGACAGGATTTATCAAGGGAATATAGGTGGTATCCATAGATATTATATGCTCTCCATCACTAATACATGTTATTCTTTCTGATTGCCACCAAACTTGTTATCGGCAAAAGTTACTGTGACAAACACCATTATTCTTCCATCAATGGGCGAACAGTCTTTGTGGGAAAAAAGCAGTTAGTTGCTTGGAAAGACTGTTTTGTAAGAGTACTGGTGTGAGAAAGCCAGGAAACACATGAGTAGGTGGACTGACCGCCGCAATATGACTGAAAATTGTTGAGAACAGCGTTTAACCCTAAGTAACTAACCAAACTTGGTTACAATGTTTATGGACATTATATGTATCTCGGCCAAGCTGGATATCCAGTCAGTAAGAACTTATGGACCCTTGATCAGCTTATTCCTTTCCCTCATATAGACACTTTCTGCAGCAGACGGCTTTTGAAAAAATAGTGACAAAAGAAGAAATTGCTCAAAACAAGCAATTTCTCCTTTTGCCACAATGTTTTCTACCTTTAGTCATGGGTTATCCATTCAATTATAGAGATTTTCTATTTTTGGACAAAATATGTTCAGTCGTTTGTTGCTGATTTGTTGTATGTTGGAAAGGGTTAAAGCTTTAACCCTCCCACATACAACAAATTTGCAGCAGACTACTTTGAAGACTGCAGAATTGTCGTACGAGGGAAAGGGTCATACTATCTTCTACTGTAGAGACATTAAAAGTTGTATGTATGAATGAATGAACAGGAGATTTATTTTGTATATTAAATTGTAAATAGCGAAATCTATATTTAATGTATATAAATGATTAATGCTAATTTTAGGATGTAAATAGATGTATATAAACTAGTTATTTCAAAATGTTGTATAACCAAGTAACATCGGGCTGAAAGGGATATAGGGGGAGTAAACGGTAAGGGCCAGTTTATATACGGTATCTACAGACCTTTTGTTGTTTAACTTACGTTCTTTATTAGATGTATCACTTTTCATGACGCTCAACTTTATTCGACAAAACAAATGAAAATTTCATGAAAATAGTAGTAGAAATTTGGGACAAATAAACAAAGAAGTTTGAAAGCATTTAGAAAACATATAGCTAATGACAACGTCTCCTTGGGCCACATTTAATATTGTCAACTAGCATCTGTATTTTGGAAAAAATAAATAAATTTTTCTTTCCAATATATACAACAAAGGGTTGAAATATTGATCTTCTTAACATGCAATGTTTTCGACTGTTTCTCAAAATAATATACTATTATGTATCCTTCCTGAATATCAGTTCATTTAATCAAACCAATGTTTTCAATTTAGACGAGTCTGAAATTGGCATGTCGGGCAATAGGTTAAAGGTATACTGTTTGATGGAAGGTTCAGACAATTTGGAAATCATTCTGGAAATAGAAGTATTTGCTCGAAAGAAGCCATTAATGCTTTTCGTCCTTTTTTTTTTTAAATTTTGTAACAATAAATAAACCTCCCAATTTGTAGATATAGCATATCTTTCCTCAGACAACATTAAAACTATATTGTGTTAAAGTTGAAACCATAACATGTATGAGATCATTATCAGTAATTAGTTGAATTAGTTGGAAATCATCAGAACTCCATACAATAACTATATTTTAATTCATAGATTTTCCTTATTTTTCCTAGATCTTTTTGAAGTCATCTGCATCAGATTTATGTGGGAAAGGTTTAATGTATCGGCCATTATGAAAAGAATGTTGTGCATGTTATGGTAAGATTTGCAGATTTTTAGTCTTCAGATTATTTTAAAAACACATCAGGTAGGGTCTTAGTACCAGTCTCTGCATATATGTTTTGGGGCAAAGACGGGTTTTGTCATAATCATTGAATCATTTCCAGAATGCATCAATAATTTGTCATACCCAAAAATCAACATGAAGACCTGACCTACCATGTAAAGTATTCCGGAGAAAGTAAACATGAAGAGTTGGACATGCAAATCATGAACTTTTGTTTGTGCCCTTTTATGAAATATTTTTGTGGCCTCCTGTCTAAATGTTGGTTTCCATAAGCTTGTACTCTTATTATGCAGGTGTGATCATGTTCATATTAAATTCATTCTTGTTATGATGATTTTATTCCTTTCCCCATATACAAACTGATTTGGACTTCTTTGCGTATGATTTTGTTCAAAATGTAATGGTTCTGCTCCATTGCACAAGATGCTGCCAGAGCTAGAAATGGAAAAACTTTTTTAACAAAATCTCCCGAACTGCTGACTGTATTCCAAAAGAATTTGACAGAAATATATCTTAAGTAGACCTCCACCAAAATTATTCAAATTGTTCTGCTCTTCTACACAAGATGGCCAGCAGAGTTAACAAAAATATCCTTTTATGACCTAAAACATAGGCACAATGACAACACTGTTTTTAACAATTTTTCAGTGATATCACGGCAACCAGTTCACATACTCATGTTTCCTCACACCAGAATTCCACACATTCTTTTTAAGTAACTGGCTGCTTTTCCAGACTGTTAGCCCATTGGTGAATGATGCTGGTCACAGTGACCTTTGTCAAACAGACTACCATACGAAACTACATCATCTCGCGGTTTCCTCTTTTCGGCAGAATTCCTCCATACTTCATAATTATAAAGAAAGGAACCTGGATTAGTCAGAGTGGCTATAATACACATGCTTCATATAACATTATCACTTCCACTTGTAAGTGAAACGTCTCCATACAGGTTTATTGTCAAGGGAACTTTGAAGAGCGTTTCACCGACAAAGGTCAAGGTCAAAATCTCTGTATGTCCATACAAAACCATGTCATTGATCTAGCCATCACTACTGGATGGAATTCTGTCATACTTCAAACAAAGGTTCAGAATCGAGGGAGCTTTGGTTTTCACCAACAAAAGTTATATTTGTTATAAAAGGTGTGTACAAAACAATACCGCTTAAGAATTGTGAGTGTACTTACTTCATACATAAAAATAGTGTACACAATGCTATGGCTCTAGCACTTTCAATTGTCTACAGAATTGAAGATCACATTTGTTTTAAGACCACATCATCACTAAGGCACTTTTGTTTTTCATGTGGATTCTCTGGACAATTCTTAAAGAAGCTTGGTATGAAGGTCGTTGGGTGACTTCATGCCTTACTGACCTAGGACAAAGGTTAAGGTTGAAGTTTAATAGTTACTATACCGTGCAAATTGCCTAACCTATAACGGTTATATGATTTACTTTGTCTGAGTTGTCCACCTTAGTCATATCCAAGGCATGGTTGGATAGATTAAATTAAAGTATATGGCAATGCCACACGGTAAATTTTTAAACATAAACAAAATGAATCCGATGTTTATTTATTTTTTTATTAACCAAAAACATCCACTCAAAGATCAGTCACCTGAGTTATGCAATGCGACCAATCAACATGGCTTAAAGTAATCTCCTAGAGGGTCACCAAAGGACATTTCTACAAAATTATTTGCAAATCTTTCAGATACTTTCATCAGAGAAGACTTAAAAGTTCACTATAGCCATATTATGCAAAACAGCTCGGCCCCCCTCTAATATCGCCCAAGGTATATTTCTACAAATGTATTTTGAAATAGGTCAGATACTTTCAGAGGAATTTATTTAAAGTTTTCACTAAGGCCATATTAGGTAAAAAAGCCCCGCCCCCTTGCAGCCATGTGTTTTGACCAATCAACATGTCTTGGAAAGCAACATTTCAACAAATATTTTTGTAAAAATCGGCAGATACTTTTAGAGAAGATGATTTTTAAAGTTTTCACTATAGCCATATAAGGCTAAACAGCCCTCCCCATGGTGGCTATGTTTTTGGACCATCATCATGGCTTGAAGGAAATAGGAATCTTATAAAGGAACATTTCTACAAAATTAGATGCAAATCGGCCAGATACTTTTAAAATGTTCACTTGAGCCATACAAAGCCAAAAAGCCACGCCCCCTGGCGGCAATGTTTTACTACCAATCAACATGGCTTAAAAGAACCTGAAAGAGGTTCACCTTTCAAGGATCATTTATACAAAATTATTGCATTGATCCAAAAAATTTGAGGGAATTTTGGTGAGGACATTGAGAGGATGCTTGCTGTGAAGTTTCATCAAAATTGACCCACTGGTTACAGAAAAGGCACGGACAAAAGGTGATCACAATAACTCACCTTGAGCATTTTGTGCTCAGGTGAGCTTAAAATATGTTAAAAAGAAAACACTAACAGGAAATTCTCTAACAAAAGTAAGAACTTGTGACATATTAATTTCTACTTTGATCAATAAAATATTTTTTTCCAATTCAAAAGATTTACTTAAAGGAACTGAATAAAAAAATCAACAAATACTTGAATTAAAAAAAGAAAATAATAAACCAACAATTTCTTAAAACTCTGTCTTGTAAGTATTCATGCATCACGTCATACCAGTGGTATGTGAATGGTTTAACAGATATACATGTAAACCACTTCACAGCATATGACTTTCAAAAACATTTAAGCAAAATGAGAAATTTAACTGTAGCAAAATAACGCTTGCCATTTTTTTTAGATATTAGTTTGATATTCTTAAGTGTTTCCCATGCAGATGAACCTTGACGGAAAACGAGAAATTGCTCATCATGAGCAATTTCCCCTTTGGCCACAATGTCTTCAAAAATCGTCTGCTGCTATTGCGTCAAAATGAGTGTGCAAGTGAGACAGGGTTACAGCTTTAAACTTCTCCCACATACAACAAATCTGCAGTAGACTGTTTTGAAAACATCTATAAGACTAAAGAAAGTCTCTATAAAAGATTTTTTTTTTTTAAATATAGTTGGTTCGAAAAAATCATGTCAAACTAGCAAATACTCCTTTTGACACTATTCCTCAAATTTTGTCTGCTGCAAATGCGTCTGTAAGTGGGAAAGGGTTAAATGAAGTCATAGGAGATAAATTGTGGTGTAAAAACCTATTGATTATCTAGATTAAAATTCTACATGAATGCAGATTTAGCTGAATGAGATTTGATGTTGAGGTAAAGAAATTGTTCAAGCCTACAGAAGTGTCACTATTATTATAGCTTAAGATATTCTAACGTGTACGTCCCCTAGCCGACAGGGCAGTAAGCATGACATACAGACGACGGAGAACTGTTCCCTATGTGTCACACTGCCAAGGAAGGCGACACAAAAGTGACAAGTGAAATGAAAATTTACAATGGAACAATAATCTCTGAAGGTTGCTGTTGTCCAACAGTTTATGACCACGCGGAAATGATGATTGTTTTCATCGGAACTTGAATTCAGTTTTGATTAGGTACTTCATGCGGATTTGCTTTGTGTCATAGACGATGAACTCGTTGTAATTCAGCGTGTAACCCTTAGGATTCACAACCCCTGTGTTTTTGCCCTTTCCCCAGGGTACTACAGTCCCATCAGGCCTGGAAAAAACAAAAAATTACAAATAACAAACTCATGTATGAACATTTGCTATAATTTTGTGAAATTAGTACATGTAGCTGTTTCATCGTATGCTTCATACCGATTTTAGAACTTGAAATAGTAGAAGTGCAGTCAGGCAATTGATAAAGCCCATAACAAAATATCCACCCTTTTTCACTACAAAATTGAATAAAACAAAATGTCTCTCTGAAGGAAGAATAATTAAGATGGCCCTGGATCGCTCACCTGAAATATTTATACTTTTTGTAAGAGAATAAATGAGTTGAGTGAAAAATTGAGGTGAGCAAAAATGACAATAATGAAGATGATGAAGATGAATACTGGAAAGGAATATTATATTCTTGCATCCTACTCAGGTCAAAACCACAATAGTGAGTGGGTTTTTTAGCTTTTATTTGGTGACTCTGACCTCTTGCTTGGGGGTGTACAGATGGGTATTTTTACGATCCTCCAAAAAGACTTTAAAAATATCCCCTATATATCCCCTTTGTAAAACAGGTGACCCCCGGGGCTCAGCCAATTTTGACCCCCAGGGGCGTTATCTGAACAATCTTGGTAGAGGACCACTGGACAATGCTAGACACCATATATCTAAACTCTAGGCCTTTCTGTTTCAGACAAGAAGATTAACAAGTTTTCTCTTTTGGTTGCCATGTCAACCAGGGTTCAGCATGGAATTAATTTCTTTGAACAACTTTACGAGGATCTCCCAAGGATCATTTCTATCAAGTTTAATCAAAATCCAAACAGCAGTTTAGGAGGAGATGTCAAATCCAAACAGAAGTTTAGGAGGAGATCTCACTTAAAGAAATTATTGACGACGGACAAAAAGTGATCACAATAGCTCACCTTGAGCACTTCGTGCACAGGTGTGATAAAAATATGAACACTTTAAACATTTAGACAAATATTGTGCCAAAATTAACCCTTTTCCACATATAGACGCTTTCAAACGCCTCTGCAGCAGACGACTTTTGAAAACATTGTTGCAAAGGTGTAATTGCCGGAGATCAATAAAGGAGACCTTAACCATTTTTGATAAGATGTTTTCAAAGTCGTCTGCTACAGATTTGTTTTATGTGAGAAAGGGTTATAAAAAGGGGAGAGAAGTGATCTGTCCCTATATGTAAGTAGTCACCCTACTAGAGCAGGCAACAGAAATTAGCAATTTCTTCTTTTAAAACTTTGTTTGACTGTGTAAAACAATGCAATATAACTCACGTCTTTGTTGTGTCTGAGGCATCTGGGGCTATGCTTCCAGCTCCTTTTACACTCTGTTTACCTGAGGGTAGCTTGTCTGCTGCATAATCAGCTGTCAAAAGGTCATTTGTGTTACCGAGGGCAACCTAAAAGTATACAAGACACAAATCGATACAGGCGCACATGACGACCCCAAAGATATCACAATAGCCCAATTTCATCAACCAAAATGCTTTTTATCAAACCATATAATTGCAAATTACGACTTATTTGCATCCGATAAAATACTTTACCTAATTCAAAATAATTTTATTAGAAACTAATTTCTGAAAAAATGCTGTGCATACAAATCCACTAGAAAACGTGTACATTTTTCTCACAATTCTTCTTATTTAACCCTTTCCCTCATACGACAATTCTGCAGCAGACGACTTTGAACGTATTTTGTCAAAACATAGAAAATCTCCATAATTGAATGGATAACCTATGACAAAAAGTGGAAAACATTGTGGCAAAAGGAGAAATTGCACGTTCTGTGCAATTTCTTCTTTTGTCACTATGTTTTCAAAAAGCCGTCTGCTGCAGAGGCGTCAGAAAGCGTCTATATGAGGGAAAGGGTTAAGACAATTATATCCCTTATCTAGGTAACTACTTACATCACACAGTAAAAGTAATCCAACTTTCTTGGTCCTTGTAGCGAAGCAGTAATTGGCACTCTTACTGGACATGTCTGCAAAGTAAACTCCTTTGCCAAACTGAAATAAACAAGTAACTGGAGGATTGCAAGCAATACCATAGTCCCCTACCGGTTTGCACTTTTGAGTCTGTTTCTGTTGTCATAGCAACCCAATGTTTAGGTATATCAAGACAATAAAGTATGAAAATAAAGAAAGGGAAATAACTCAAAAATTAGGGAAGCAAGAGTTATGGTTCATGTGCACTGCACTCCCCCTTGATACGATGTATTCATGTGTGAAATTTCATAGCCATAGCTAGTATAGTTATGGAGATATGCTCCGGACAAAAATCAAGTATGAAAATAAAGAAAGGGAAATAACTCAAAAATTAGGCAAGCAAGAGTTATGGTTCATGTCCACTGCACTCCCCCTTGATACGATGTATTCATGTGTGAAATTTCATAGCCATAGCTAGTATAGTTATGGAGATATGCTCCGGACAAAAATCAAGTATGAAAATAAAGAAAGGGAAATAACTCAAAAATTAGGCAAGCAAGAGTTATGGTTCATGTCCACTGCACTCCCCCTTGATGAGATGCATCCATGTGTGAAATTTCATAACCATAGCTAGTATAGTTATGGAGATATGCTCCGGACAAAAATCAAGTATGAAAATAAAGAAAGGGAAATAACTCAAAAATTAGGCAAGCAAGAGTTATGGTTCATGTCCACTGCACTCCCCCTTGATACGATGTATTCATGTGTGAAATTTCATAGCCATAGCTAGTATAGTTATGGAGATATGCTCCGGACAAAAATCAAGTATGAAAATAAAGAAAGGGAAATAACTCAAAAATTAGGCAAGCAAGAGTTATGGTTCATGTCCACTGCACTCCCCCTTGATGAGATGCATCCATGTGTGAAATTTCATAACCATAGCTAGTACAGTTTTGGAGATATGCTCCGGACAAAAATCAAGTATGAAAATAAAGAAAGGGAAATAACTCAAAAATTAGGGAAGCAAGAGTTATGGTTCATATGCACTGCACTCCGCATTGATGAGATGTATCCACATATGGAATTTCATAGCCATAGCTAGTACAGTTTTGGAGATATGCTCCGGACAAAAATTTGCCGGACTGACTGACTGACTGACTGACTGACTGACAGATGGACGGACGGAGTGCAAACCTAATAGTCCCCTTCGGCACGCCGGTAGGGGACTAATAAAAGATGTTATCAAACTTATAAAGATCCTTTGTCAAACTGAAATATATAACAAACTAACAAAATCTGGCCAGTACTTTTGGAGAAGAAGATTTCCAAAGTTTTGGCATTTTCTCGCTCTTTGAAAGAGCGACCTAAGGAACATTCCTGTAAAATTATTTTGAAATTGGTCCATTGGTTTTTGAGAAGAAGTTGTTTGTAGGCAAATGTGAACAGACGAATATGCCACTTTTTGCTAAGGAGAGCTAAAATATTCACTAATTAACCCATTACTTAACATGATATTTCAAATGTTGTTTACTTTACAAATCAACAGATGAACAAGTTGAAACATTTGGAAAACTGGAAGTTACATTTTGACAAAGAGTTGAAAATATTGAGCAATTGCACCTTTTATTGCAATGTTTTCAAAATTCATTTGCAACAGTTGGCGTCAAATGTCGTCAGTGTGTAGTAATTTGTGACAGCAGTGCTTGAAATCAAACTTTGCCAAGATATTGTCGCCTGAAACATTGTGACCAAGTTTAGTGAAGATCGGGAAAGGATTGCAGTTAAAGTTTGTGGATGGCAAATGGTGTTTCCAGAATATTACCCGACTTTTAACCATTTCCCACATACAACAAATCTGCAGCAGACAACTTTGAATACATCGAGGCAAAAATGTTGAAAACCTCTATAAATGAAAGTTAAATAATTGGATCAAGTTGAAAACATTGTGGCAAACGAAGAAGCTGGTCATTATAGGAGCAATTTCTGCTTTTGCCACAAAGTTTTCAAAAATTGTCTGCTGCAACGGTTTCAGAAAGTGGCTTTATGTGGGAAAGAACTAATACCGGCGTTGTAAAAGGCAAATGTACTCAAAAAAATTTACAATGTTTTCAATACATTTTTGTCATTTTTGTCCCGGTTGGTTTCACTGTGGATACAAGAATAAATATAATTTCAAACAGAAAGTAAACAAATACTGAACTTACCATGTATCCAGTGACTGGGGCTTCAGGTGGGGCAATTCTGAGCCCTTGACTCAAAATACCGACCCAGTTAGTTAATCTAGAACCATGCCATAACAACATTCTGTAACACAAAAAACAGAATTTGTCATGGTTGGAATAACATATCACTATCAGCTAAACTTCACACTTTCTTACTCAGACACATTTTGATATGCTTGCATAAACAGTTCTGATTAAGTAAAAGACATGTAGAAACAAATCCTTGTCAGCAAATTCCCATTTCCCACAATATTTTCATTGTCACATGCATTAGTATAAGGACTTAATGATAATTTCTGAAATGCAATAAAGGGCTATTTTTCAATGCTCTTATTGCTTACAATAAATATGTACTTCCATTATTAAAAGAAGAAAATCAAGGCTAAAATAATGGTTTTATTTACTTTTCATGACAATTTAACCAAATTGAAAGCCACAAAGGCCTTTAACCCTTTTCCACATACAACAAATCTGCAGCAGACGACTTTGAAATTGTCTAGGCAAAAGCACAGAAAATCCCTTTAATGAAACTACAATTTTTTAATAGAGTTCAAAACAATTTGGCAAAGGGGATAATAACTCTTTTTGTCACAATGTTTTCAACAAGAGGACCATGATGATCCAATATGGCTTACCAGATTCAATAAAAGTTTCAGATGTAGTTTTCAATGTTCTTACTCTATACATATAAAAACATTGAGCCCCACCCCTGGTAGTCATGTTTTTCAAAGGATCTTTGTTGAGGGTCACCTAAAGAACATTTGTGCCAAATCATTTTCAAATCATGCCAGAACTTTTGTACCAGAAGATTTTCAAATTTGTTAATTTATACATCTAAGGTAAGCACACCTATCCCTTGGTGGCCACATATTTTAAAGGATCAGTTGTGCTTTTGTACAATATAAGTTTTTACTTTATATATATACAAGGAAAATAAGCCCCAGCCCCAGGCAGCCATGCTTTTCAATTTGGAATTGGAATAATTTCAACAATCTTGGTAGAGGGTCACTCAAAGAGCACTTGCACCAAATTATTTAAAATCAGGCCAGTCCTTTTTGACAAGAAGATTTTTGAAGTTTTTACTGTTGTACATATAAGGTATAAGACAGATGCCGGACAGTGAGTGATCACAATATCTCATCCTGCACTTCATGCTCAGGTGGGCTTAAAAATTGTCTGCTGCAGATGCATCAATATGTGTCTGCTGGTGAGAGAGGAAGAAGCCTAAATCTTAGTCGCCCAACGCATTGTAGGAAAATGTACCTGTTTCCACAGTCATTGAACGCATCTTTTTCTCCATGTTTCGCCACATCAAAAACGTCCAAGATCTTCATCTTGTACTGATTATGTGTGGCTGCGTGAGTATTCGTCAGGTATTTCTGTATCAACTGGAATAAACAGAAGGGTTAAATTCTATTACAATTTGTTATGTACCTACTGTTTGACTATTCAACAATACTGATCGATTGATTGATTTGTGTTTAACGCCGTTTTCAACAATTTTTCAGTCATACCACAGTGGCCAGTTCACTTACTCATGTGTTTCCCGTCTTTCTCAAACCAGTTATCCACACAACAAATTTTCCAAGCAACTTGATGCTTTTCCACATAGACCGTTAGCCTGTTGGTGGAAGACGAATGACGCTTGTCACAATGACTTTTGTCAAACATTGGAAAGAATGTTGGCCGAGCTGGGATTTCGAACTTACAACTCCTGGATTGACAGTCCACATCACTAATGCGACCTCAAGAGTTTGAACAATACTTTCCTTTATTGACCTAGTTTCTGGCCTAATATGACCCATATTTGAACTTGACCTATATATAATTCAGACAAACATTCTGGCAAGATTTCAATCTGCTGAAGCAAAAATTGCGGCCTCTAGAGTGTTAACAAGATTTCCCTTCAATTTGACCTAGTGACCTACTTTTTGACCCAACATGACCCATATTCGAACTTGGCTTACATATCATCAAAACAAACATTCTGATAAAGTTTCAACATGCTCAAGTTGAAAATGTGGCCTCCAGAGTGTTAACAAGATTTCCCTTCAATTTGACCTAGTTACCTAGTTTTTGACCTCATATGGCCCAGTTTTGAACTAGTCCAAGATTTGATGGAGATAAATGTTCTGATATACTTTCTTGAAGATCGGATGCAAAATGCAGCCTGTAGAGTGTTAACAAGGCAATTGATGACGCCGCCGGACGGAGGCTGGACAAAATATGATAACACTAATTTGATGAGGATATATGTACACTATAGTAATATATGAGAGGTGCTCAAGGCAATCCTACTTCAGCTTCATCATTACAGATGTGGAAAAAATACCTGTCTAACGCATTATGGATCATGCTGCATAAAATGTTACTAGAAGCCCTCTGTGACTAATTGGTGTACATTGCATTGGTAAATCAGACTGTGCAGATGGGCTGGCTGATCTGAATCTACACTTATCTCAAATGCTGAAAGGTTTTGTTTTGCAGAGCACTGCTCATATATATTAACACAAGAGTCAGGATCAGGTTTATATTGTCAAGTAATACATGTCTCTGGGAAAAATGCTTTGTCAATTTTCTTATCCAGTAAAATTACTTTGGGATTATTCAAGTCAAATTGAAGAATTTCTCCTTTGATAACATGTTTTCTCTTTAGATCGGGCTGATCTGTATCTTCACTAGTCTCAAATGCCATAAATGTTGTAAGTTTTGTTCTTTCGCAGAGCACAAAAGTCAGGATCAGGTCAATATTGTCAAGTTAACCCTTTCCCTCATACGGCAAATCTGCAGCAGACGACTTTGAACGTATTTTGTCAAAACATAGAAAATCTCCATAATTGAATGGATAACCTATGACTAAAAGGGGAAAACATTGTGGCAAAAGGAGAAATTGCACGTTTTGTGCAATTTCTTCTTTTCTCACCATGTTTTCAAAAAGCCGTCTGCTGCAGAGGCGTCCGAAAGCGTTTATATGAGGGAAAGGGTTTAACATGTCTCTGGGCGAAATGATTTCATGTCAATTTTCATATCCAGTAAAATAACTCGCCCTTTCCCAAATAGAGATGCTTTCTGACGCCTCTCAGTCTGGGGTAGAAGACTTGAAAACATTGTGGCATTTGGAGAAATTGCTCATAATTTTCTCCCTTTTCCACAATGTCTTCAATGTTATTAAATGATCAAACATTCATTCACAGAGCTTTTTTGGATTTTTGCCAATATGTTTTCATAGTTTTCTGCTGTAGGATTTTTGTATGAGGGAAAGGGTTAAGTGGTTGCCAAGATCATACCAAATCTTGAAATGATCAAGTTATCAACATTCCCATAAAGTTTTGACATCCGTAAATTATACATATAATTTAGATACAATGTTTACAATGTTTTCAAAATTTGTAGGAAAACAAGTAATTGCTAATTTTCAGAAATATTTTCTATGCTAAAATCCATCCTGCTACAAGAGGCATAAAAAGCATCTGTATGATTAGCTTGTTTTTATTTGAAGCCGTGTTCCCTTATTTTCTAGTTATATCCGAGTTTTTTCTGGGCAAGTTACTATTACTACCAATTTTTAAATACTTAATATGACGCTCACAGAGGCGGATGCTCTACCACTAAACCTCCGAGGGGTTCCTCTCAGGCTCTGCATGACTAAAAGGGTTGAAATAATCAAACTAACCTTAAATTCTGAACCTCCATGATCCATGGGTTCAAGGTCACATTTCAAGGAATGGTAATGTCTGTCTACTGGGTTCTCTGACATATCTCCCTGTTTTAACATCTTTATGGCTATCTGGATGTCTCCAAGAGCCTGTTAAACATAAAATAGTTAACACTTTTACACATACAAAAATTACACAGTAGATTGCTTTGGGAACCTTTAGTCAAAAGTATTGAAATTCTAAACAAAGGAAAGAAGAATTTTTCGAAAAAAGATAAGATAAAACATTATGATGCATTTCACCAAGAAGCAGACAGGTTGAAAATCGAAATGTTTGCAGTTGGATACTTATGGTTCAAATAAGGATATTTAACCCTTTCCCACTTGCAGATGCATTTTGATGCATTTGTAGCGGCTAACTTATGAACACTTTCTGACAAAAGGAGAAATAACTCTAATTTCTAATTATAGAGATTTGCCATGTTTTTAGGCTGATTGTTTTTAACCCTTTCCCTCATATAGACGCTTTCTGACGCCTCTGCAGCAGACAGCTTTTTGAAAACATAGTGACAAAAGAAGAAATTGCACAAAATGTGCAATTTCTCCTTTTGCCACAATGTTTTCCACTTTTTGTCATAGGTTATCCATTCAATTATGGAGATATTCTATGTTTTGACAAAATACATTCAAAGTCGTCTGCTGCCGAATTGTCGTATGAGGGAAAGGGTTAAATTAATCTGCTGTGGGTTTGTTGTATGTAGGAAAGGGTTTAGTTTCAAAGTGGATGATTTAAATGTCAGTGGTAAAAATCAGGATTATCCCCAGTAGACATAAACATGTTGCATATAAACAATTCTCCCTCAGTATGAACTGTCAAAACAATGTAAACTGTTTTGAAATATAACACAAACAAGAGGGCCATAAGGCCCTGGATCGCTCACCTGAGAATGGGCTTTTTAAACTCTTTCAGCGCCAATGGCAATATATCATCAAGACAATCTTTCTGACAAAATTTCAATCAAGCTGCTCCAAGTCAAAAATGCAATCTCTATAGTGTTAACAAGATTTTTATACAATATGACCTACTGACCTAGTTTTTGACCTGACCAAACCCATATTTGATTTGGCCTTGATATCTTCAAGGCAAATATTCCGACAAAGATTAAAAATGACCCGTAACTGAACTTGGCCTAGATATCACCAAGACAAACTTTCTAACAAAGTTTCAACATGCTCAAGCCAAAAATGTGACTTCCAGAGTGTTAACAAAATTTTCGAATTTCGAACTTGGCCTAGATATCAGTAAGACAATAATTCTGACAAAGTTTCAACATGCTCAAGCCTAAATGTGGCTTCCAGAGTGTTAACAAGATTATTCATAAATTTAACCTAGTGATTTAGTTTTTAACCGGTCATGACCCAGTTTCGGACTTGGCCTAGATACCACTAAGACAAACATTCTGACAAAGTTTCAACATGCTCAAGCCAGAAATGTGGCTTCCAGAGAGTTAACAAGATTTTTCATAAATTTGACCTACTGACCTAGTTTTTGACCGGACATGACCCAGTTTCGAACTTGGCCTAGATATTACTTAGACAAACATTCTGACAAAGTTTCAACATGCTCAAGCGGCTTCAGGAGTGTTAACAAGATTTTCCTTAAATTTGACCTAGTGACCTAGCTTTTCACCCCACATGACCCAGTTTCGAACTTGGCCTAGAGTTGATCGAGATATACGTTCTGATAAACTTTCATAAAGATTGGATGCAAAATGTTGCCTCTAGAGTAGTAACAAGCAAATATTGACGACGAACGACGGACAAAAGGCGTTCACAATAACTCCCCTTGAGCACTACGTGCTCTGGTGAGCTAAAAACAATGAAATCTAATCATTAACCTATTACTTCACATGACTTTTCAAAGGTCGTCTGCTTTACAATCATCAGACGAACAATTTCAACAATCTAGAGAACTGAAAGATACATATTGATAAAGGCTTGAAAATATTGCATTAACAGTCATGTCCAATGGCAAATGTCATTCATGTGGAGCAATGGGTTAACAAGAGCCCCCTCTCCAACACACAGATAAAACTTCCTACCTCCAATAAAGCTATTTTATTTTTAACTTCCTCTTTTGTTGTAATCTTACTCGGTGGTCTCATTCTACAATAAATAAATAATACAGCATGGTTAACCTTAACCCTTTCCCTCATACGTTAATTCTGCAGCAGACGACTTTGAACGTATTTGGTCAAAATCTGGAAAATCTCTATAACTGATTGGATAACCTATGACTAAAAGTGGAAAACATTGTGTCAAAAGGAGAAATTGCTTGTTTTGAGCAATTTCTTCTTTTGTCACTATGTTTTCAAAAAGCCTTCTGCTGCAGAGGCGTCAGAAAGTGTCTATATGAGGGAAAGGGTTAACACTTTCCCTCTTACAAAAATTCTGCAGCATTGTGGCAAAAAAAGAAATTATTTGTTTTGTGCAATTTCTTCTTTCCTTACTATGTTTTCAAAAAGCCGTCTGCTGCAGAGGTGTCAGAAAGCGTCTATATGAGGGAAAGGGTTAACATTTTCCCACTTGTAGACGCATTTTGAGGCATCTGCAGCACATGACTTTGAAAACATTGTGGCAAAAGAAGAAATTGCTCAAAACAAGTAATTTCTTTTTTTGCCACAATGTTTTCAACTGTATTCAATAATTTATAGAGATTTTCCATATTTTTTGCACAGGTGTTTTCAAAGTCATCTGCTGAAAATTTGTTGTATGTGGGAAAGGGTTAAACGAAAGCACAATAATTTAATAGAGTTGAAAACATGGTGACAACAAGAGGGCCATGATGGCCCTGGATCGCTCACCTTAATTATACAATGTACTGCAATGCAAAACACATCAAGACAATTATTCAGAATGCAACCTCCACAGTGTTAACAATATTTTCCTTCATTTGGCCTAGTGATCTATATTTTTTTACCTGATATGACCCATATTCCAACATGGACTAGATATCATCAAGACAACATTCTGACAAAGTTTCAACTTGCTCAAAGTAAAAATGCGGCCGACGGAGTTTGAACAATATTTTCCTTTATTGACCTAGTTTCTGATCCAATATGACCCATATTCGAACTTGACCTAGATATAATTCAGACAAACATTCTGACAAATGCTGCTGAAGCAAAAAATGCGGCATCCAAAGTGTTCACAAGATTTTCCTCCAATTTGATCTAGTGACCCATATTCAAACTTGGCCTACATATCATCAAGAAAAACATTCTGATAAAGTTTCATCATGCTGAAATTAAAAATGCAGTATCCAAAGTGTTAAAAAGATTTTCCTTCAATCTGACATAGTGACCTACTTTTTGACCCAACATGACCCATGTTCAACTTGACTTACATTTCATCAAGACAAACATTCTGATCAAGTTTCAACATGCTCAAGTTGAAAATGTGGCCTCCAGAGTGTTAACAAGATTTCCCTTCAATTCGACCTAGTGACCTAGTTTTTGACCTCATATGGCCCAGTTTCGAACTTGTCCAAGATTTTATGGAGATGAATGTTCTGATAAACTTTCATGTAGATTGGATGCAAAATGTAGCCCGTAGAGTGTTAACAAGCTCAAATGTTGACGACGCACGACAGACGCTGGACAAAAATGTGATCACAATAGCTCACCTTGCACTTCGTGCATAGGTGAGCTAAAAAGAGAAATTGCTCGTTTTGAGCAATTTCTTCTTTTGTAGCCATGTTTTCAAAAAGCTGTCTGCTGCAGAGGCATCAGAAAGCGTTGATATGAGGCAAAGGTTTAATTAATCTGTACCACATCAACTAAACACATGTGTTTTGATGTAGCTGTGAGAGTTAAGACTGTTTATAAACAAATTGAGAAACTGTAGGTATTGGGCTCCGGAAATTTTGAAATCTCAATCGGTCCAGTGAAATTTTTACCCCCTCTGTGAAGATTCTGGGTCAAAGGATTCTAAATTTAAGTTTGACAGCCTTTAAATCATCATATGACGTTTAAAGAATCGGGGTCAAAGGGTTCTTGAGAACTTGAGCAGAATCCGATTCAACATTAAGTGTTAATTTAAACTTTGAACCACCCAATGACCTAAATAGTTCTTGAGTGAAAACATATTTAACATTTACAAGTCCCTCTGACCTTGACCGTTGACCCAGTAACCCAATGAAGGTCACCTAAAAAAGAATCCAATCAGCCTGTGAAGTTTGAAGAATTTGGTTTAAAGGGATTAAAGGGTTTATGAGATATTGCGGGAAAACATATTTGCGCCTGAGGCAATGACCAAAACAATAGGGGTCATCTACTCAAAGAGTCCAATCATCCTGTGAGTTTGAAGACTCTAGGAGAAAGGGTTTGTCAGGCATGTATGGCACCTGTAACATTGACCTTTATATTTTCACTATAGCTGTTTAAAAAAAACCAGCCCCATCCTGGCGGCCATGTTTTTTGACCAATCAACATGGCTTGATGGAATTTGATAGGGAACTTGAAAGAGGGTCAGGTCAGGTCAGCCAAGGAGCATTTCTACAAAATTATTTGAAAATATCTGCCAACCAGTTTGGGAGGAGAAAAACTTAAAAAAGAAATTTCTTTTGGTTGCCTTGAAAGCCAGAATTCTGAACTGATCAAAAAAAATATCAAGGAATTTTGGTGAGGACATTGAGAGAATGTATGCAGTTAAGTTTCATCCAAATTTACCAACTTGTTACAGACAAGAAGATGGGACGAACAGTGGACCCATAAAGAACACCAGACAACAATTCAAGATGCAGACAAATTTACCCAAAATCATGAGGAATCCTGGTGTAGAACTCGTCACAAGCCTGTGTTAAAGCAGACCCTGTATTTTTGTTGTTTATACATGTCTCTATTTTCTTCAAGGCTGCATAACCTGCTTTAATCTGGTCTGTATTTAACTTTCCTGTAAAAGTAATGCATTATTATTGCTTTACATACTTTCTTGATATGATATTTTTAGTCATCTGCACTGAAAAGATCAGCTGGCAAAAAAATTGTACCTTTCGAAACTTTGAACTTATATCGTTAAATGGTTGAAAACAATGGAGGAAAATGAGAAATTGTTTGTTTGCTGTATGTCATCATGCAGTCAAGGTAAGGGTTAATGACATATATATGAGACGCAAGCTGGGGTCTTATTGCATCTATGTACGGAAAAGACTCAGGTAAGACTGTGCATATATCCCAAAATTAATCGGCTGACAAAAAAGAAGAGCAGTTGAGACCAACTAGGTTAACCCCAATTTACCTTTATATGATCCCATTACAGTGAATCCTTAACCCTTTCCCACATACAGCATATCTGCAACAGAAGACTTTGAAGACATTTAATATAAAATATGAACAGTCTCTATAAATAAATGTACAATTACTGAATACAGTTGAAAACATTGTGGCAAAAGGAGAAATTGCTCGTTTTGAGCAATTTCTCCTTTTGCTGCAATGTTTTTCGGAGTCGTCTGCTGCAGATGTGCAAATGCGTCTACAGGTTGGAAAGGATTAAAACGTGGCTAATAAACAAGTTGTTTATCCATATCTGTACACAATTCAAAATTATGTTAACCCTTTCCCACATATAGTCACTTTCTGACACCTCTGCAGCAGGGACTTTTGAAAACATTGTGGCAAATGGATGAGCAATTTCTCCTTTGCCACAATGTTTTCAATCTTTGCAGTATAAACTATTATTTCATTAATAGAGCTTTTTTATATTTTGTCTTAATGTTTTCAAATTCCTATGCTGCAGATTTGTCATATACATGTGGGAAAGGGTTAAAACAGAAGTTTTACCTAGAGGAGCTTTCTTAGCATCATACTGCATTTCAATCACAGCTTCTTCCATTGATTTAACATCACAGATAAGATTTACCAGGTCCTGTTATGGTGAAAATATATAGTCCGTGAGAAAAGTTGCAAGTTGGCATTTCAGAACAGTGCATGTTCAGATAACCCTATCTATTTGCTTTAGTCTTATGAGAATCTACACAAAGTAACCCTTTCTCGCATATAACAAATCTGCAGCAGACAACTTTGAAAACATAGTGACAAAAACCTGAAAAATCTCCATAAAAGACAGCTTAATTATTAAATAAAGTTGAAAACATTGTGGCCAAAAATAAATTGCTCATCATGAGCGATTTCACATTTGGCCACAATGTTTTCAAAAGTCGTCTGCTGATAATGCGTCAAAATGCATCTGCAGGTGGGAAAGGGTTAACAGAATCCTGGATCAAGTTTATGTAAGTACTATGTGAACAGTGTAGATCTTGGTTTTACATGTACACTGTTCACAAAAGGCAATAAGTACCTTTTCCTCAGAACTGGCTCTTTTGACTTTGAGCTATCAAAATGGGAATTTCTTGTAGGAAAGAATTCCCATAATGATAGTGTCAAGTTAAAAAAGCTTGTTTTAGGAAAAGGTACTTATTGCCTTATATGAACAGTGTACATGTTCATAATGAGCAATTTCTGCTTTTGTCAAAATGTTTTCATCCCTTTTTCATGATTTAAATTTCCCTAATATAGTTTTCATAATTTTACTTAAGATGTTTTCAAAGTCGTCTGCTGTAGATTTGCTATATTTGGGAAAGCGTTAAAAGGTTTATGGAAAACTTAATGGCAATAATTGATCTGAATTTAAAAATGTTTTCAAATATTATGATAACCTTTCTTTCCTTGTTTCAAATCTAAAGGTCTTTGTAATTTCAAGGCTATAGAAATTCAATGAGTTCATGAATAAGTGGGACCCTTGTTTTATACATGCCTGTAATCTTGTGTCCAACTTAGAATCTGGGACTTTCACACTGTCTTTCTTCTTTAAATCAGTTGGGGCATCAACCTCGTCCTCCGTCTAAAATACAATCAAACCTAGGTTACACTGGTACCCTTATGCTACGCTGTAACCCCTATGCAACATTGTAACAACTATTAAACACTGTAACAACTGTTACACTGCAAACCCTATCTTACATTGAAACCCTTGCGTTATACTGTTACGCCTATGTTACACTGTTAAACCAATGCTTCACTGTAATGCCCTGTGTTGCACTGTAACCCTTATTTTACACTGCAAACCCTATCTTACATAGTAACCCGAGTGTTATACTGTGTTATACAGCGTTATAATGTAACCCATATTTTACACTGTAACACTAATGCTTCAATGTATTGCCCTGTGTTGCACTGAAACGCTTATTTTACACTGCAAACCCTGTGTTACACTATAATCCTTTTTAAACTGTAACCCATGTGCTTAGACTATGTTACATTATAACCCCTGTTTTACACTGTAAACCCTATTACACTATTCCCATGCATTATACTTTAACCCCTGTCTTACACTGTAACCCAAATGTTACCCTTGCGTTTCACTATAACACCTGTCTTATACTGTAACCCAAATGTTACCCTTGCATTTCACTATAACCCCTGTATTATACTGTAAACCCTATATAACACTAAAACCTCTTTATTGCGTTGTAATCCCAATAATACTGTGCTACACCATAACCCTTTTATTACCCTGTAACCCCCAATAATACTGTGCTACACCATAACCCTTTTATTACACTGTAACCCCCAATAATACTGTGTTACAATATAACCAGTGTTACACTATAACTCCTGTCTTACACTGTTATTTACAAAAAGGTTGCATTAAATATATTAACAGTAAGCTTGCGCTGAAAAATAAAAGCTTCTGAAGCAGAAGTATTATAATGATTCTGCAATGATTCAAGTCTCGTTTGCAGCAAAGGTGTTAAAGATCATCTATAATAGCCATTCAACGAGAAACCCACCATTGTGGACTCTGCATAAAGTATCCACCCAGATAAGCTTAAGCATGCCACGCAGGCTTACCCAGACAGACACTTTTTGCCTCCTGTGGATTTTCTGTTTCAGGAATCTTAACTCTATACCTCTATACCCCTGATTAGCCTGCGCAGGCTGATCTGGGTCGATACATTACGTAAAGGCCATAATTTTGGTTTTCTAGTGAAACGGCTCATATCTGGATAAGGGTTAAACTTCAGCTATGTGATACAACACCATATTGACGTTTTCTGACACCTCTGCAGCAAACGCTTTTTGAAAACATAGTGACAAAAGAAGAAATTGCTCAAAACAACCAATCTTCTTTAAATCAGTTGGGGCATCAACCTCGTCCTCCGTCTAAAATACAATCAAACCTAGGTTACACTGGTACCCTTATGCTACGCTGTAACCCCTATGCAACATTGTAACAACTATTAAACACTGTAACAACTGTTACACTGCAAACCCTATCTTACATTGAAACCCTTGCGTTATACTGTTACGCCTATGTTACACTGTTAAACCAATGCTTCACTGTAATGCCCTGTGTTGCACTGTAACCCTTATTTTACACTGCAAACCCTATCTTACATAGTAACCCGAGTGTTATACTGTGTTATACAGCGTTATAATGTAACCCATATTTTACACTGTAACACTAATGCTTCAATGTATTGCCCTGTGTTGCACTGAAACGCTTATTTTACACTGCAAACCCTGTGTTACACTATAATCCTTTTTAAACTGTAACCCATGTGCTTAGACTATGTTACATTATAACCCCTGTTTTACACTGTAAACCCTATTACACTATTCCCATGCATTATACTTTAACCCCTGTCTTACACTGTAACCCAAATGTTACCCTTGCGTTTCACTATAACACCTGTCTTATACTGTAACCCAAATGTTACCCTTGCATTTCACTATAACCCCTGTATTATACTGTAAACCCTATATAACACTAAAACCTCTTTATTGCGTTGTAATCCCAATAATACTGTGCTACACCATAACCCTTTTATTACCCTGTAACCCCCAATAATACTGTGCTACACCATAACCCTTTTATTACACTGTAACCCCCAATAATACTGTGTTACAATATAACCAGTGTTACACTATAACTCCTGTCTTACACTGTTATTTACAAAAAGGTTGCATTAAATATATTAACAGTAAGCTTGCGCTGAAAAATAAAAGCTTCTGAAGCAGAAGTATTATAATGATTCTGCAATGATTCAAGTCTCGTTTGCAGCAAAGGTGTTAAAGATCATCTATAATAGCCATTCAACGAGAAACCCACCATTGTGGACTCTGCATAAAGTATCCACCCAGATAAGCTTAAGCATGCCACGCAGGCTTACCCAGACAGACACTTTTTGCCTCCTGTGGATTTTCTGTTTCAGGAATCTTAACTCTATACCTCTATACCCCTGATTAGCCTGCGCAGGCTGATCTGGGTCGATACATTACGTAAAGGCCATAATTTTGGTTTTCTAGTGAAACGGCTCATATCTGGATAAGGGTTAAACTTCAGCTATGTGATACAACACCATATTGACGTTTTCTGACACCTCTGCAGCAAACGCTTTTTGAAAACATAGTGACAAAAGAAGAAATTGCTCAAAACAAGCAATTTCTCCTTTTGCCGCAATGTTTTCCACTTTTAGTCATAGGTTATCCATTCAACTATAGAGATTTTCTATTTTTCGACAAAATATGTTCAAAGTCATCTGCTGCAGACTTGTCATATGAGGGAAAGGGTTAAGACTATTCAATAATTACCCTTACAGACTTTGTCCATATTTTTAAGTAAATATTTTCTAAGTCCTTAGCTGCTGATTTGTTGTTCGTAGGTAAGGGTAATTTGGGTAAAACCATATAAGCTTACCTTTGCGCTATATTACATGGCCGGTTGATCATATTTCCAAGGATATTTTACGAAAGAATGTCTATTAGCCCAGCTAACATTAGCCTACCTTTGCGCTATAATCCATCACCAGAAGATCATACTTCCCAGGATATTTTATGAAGGAATGTCTAGTATCCCAGTCATTCTTGGTTTTGTCAGAAAATCTACAATTAAAAAACAATATAAAAGTCGAGTGTTTACCTAAAACAGGGAATTTCTCTTCATCTGAAATGAAAGCATCCAAAAAACTTCAGAACTGTCTTAGGAATATGGGCTTGATTTCTGTACACTTAAAAGTTTCCAAACTTTTTCAAAGCGTAAATTTCCACTTTCACCCAACCATATTTTTACCTTTCCACCAAGTAGCCGATACCAAGGTAATTTTCCCGTCCAAAATAGTATAATTCTTGAAACAAAAGGTCTGAACAAACTGTTGGAAACATATAACCCTTTCCCTCTTGTAGACACCTCTGCAGCAGACAGCTTATGAAAACATTGTGACAAAAGGAGAAATTGCTCATATAGAGATTTTTCATATTTTTACCTAGATGTTTTCAAAGTCGTCTGCTGCAGATTTTAGTTTGTTTATTTATTTATTTATTTATTGGGGTTTTACGCCGCTTTCAACAATATTTCAGTTATATCACGGCGACAGTTCACTTATTCATGATCCCTGGGTAAACAAACCAGTACTAGGCTAGAAAATGTGCCTTGCCCAAGGGCACTCCACCATGACCGTAGTGCCGGATTTTAGTTTGTGGGAAAGGGTTAAGCTTCTATATTCATGGTTTCAGAATGCCATGTATGAAAGTACATGTACTTGTTTTTGCTGCAGATGTTTTTAACACATCTGCAGCAATCAATTTTTAAAAACATTGTGGCAAAGGGAGACTGCTCATACATTATAATGATCAATTTCTCCTTTTGCCATAATGTTTTCAACACATATATGATAGTAATTTTTTTTTCAGTTTTGCCAAAGTTGTTTGCTGCAGAATTTTTGTATGTTGGAAAAGGTTTACAGCTTCCCTATTGATATCTTATCACCTCACAAACTGATCTAGATTTTCAATGCACACCAAATTTTCCAAGAATGTTTTAAGAAACATCTGACAAACACGCAGCATTTAGATTAGCTAGCATGAATGCACGGGAAGTTCTTTATAATTATTAACGTGTTGTACATTTTCGACCGTTTCAAATTTGAGCTCTATCATCTATGTGTATTTGTTACTTACTTTTTCATGAATGTTTTTTTCGCAGCATCCAGGTTGGGCCCGTGAGGTACAAGGTTATTTTGGCCACCATATCCCACGCGACCCCATCTCATCCACACAGAGAACGACTTCTTACTGTCGTCCTCTAACAACTGGATCAGGAAATATTTGTTGTTGTTGTTGGCTACATTTGTCTGAAAACATAGTCATGTCATTATGTTCATATTCAACTAATAAATTTGAAACCAGAGTGCCAGAAAAGCCCTTAAATAACCCACCTGAGTAAGATTACAAATAATGTCAAGAAAGAATGTCGGAAGGTCGCGTTAACCCTTTCCCTCATATAGACGCTTTCTGACGCCTCTGCAGCAGATAGCTTTTTGAAAACATAGTGACAAAAGAAGAAATTGCACAAAACATGCAATTTCTCCTTTTGCCACAATGTTTCCCACTTTTTGTCATAGGTTATCCATTCAACTATGGAGATTTTCTATGTTTTGACAAAACTAGAACTATCACTGAATGTGATTAATACCGCCGAACGCCGCCCTGATAGGAAAGGTTGTGAAATATTAAGAAACCCCACCTTAAAAGGACAATGTTATGGATCGGGTTATTCTTGTTTTGTTCATTTTTGGATAACAAAGGACAATAACTCTGTAATTATGAAAATTAGAGTTATGGTTCTTGTACACTGCACTTCCTCTGATTATGCTCTACCGTTGTATGTAGTTTTATTATATTCCATCTGTTAGTTATTAAGTAATTCTCCGGACAAGAAAAAGTAACAAAGGGCAATAACTCTGTAATTATGTAAATAAGAGTTATGGTTCTTGTACACTGCACTTCCTCTCATTATGCTCTACCATTGTATGCAGTTTTATTAGATTCCATCTGTTAGTTATTAAGTAATTCTCTGGACAAGAAAAAGTAACAAAGGGAAATTACTCTGTATTTAGGTAAAATAAAGTTATGGTTCCTGTACACCGCACTTCCTCTCAATGTGTTGTATCATCCTATGAAGTTTTAATAAATTCCAAGAATTAGTTTTAAAGTTATGCTCCGGACAAGACTCTACGAACAAGAAAAAGTAACAAAGGGCAATAACTCTGTAATTATGTAAATTAGAGTTATGGTTCGTGTACACTGCACTTCCTCTGATTATGCTCTACCATTGAATGTAGTTTTATTAGATTCCATCTGTTAGTTATTAAGTAATTCTCCGGACAAGAAAAAGTAACAAAGGGCAATAACTCTGTATTTAGGTAAAATAGAGTTATGGTTCCTGTACACCGCACTTCCTATCAATGTGTTGTATCATCCTATGATGTTTTATTAAATTCCAACAATTTGTTATAAAGTTATGCTCCGGACAAGACTCTACAAACAAGAAAAAGTAACAAAGGGCAATAACTCTGTAATTATGTAAATAAGAGTTATGGTTCTTGTACACTGCACTTCCTGTCATTATGCTCTACCATTGTATGTAGTTTTATTATGGTTCCTGTACACCGCACTTCCTCTCAATGTGTTGTATCATCCTATGAAGTTTTATTAAATTCCAACAATTTGTTTTAAAGTTATGCTCCGGACAAGACTCTACGAACAAGAAAAAGTAACAAAGGACAATAACTCTGTAATTATGTAAATAAGAGTTATGGTTCTTGTACACTGCACTTCCTGTCATTATGCTCTACCATTGTATATAGTTTTATTAGATTCCATCTGTTAGTTATTAAGTAATTCTCAGGACAAGAAGAAGTAACAAAGGGCAATAACTTTGTATTTAGGTAAAATAGAGATATGGTTCCTGTACACCGCACTTCCTCTCAATGTGTTGTATCATCCTATGAAGTTTTATTTTTAAAGTTATGCTCCGGACAAAGAAAATTGCAACGGACCAACCGACCGACCGACCGACCAACCAACCACAGGGTGACTCCAATATACCCCCTCTAAACTTCGTTTATCGGGGGTATAATAAGTTCAAAGTCGAATGCTGCAGAAATGTCGTATAAGGGAAAGGGTTAAGGATGATCAAAGGCATATAATGAAAACTACATACAAAACTGTACACATGGTCCTAGTTTTATTATTTGTTGAAAAGGGAGAATATGTTCAAATTTACAGTTTTAAATGTGTTCTCCCAAAAATCAATGTTCGTAGATTTTGAATCGAATATTTTCAAAGCGGAGTCTCAAAGTGGCATATCAGGTAACTGTAAAAGTTATAGCTCTTACCTGATTTAACATCCAGTTCCAGATCTTACCAGATTTAACATACACTCCAAAATATTCCCTGATTTAACATACAGTCCCAAATCTTGACTGATTTAACATACAGTTCCAAATCTTACCTGATTTAACATACAGTCCCAAACGTTTTTACCAGTCCGAATTATACCCTGATTTAACATACAGTCCCAAATCTTACCAGATTTAACATTAAGTCCAAATTATACCCTGATTTAACATACAGTCCCAAATCTTACCCAATTTAACATACAGTACCAAATCTTACCCGATTTAACATAGTCCAAATTATTCCCCGATTTAACATAAAGTCCCAAATCTTACCTGATTTAACATACAGTCCAAATTATTCCCTGATTTAACATACAGTTCCAGATCTTACCCGTTTTATCATACACTCCAAATTATTCCCCGATTTAACATACAGTCCCAAATCTTACCTGATTTAACATACAGTCCGAATTATACCCTGATTTAACATACAGTCCCAATTCTTACCAGATTTAACATACAGTCCAAATTATACCCTGATTTAACATACAGTCCCAAATCTTATCCAATTTAACATTCAGTCCCAAATCTTATCCAATTTAACATACAGTCCCAAATCTTACCCGATTTAACATACAGTCCCAAATCTTACCTGATTTAACATACAGTCCCAAATCTTACCTGATTTAACATACAGTCCCAAACGTTTTTACCCTCATAGAATACATGTGCTTTTCCAACTAAAGTACAATCAGGGTCAACTGGTGCCTTCCCGGACAATACAACAGTTTTCACTAAAATGTATAAAGTACATTCGGAGTCAACAATTGCCAAACTAACATGTATACAGGCTTTCATTTCAGGAAGTTATCTACCTTACAGAGGTAATAATAATGAATTCATTGTATTATATATAGAGATTGTAACGCTGTACAGGGATGATAAGACAAAATAGCACACACACAAAATAACAAGTATTATTGTTTGTAGAATAGAAAGTATTAACCCTTTCCCTCATACGACAATTCTGCAGCAGACAACTTTGAACATATTCTGTCAAAAAATAGAAAATCTCTATAATTGAATGGATAACCTATGACTAAAAGTGGAAAACATTGTAGCAAAAGGAGAAATTGCATGCTTTGAGGCGTCAGAAAGCGTCTATATATGAAAGGGTTAATATTGATCAAGAATATTTCAACCACCGGTATATAATATGTTCCTACTATATCCTGCCATAGAAAACAACAGATATAATACATGATCAAGCACCACTTACAAGTCACATGAAGTCCTACCAATATGACTTTGCTTGAATGTAGCTTGTAGTGTTAACAAGCGCAATTGTTGACGATGGATGGACGCCGGACAAAATGTGATCACAATAGCTCACCTTGCACTTCATGCATAGGTGAGCTAAAAAGAAAATAAGTTTGAACTTTATATATTAATAATGCATCATACAGTCAAACCTGTGTTTAAAGACCACCAATGGGAAGAGAACAATCTGGTCTTTGTTCACAGAGGCTCTTTAATTGCAGGGTTGTTTATACAGAAAATTAGTATTTGGGAAACTAAAAGTATTGTCGCTATAGACAGGGAATTGCTCTTCCAAGGTGATCTTTAGCACAGGTTAGACTGTATATCCATATACCTGCAGGCCTTTCTCTTGCCCCTGATTTGGTTGATTTCCTCTCTACAACCTCTTCATCTACAGGTTCTGCCTTTACCTTGCCCCCTGACTTGCCCCGTCCACTTTTTGCAGCCTTCCCACCCTTGGCAGGGGTGTCCGCGGAGGAGGAAGAGGAGACTGGCTCTGGGGCTTCTGGATCTGCCTTAATCGCCTCTGTAATATAAACAATGTGCATTTCATTGAAGACAGTGAAAAGAATGTTATGTTGGACATACCAACTGGCACCATCAAAAAGTCACATCCAAACAGCTTAAACTCTGAAGTGACTCAAACAAAAGCCAAATATATTTCATGTGCTACTCCTAAATGAGCAGAACTTTAAATGTATAACACTTTTAACCCTATCCTACATACAACAAATCTCTGTTAATGAAAGTAAATAAATTGAATAGAGTTGAAACAATATGACTAAAGCTTAAATTAACATATTTTTATAAGGCAATTAAATGTTGACTCAGAATGTACTTTTATGAGCATTTTCCCCTTCTGCCACAATCACAATGCCACAGAATTTTCCTTGTATAAACCGAGCATAAAAACATAATTCTTAATGCACCAGATGTTTACCACCATATTGTTTATATTGTGCATATCCACTGTCTATCAGTTTACAAGCTAGTTTCATTCAAGGTTCAATTCAAGCCTTTAACGCCTCTGCAGCAGACAGCTTTTTGAAAACATGGCGACAAAAGAGGAAATTTATCAAAATGAGCAATTTCTCCAACAATATTTTGCCAAGAATCATAGACAAAGATCAAAAACGTACTAGATTCTTCTCTTGAAATTTTTCTGATCACATTTGTATCTGTGTTAGTTTGTTCCATCTGATCTAGGTCCACACTGTATGATCTTCCCATTGTTTCAATATCTACCATAGTCTCGCTGTTCTTACGGGCAGTTTCCAGATCCATCGTCACTCTTGGTCCATAGGGACTGAACCTCCCTTTTTCATCCTCCCAATTCCATACGTAATATACTGCAAGGTGTAAAAAAAAAGAAAGATATTAATTTACATAACCCTTTCCCTCATACGACAATTCTGCAGCAGACGACTTCGAACGTATTTTGTCAAAACATAGAAAATCTCCACAATTGAATGGATAACCTATTGACAAAAAGTGGAAAACATTGTGGCAAAAGGAGAAATTGCACGTTTTGTGCAATTTCTTCTTTTGTCACTATGTTTTCAAAAAGGTGTCTGCTGCAGAGGCGTCTGAAAGCGTCTATATGAGGAAAGGGTTAAAAGGCTGTGGTAAATGGCATTTACTCCTGTCAATCAATCCACTTTTTATCACAATGTTTTTAACAAAGGGTTAATAGTTGAAAGTTTCTTTTGGACTTCAATAAGACACAGTAAACAGAAAATGATGAAATTTTAAACAGCATTTTAGCTATTTGTAAATTTGTTGCAATACTTCTAATGAAAACAATGTCACCCTCCTTTTTCAACATTGTTACATGATTTATATACATCGTTTTATCCATCATTGAACTGTATCAAAATGCCCCTTTTTATATTTTTAACACTTCCCCACAAACAACTAGCCTGTCACAAAATACGCCCGTCCTGTTTTTTTGAGACCAATTAAGTATAGTGATAATTGGTTGTACATCTGGCAAATTTAGAGAGCAGACACTGTTAGTACAGTTTTGGCCATTTCGAGGGACATAAGTGTGTAGTGACTAAGACACGTGGTAAGTATTCGAACTTGTCCAAGATATTATGCCAATACACATTCTGACCAAATTTGGTGATGATTGGACAAAGGCTTCTCAAGTTATTAAGCTGACAAGACCAATTTTAGGTAATTTCTATAATTAAAGGGCGATAACTCTCTATTGACTAAAGCAATATGGCTAGTTATCGAACTTGTCCGAGATATTATGCCAATACACATTCTGACCAAATATTTGGTAATGATTGGACAAAGGCTTCTAAAGTTATTGAGCTGACAAGACCAATTTTGGGTAATTTCTATAATTAAAGGGCGATAACTCTCGATTGACTAAAGCGATATGGCTAGTTATCGAACTTGTCCGAGATATTATCCACATACACATTCTGACCAAATTTGGTGATGATTGGACAAAGGCTTCTAAAGTTATTGAGCTGACAACATACTGGACGCCGCCCGCTCGTACGCCACAGGTAAAACTATAATACGATCCGTTTTTTTCAAAACGGGCGTATAATAAAGGAGAAATGTCTTATTATGAGCAATATCTCCTTTTGCCACAATGTTTTACAAACACTTCTACATGGTTATTTGTCACAGTAAATCCCACATACATGGTAAAAAATTACAATTCATTTTGAAAAAGGGAAATGATTCTGATTCTAATGTAACCTAGTATACACATTTTGAACACACACAGACAAGTTTTCAACTTTTTGCAGCAGCAGAACACCACACATTATATTGATTTATCTATTTAAAGAAGTAGTGAAACAAGAGGGCCATGAGGCCCTGGATCGCTCACCTGAGAATGGGCTATTTAAGACTTAACTCTTTCAGCGCCAATGGCAATATCATCAAGACAAAAATGCAGCTTCCAAAGTGTTAACAAGATTGTTTTTCAATTTGGCCAAGTGACCTACTTTTTAACAGACATGACCAATATTCGAACTTGGCCTATATATCATCAATACAAATATTCTGATAAAGTTTCAACATGCTCAAATTAAAAATGCAGCATCCAGAGTTTAAACAAGATTGCCCTTCAATATGGCCTAGTGACCTAGTTTCAGACCCAAAATGACCCATATTTGAACTAGACATAGATACAATTCACAGAAATATTCTGACCAAATTTTAAGCTGCTGAAGTAAACTAGATGTCATTAAGACAAACATTCCGTCAGTTTCAACTTGTTCAAGTTTAAAATGCGACTTCCACAGTGTTAACAAGATTGTCCTTCAAATCGGCCTAGTGACCTAGTTTTTGACCCAACATGACCTATATTCGAACTTGGCCTAGATATCACTAATAAAAACATTCTGACAAATTCAACATGTTCAAGCCAAACATGTGACTTCCACAGTGTTAACAAGATTTCCCTTAAATTTGGCGTAGTGACCTAGTTTTTGAAAGGACATGACCCATATTTGAACTTGGCCAAGATATCATCAGGACAAACTTTCTGATAAAGTTTCAACATGCTCAAGTTTAAAATGCGGCTTCAAGAGTGTTAACAAGATCTTTCTTAAATTTGGCCTAGTGACCTAGTTTTTAACCCGACATGACCCATATTCGAACTTGGCCTAGAAATCACTTAGACAAATATTCTGACAAAGTTTCAACATGCTCAAGCCAAACATGTGGCTTCCAGAGTGTTAACAAGATTTTTCTTTAATTTGGCCTAGTGACCTAGTTTTTGACCGGACATGACCCATATTCAAACTTGGCCTAATATCACTAAAACAAACATTCTAACAAAGTTTCAACTTGCTCAAGCCAAAAATGCGGCTTCCAGAGTATTAACAAGATTTTCATTAAATTTGGCCTAGTGACCTAGTTTTTAACCCAACATGACCCAGTTTCGAACTTGGCCTAGATTTGATAGATATATGTTCTGATAAACTTTCATGAAGATTGGATGCAAAATGTTGCCTCTAGAGTGCTAACAAGCAAATGTTGACGACGGACGACGAACGACGGACAAAAGGCGATCACAAAAACTCACCTTCAGCACTTTGTGCTCTGGTGAGCTTAAAATGAACTTTACAATATTTGGACAAAGTAGACAGGAAGGAGCATAAGCAAATTAACATTTGCATAATATCTTCAAATTTGTCTGCCGCAGGTGTTTTATGTCATCTCATTCTGTTTAACCCTTTCCCTCATACAACAATTCTGCAGCAGACGACTTTGAACATATTTTGTCAAAAAATAGAAAATCTCTATTATTGAATGGAAAACCTATGACTAAAAGGGGAAAACATTGTGGCAAAAGGAGAAATTGCTCGTTTTGAGCAATTTCTTCATTTGTCACTATGTTTTCAAAAAGCTCTGCTGCAGAGGCGTCAGGAAACGTCTATATGAGGGAAAGGGATAAAAGGGTTAAGATTATTGGTAATTAAAAGAATGACTTACCATCATCCCCTTCATCTTGAACAGCAAGTCGTATAGGTCTTTCCCATCCAGTCTTCTTGTTTTTCTGAACACCTCTGTCTACGTTCACGCTCATCTTAATACCACTCGGAAGGTCAAAATCAAGCTGGAGATACATGAACAAATTGATTGATTGATTGATTGGGGTTTAACGCCATTTTTAACAATTTCTCAGTTATATCACGGCAGCCAGTTCACCTACTCATGCATTTCCTGGTTTTCTCACACCAGTACTCCACACAACAATCTTCCCAAGCAACTGGCTGCTTTTCCACATAGACTTAGCCCATTGGTAGAAGAGGAATGAGCCATGTCGCATTGACTTTTGTCAATCCTCGGAAAGAAAGTTGGCCGAGCCGGAATTCGAACTCACAACCCCTGGATTGACAGCCCGCGTCGCTACCGACTGAGCTAACGTGGCTCGGCATGAACAAATTGAACAAGGAACGTGTCGACAGAACAACGATATCTTGACATGGGAGTGGTAAAGTGGTCCTTTTTCTACAATATTTCTCCCTCAAAACGTAAAGGTCCCTATGTTGTGGGGACTGAAAATAACCGCCTCACTTAGGATATCAATTGAATGATTGTTTAGTGTTTTACTCTGCTTTCAACAGTTTTTCAGTTATATCATCGCGTTTCCTGGGTAAGTTACCATTACTACAGTTACTGGTCAATTTATCCTGTCAGACACCAGTCAGTCATTCGTAATGCTAACCCCACAATCCTGAGCGCCAAGGTGGGCAACTATTACTACCATCAGTCTCTGCTGTCAGTCAGTCTTTAATGCTAAACCCAAAATTCTGGATGCCAAGGAGGGAAAGGCATTTCTTCTAATTTCAAAATCTTTAGTATGACCCTGCCAAACCCCTGATCTCCCGCACCCAGGGCTCTACCACTACACCTCTGATGGGGTCTCACTGACAAATTCAAATACTTTCTCACATACAACAAATTTGCAGCAGACGACTTGAAAATGTCTCAACAAAAAAAAGGTAAATGTATATATAATTTACTATCATAAATGGAGATTTTTCACATTTTTTCCAATATGTTTTTAACCCCCCTTGCCCACATACAACAAATCTGCAGCAGACGACATTGAAAACATCTACTCAAGATATGGAAAATCTCTATAAATGAAGGTATAATTACAGAAAAAAAAGTTGAAATATTGTGTCAAAAGGAGAAATTGCTTGTTTTGAGCAATTGCTCCTTTAGTCAAAATGTTTTCAAAAGTCGTCTGCTGCATCTGTAGGTGGGAAAGGGTTAAAGTAGTCTACTGTAGATTTGTTGAATGAGGGAGAGGGTTAAAAAATATAAACTCTATGGGTTGAATAGTAAAAATACCCAGACCAATATAACATCAGGACCAGATAAGTAGATCTACAGATAAGTAGGAGCGAACTGGTCCTTTTCCCAAAATATATCTCTTATTACCCAACCAAACCCTATGTTGCGGGACAGGGTACTCAAAAGAATCGTCTCACTGAGACAATTCTTTTGTCTAATTTGAGTACCCACAACATAGGGTTTGAGGGACAAATAAGGATTTCATAACAAGAAAAATGCCCCTTATCTGGAGCTCTGCAACATGATCTTATTGTTACCTGTTTCTTATTTCCTTCAAAGACATCCTCTAATAAGGAATTAATGGAGTCGGAATATTGTGTCCATGTTTGCTTGTCGCCTTCATATTCCCAGCGAGATGAAATCTTAACATCCTCCTTCTTTACACGCTTAGATGTTCTGGACGATGCAGACGCTGTGGTTGTAAAAATATAATCAAGATGATAGAATCAAAGTTTTAGATAATCCAGGGAATATTTAATGTTCTAAAATGCTTAATTATTGAATAAAGCTGAAAACATTGTGGTAAAAGGAGAAATTGCTGTTGTGTGCTGAAGAGGCATCAGAAAGCTTCTAAATGTGGATTGTTGTTGCTGATAGGGGTTTAACCCCACTTTCAACATTTTTTTAGTCATATCACGGGACACGAGGCCAGTTCATGCGTTTCCTGGCTTCCCAAAACCAGTACTCCACACAACAGACTTCCCAAGAAACTGGCTGCTTTTCTATGTAGATTATCATAAAATTGAGTACTGTATTCTTGTGCTAATTTTGTTAAAAAAAGTGTTGAAAATGACTTTAATTGTGTTTTATCGTAACAAATGGTCTGGTGTGCGTGCAATTCACATGTTCATAAAAAATACTTTATATAAATGCTAGTAAGCTAGAATATTAATCAAGTTTATTAACCAGTATTTTATTTAACCCTTTCCCTCATATAGACGCTATCTGACGCCTCTGCAGCAGACGGCTTTTTGAAAACATAGTGACAAAAGAAGAAATTGCTCAAAACGAGCAATTTCTCCTTTTGCCACAATGTTTTCCCCTTTTAGTCATAGGTTATCCATTCAACTATAGGGATTTTCTATTTTTTGACAAAATATGTTCAAAGTCGTCTGCTGCGGAATTGTCGTATGAGGGAAAGGGTTAAGTGGCTTGTCACGTTTGCCTGTGGATGAATTTGTTCCATTCATCAACAGTTTCCAGCTGGTACCATATGGAGGTGTGACTAGGCCTTGTTCTTTAGACTGCCATTGTATGACAGCAAATATATATTCTGGTATGATTATACCATCAACAGTTTGTTTTAAAGCCTTTACCTCATATAGACGCTTTCTGACGCCTCTGCAGCAGACGGCTTTTTGAAAACATAGTGACAAAAGAGGAAATTGCTCAAAATGAGCAATGTTTTCCACTTTTAGTCATAGCTAGGTTATCCATTCAATTATAGAGATTTTTTATTTTTTGACGAAATATGTTCAAAGTAGTCTGCTGCAGAATTGGCTTATGAGGGAAAGGGTTAAAGCCTAATATGGTTGTAATGACATTTTCATGTCATCTTTCCTTTCATTGATTATATATTTTTGTATGTTTGAACTTTATATTGCGTGTTGAAGGTGGTGTTTCGTGTAACCGAGTGAGGCATCTGTAGCAGACGACTTTTGCAACCCTTCTGCAGTGTCTATTCTAGGATTCAAAAAAAAAATTGTAAACAAATTTGAGACAAATTCCCCTCTTCCACACTAATTTAGTTGGGAAAGTTCAAAACAGAGTCCCAGTGTGAGAATTTGCACAAAAACCTCCCCTCCCCCATTTCTGGACATTGTAGATCTGCCTGTTTGGCTCGATTAAGACTCCACAATGTAGCAAATGTTTCTGATGAGGGTAAAACACTCATAAGTATTTAAATACATCGTAAAAAGTCACGATAATCGTGTATTACACATCTGATCAAATTTTGAAAATCTAAAATTTTATTCAATAGGATAAAAGAGGTGAGCAAAAAGTCTACTTGATCACCGCCTACAGTTTTGCGGCGTCAATTTTACTATTAAAACAATATGACAGCACGAAAATTATAGATTACATACCCAAACAACATCAATTGCATCAAATTAATCAATTTTCAGACACTTACATTTCCTTTTCGGACCCATACCGCTTTTGCTAGGTGATTTGAAAATTCCGCGAAATCTGCGTTTTCAGCAAACGGTGATTGTGCAATAGTTACCTGTTTAAACTTGCCCCGGTCATTTACAAAATTAAAATTAAGATCGGATTTTATCGGCTAAACTCGGAAAATCAATATAATTTAAAAATCCGGACCCTTCGACTGAATATGTATTTTGTGAACATTTCGCACTCATTTAGGGTGACAAATACTGGTTTTTAGCTCGTCTGTTTCACAAAGAAAAAAGTGGGGCTATTGTGACACCCTTTACGTCGTAGTCGGGTCGTAGTCTAGTCGTCTGCGTTGTTGGCAAAACTTGAACCTTGCCTTGTGTAAGTGAACTCTTACATCTGATTTGGGTGAACATAACTTACTCTTTTCAGAGATTGGTTTTTACAAGCAGTTCTTATGGAATTATGAATAAACAATTAAAACAGAATGAATCAATGAATACTATCTTTACTCAGGGCAAAGATCGACCTAATAACTCATTAGTGTTATTAGGTCTGGGCTCAGGGTCTTTCAAATAGTGAAGACCCTGCTTTACTGCAGGATTTGTCACGTCTCTATGATTATGGATGATTCTTTGACGCTGAATTCAACAGCATTTTAGTCATATCACGGCTTTTCCGGGGTAAATTACCAATACTGATTGTAATCTTATTCTGGAACAATGGCGACCGCAAGCCACTGAGCGACAATGACGGGAGCGAGAAGGCTATGGGTGAACAATTTAGTGACTTGTTATTTGACCGGTCACCAGTAGGCCTATTCACCAATTCAACGAGCGCTTATCATGTAATTGGGCAAAGACCTAAAAACAGTTATAGGTCTTTGATTTGGGGAATATTTTGTATTAGAAAAAATGTGAAGACTTTTACCCACGAATTCGGCTCTAGGATACAATTGTGTATCGCGTAGGCTAGGCCTACTTCACGGAGTTAAGCCACCGCGGGCTATCAATCCACCACTAATCGCGATCATGTACATTGCTTAACTTCGTGAAAAAGCCAATCAATCTACCAATGTTGCTTTGAAAGCCGACTTCTACAGCCATCGTATTTGTAGTTTTTGTACCCATTCCCATTACATCTAATTCTCTCATTCTGTTCTCTTCACTTCGACCAGAAGGCACACAACTACCCACTAGCAGTAGGCCTACATCAGAGCAAAGACGTAATAACACATTAGTTATTATATCTTTGATCAGAGCGGGGCCTGTATAACATCACTTGAAACCACAGGGGTCTATAAAACATATACAGGTCTGACGTTAACCCCCGCATCTGGAATTCGTCTGTGGAACCAGCTACCAGAGGTCATCGCTACAGCCACAACCTTGGAAGCCTTCAAGAGCTGGATGCCACATCTATTGCACCTAATTCACATATGCGATGATGCTCCTGAGTGTACCGTGCATATTAACCAGAAGAAGAAGAAAAAGAAACAGTTTCTTAACTTGACACTGCCGCTGCTATTCTGGTGCCCTAAGATACACGGACCCTAGTCATTTCGTATCAAGTACGTGCTGTTGACAACTTTTTTGCAATGCAGGAGGTAAATTCAAAAATATCATTGCTATTGTTGCTAAATTTGCTTTAAAAAGTAATTAAGGAGTATTAATTAAGAAGGCATAAAACTGTCAAGTTGTATATCTCATATTACGCTCACAAGATGTTTGACCTTTCGCATTATATGAGTAAATCAGTTATCAGTCGGAAAAGATTGTGAACCGATATTAATTTCACTTCTATTGCGTCATAACAAAACGTGCATGACAGATATACTCGGAATGTATCTGTGACACAGAAGTCTTGGGTTGCATGCCCCTTCCATTGCATGGTACCATTACAAGGTCAGGCATACACCCAAAAAGGCTATTAAGATAACCATGTTTGTGGATCAAAACGATGTAACCTTTCAAACTCAGAAAGAAGATGGCTACTAATGATCCATTTAAGCTGACACCAGCCAGTCAGTTGTAACGCTAACCATGTAACCATGAGCGCAAAAAAAGGGCAGCCATTATTACCATTTTTAAAGTCTTTGGTTGGCCCGGCCGTGGATTGAAGCCGTGACCTCCAGCACCCTAGACGGTCGCTTTACCACTACACCACCGATATTGTTTGGTTCATGTCAGACCTACCAAAGGCTGAAAGGGTCATCAGACTAAGCATTTAGATGCCTATAGGCTTCAGATGAAAAAGGTCTTATTGTGTGGACATACTACAAAAAGGGCATATAGTGAGTGATACCTGAATTATCAACTTTAGTCAGAAGTTACATTTGCTTGCTGTTTGGTGTTTTACACCGCTTTCAACAAATTCTCAGTTATATCAATGCTGACCCCGCAGCCCTGATTGCTAAGGAGGGCAGCCATTACTACCATTTTTAAAGTAGGCCTTTGTTGGTATGACAAAAGTTACATATTTATTATTTAACCCTTTTCCAACTTTAGACGCAATTTGACGCATCTAGAGTAGACGACTTTTGAAAACATTGTCACAAAAGAAAAAAATGCTCAGAATGAGCAATTTCTCTTTTTGTCACAAAGTTTTCAATATTTTACAGTAAAATTACCTACAATAATAGAGATTTTCCATATATTTGAGTAGACATTTTTAAAGTCGTCTGCTTGAATGGTATGCGGGAATGGGGGATTAAGTCTTCTAAAAATAGGTTAACAGCGATGATTCAGTTGAGAATAAATGTATACTTAAATTCTCACGCAAGTTTTTTGTAATTGAAACACGAACTTTATATATGCTCATATATAGCCATGCCATTAAATAAGTCCTTTTAATATATTTGAAAATTTTAATGAATCAAAACCTACTCAGAAAAGGAAATCATTTCATTCTGAAATGTCAATGAACAGTACGGGGGTCAATGATTATGTCCGGGGTAGAAACACACAGATAACAACAATACCGAATTAAGAATTGACGTAATTTTACGATTGATTTTAAAGTCGAAAGTCACACAAACGTTATCATCTTCTATTGTCTACGGTGTTCAGTTAGGGCCATCGTAATTTTCGGGTTCTTATCGCTGGCATATAAATACTTTCGTACAAATTAATCGCGTCACATGTTATAGGTCACAATACACCAAATAACTTCTTTCTTTTTTTCTATGTAAATCGACCAGTTTCAGCCCTCAATTGTCACACATTCTAAGCTTTTCTCATATCATTGAAAAGCTTTAAAACAATTCAAAGAAAACGGCGGTGTGTGTGTGTGTGGGGGGGGGGGGGGGGGGGGGGGGGGTCATGCATTATGCAAGAGAAAATTCACCAAGCGAAAATGGTTACCGACATTTTGGACAACAAAAAAAACCGTTGTTCAGTGGCGGATCCAGGATTTACTTACTTGGTGGGCACAAGAATAGTTGAGGTTGTCCTCCCGCCCAATGTATCACTGATCGAAGTGACATTGTTTAAAATAGCTCTATGTTCAGACATAAGGCACATTCCTGTACGCATTTTCTTCGCAACTTGTCAACAAAAATGTGATCGCTATCCGACGAATTGTGTGAACATTTGGATTCATCTTCAGATCACATTCCTTAATCTAGTAGCCAATGGTGGACTTGTCTGTAAGATAAGGGTGATACAACATTTCATGTGTTCCTCAACGCTCGAGACACGCCTGGAGTATATCCAGGGGCGTAGCTCCTTTTAGGCACTGTAGGCACGTGCCTACACACTTTTTCTTAAAATGCTCCAAAATGCAGCTGCGGCGATACACATCAGGCTGCGTAATGTATCGACCATATCAGCCTGCGCTGTCCGCGCAGACTGATCCGGCCGACACATTCCGTCTAAGGGGGGATAGATAGAGTAGTGATTCCTGAAACAGAAAATCCACAGGAGGCGAAAAGTGTATATCCGGGTACGCCTATGTGGCATGCTTAGGCTGATCCGTGTCGATACTTTACGCAGAGTCCACAATGTTGATTTTCTCACGAGACGGCCTGCACATTGATTATTGCCAAGCTACGCCCCTGAAATAGTCCGTTGTGTTGTTACAGCGTCTCTGTCGGCTACACAAACGGGGTATAGTATGTACTCTGACGACGGATCCATCAATAGCCGCAGTTTCCTGAAAAAGCCCCCTGTTTCAGTACTGGTGACATGACTAGACTCAAGATAAAGCAGCGTATTAGTTTACTTAATCCGCCAATGGTTGAAATAGATTTATTCCGTGAAGTGCAGAGTTACTACGAGTTTCAACAGTTGAAATAAATTGATTTTGTTTATTTCAATAGAGGGAATTGTACATGGTTACGTTAAAAGTGTGTTGTATATATATTTATGTAGATCTATCTGTTTAAATGCTATTTATATATCGCTTTGAACTTAATATAGTAGACAACAATAAACACGTTTGGCGCTACACATAGTTTATTTCATTTCAGTCCCCTTTCACTGCAATGTAGCATGACCAAATACTGCACGTGTAAAAAAGGGTTGAACAATTGAAATTATACATTGCAGAAGATTAGCTATATTTTCAATTATTTTGCATGTGGCATGCGCCTCGTCCAAATATAAATTCGACCTACGTTTTAACGGTCCAGCACGATTTAGTGTAGAACTTATCAGTGTTTATACCATCTGAGTGTTTGTTCTCATTGAACTAGTCTACAGATGATTGATTTATTGATTGGTTGGTGTTTTACGCCGCTTTCAACCATTTTGCACCAGTTTTATCACGGCGTTTCCTAGGTAAGTTACCAGTACCACTGGTCCATTTATCCTGACACCAGTCAGTCAGTCGCAATGCTAGCTCCGCAACCCTGAGCGCAAAGGAGGGCAGCCATTACTACCATTTGTTTTAAAGTCTTTGGTATGACCCGGCCATGGATCGAACCAACGACCTCCCGCACCCGAGACGGATGCTTTACAAGACTATGGATGGAAATACACACCATTTGTAACGGTAATTCGGTTATATCGAGATCAATGAATGATAACTGAACATTTTCAAACGAGACAAAAATTAAAACATGACAATTAATATCTTAATAAAGTTTAAGCTGCTTTCAACAGTATTTTAGTTCTGTCACGGCGTTTGATGAGTCAACTTCTAGAACAAGCTTATCACGATATCGATGATTGAGTGGCAATGATATTCCCAAAGCCCCAATACCGATGATTCAGTGGTAATGTTATTATCAAAGCCCCAATACCGATGATTCAGTGGTAATGTTATTCTCAAAGCCCCAATACCGATTATTCAGTGGTAATGTTATTCTCAAAGCCCCAATATCGATGATTCAGTTGTAATGTTATTCTCAAAGCCCCAATATCGATGATTCAGTGGCAATGATATTCCCAAAGCCCCAATACCGATGATTCAGTGGTAATGATATTCTCAAAGCCCCAATACCGATGATTCAGTGGTAATGTTATTCTCAAAGCCCCAATATCGATGATTCAGTGGCAAAGATATTCCCAAAGCCCCAATACCGATGATTCAGTGGTAATGTTAATCTCAAAGCCCCAATACCGATGATTCAGTGGTAATGTTATTTTCAAAGCCCCAATACCGATGATTCAGTGGTAATGTTATTCTCAAAGCCCCAATACCGATGATTCAGTGGTAATGTTATTCTCAAAGCCCCAATATCGATGATTCAGTGGTAATGTTATTCTCAAAGCCCCAATACCGATGATTCGTTGACAATGCTATTCCCAAAGCCCCGATACCGATGATTCAGTGGCAATGATATTCCCAAAACCCCAATACCGATGATTTAGTGGCAATGATATTCCCAAAGCCCCAATATCGATGATTCAATGGCAATGTTATTTCCAAAGCCCCGATACCGATGATTCGTTGACAATGCTATTCCCGATACCTATGATCTAGTGGCAATGCTATTCCTAAAGCCCTGATACCTATGATCTAGTGGCAATGCTATTCCCAAAGCCCCGATACCGAAGATTTAAGGACAATGCTATTCCCAAAGCAACGTATCGTTGATTCTTTGGCAATGCTATTCCCAAAGCCCCGATTCTGATGATCGATTGCTGATCCCAAAGCCCCGATACCGGATATTTAGTGACAATGCTATTAAAAAAGCCCCGATACCGATGATACAGTGGCAACGTAACTCTAAAATCCCCACCGATACCGATCATACAGTGGCCATACTTTTTCCAAAGCCCCGATACCGGAGATTCAGTGACATTGCTATTCCCAAATCCCCGATACCGATGATTCGTTGACAATACTATTCCCAAATCCCCGATACCTATGATCTAGTGGCAATGCTATTCCCAAAGCCCCGATACCGAATATTTAGTGACGATGCTATTCCTAAAGCAACGTACCGTTGATTCGTTGGCAATGTTATTCCCAAAGCCCCGATACCGATGATCGAGTGGTCATACTGTTCCCAAAGCCCCGATACCGGAGACTTAGTGACAATGCTATTAAAAAAGCCCCGATACCGATGATACAGTTGCAACGTAACTCTAAAATCCCAGTCGATACCGATCATACAGTGGCCATACTCTTCCCAAACCCCCGATACCGGAGATTCAGTGACATTGCTATTCCAAAAGCACCGATACCGTTGATTCAGTGGCAACGTTATCTCAAACTTTCGATTCCATTATCTGGTGGCCATACTGACCAAAAAAAAAAAACCCGATTCCGGCGTTTCAGTGGTAATGATATTCCCACAAACCCGGTACCCGTGATCCAGTGATATTGCTATTCCCACAACCCCGGTATCAATACTTCAGTGACCAAACTGTTCCCAAAGCCCAGATACCGGCGATTCTGTGGTAATGCTATCCCCACAAAACCGAGCATCCAGGAGGGAAACTACAGGTTACATTGTTTAAGTATGTGGTACTGCTGTACGTCCTGATCGAGGAACGAACCCTGGTTCCGGTTTCAAAGCTGCTTAAATAGGTTTGCAGATGAGCATGTTACAAATATCTTGCATTCAGTTCTAGAATAATATATGAAATATCCTAAATATTTAAGTTTAACATTGTTTATGTTAAGCTTTCACTCAGTTTGTTTAACTGATATTGATGCCATGGTTACCCAACTTATAAAGTTTGCTACGTTTTTGTGTGACCAGCACAATTCCTTATTTTTTGTGAAAAACTAAGATAGTGCATTCCTGTCAAGAACTTTTGTGATCTTAGGAGAAGATATTTAAATAGTTTCACTATATATACATAGACACAATAAATATATATTCCGAGAAAACGACATTTTTCTTCATCCGTTTAACGTCCTTAAAGTGGGTTCCATATTTTCTGTGATAGAATGTATGACTTGGAAGTTTGCAATATCATTTATTCAAATCCATTATCACCACAAACATATAAGCAACAAATGATATGTTTCTTTTTTTGACATTTTGGTTCATATTTTCTACCATAATTTCTAAACCCAAGAATATGCCAATTAATGCAATCATGTGTCTTCAAGTTTCTCTGATGTCATAAGTATTTAATAGACGTCATGTTCAACATTGGCAGCAACATGAAAATAACGGCGGATTCCAGGAAGCAGACAGGAAGTGTACTATGTTGTAAGAACTTGTACCCATCGATGTAATCTAAATACGAATATAGAATTACACTAAATGGGAAGCAGTGTTTTGAAATATTATTATTGAGATGTCCCGCGAGAAAACCAACATTGTGGCAAATATTGATGTGGTGGATCACGAGAAAAATCATTTATGAACCTGTCTCTACCTGGGACGAGGTCGTTTTAGACGTTTTTCTGCGGAAATTATAGCCCGAGTCGAGCGAGGGGGTAAAATGCCGTTGCACACCTTGTCATTATTATTACACTATATGGAGGGGCTATTTTTAGTAACACGTGTGGGATTCCCCAAATTACCATTACGATAATTTTTATCAAAGTGTATAGACAATATAGAGAGACTTTTTGAGTATTTTAACGAGATATTGTGTGATTTTTCGCATTTTTTTGCTGTAATAGAAATTCGGACGCCTGTGGTCAGAGACGTTCCGAATATAGTTTTAGTTGCAGTTTTGAATTTCCCGCGAAACAGAGTTACCGTTCCTTAGTCACTCACTTCCGCCTGCGCTTGGCGCTTTCAGCCATTTGCAAATAATTTTCGTTTGCTCCAAGTGAGACAGCTTACAGATGTAAAACAAGCATTCTACAGACATATATGAAGCGGTAATTATATTTAAACCCATAATTTGTTATCTTTTCACACGCCTTTGTATTGAAATTCCCAAAAGAAATCGTTAGTTTGGTCCGAAAAAGACGTCCATGCGCCGAGGGGATCGGGAGTTCTTGTTCACGAGTCAGAAGCTTGATGTGTTCCAGGTCACAAAAAGCATATCGTCTGTATCGCAGTCGTACAAGCAAGTCGCCCTGTCAGTTAGTCAAAATTAGAACAAACAGAAAAACAATTATTAAATTATTTCCATTGACTTGATTATACATTTTGAGATTTGAAACCTGTGTTATTTCACCTGCCAAACAACATGGACGCCATGACAGTAAATAAAAGTCAAGGTTACCGAAAGTAAATTTACAGACATGAACCATGAGCTAAATACGATCTGTCAAAATCCCAGCCCAGTGTTTGGGGGAAGAAGAAGAGGTCTAATCCAATAAAATCAAGATCTACTTAAACAAACTTGTCATAATTTAGATAAATATAAGAACAATAGATCTACCAATAATTTAAAAGCTTATTCTCATTTTTGCATTATGTTAAACAAATAAAGCGACAATGGGGACCGTAATTCACTTTTAAATCTTAGTAAACTAGGTGTGTTTTATACACTAGGGGAGTTGGGACAACAGACATTTTTTTTTTGCTAGTAGCTAAGTAAGATGCAGTGTAGTGCTAGCTTTTCTAGTTAGATTTTCCATCCCTTAAGTAATTTTGATCAGAAACATATAAATACAGAGATTCGCAACTACAAAAGTCCAATTAGGTGAACAACAAATATCACATGTATGGTGTGATTCGAAGGTCATGTGACTAATTTAGCACAAATATTTGTGTGTGCAGTATAACAACGCCCACTGATGAGGGCTATGTATAGTCCAGGTTACTGTACTAGGAATGCAATTTTATATTTTGAATGGTCGCATCCTACAATGCAATATGTAACGGCGATATATTGAGACTAGGCTATGTAAAGCAACTCTTGAGTCTCTTATCCCTGTATTTTGACATCATGTGGGTATTGTGAGGTGTGAAAGTCAAATTACTTATTTAGCCCAAATAGTTATATGCGCAGTATCAGGCATGTAGATAAGTCTTTAATATCTAAGTCCCTAGTAGTATAGCCTGCAAGATAAGACGTTATCACAGGGTGTTGTAAATCTCAGTTTTGATCATAGGAAGGAAATAATATTTCCCAACTTTGCTGTAAATTCATAAAAACGCTCCCCTATGCTAGTTAAGTTATGGCTACTAATGGCTCTTCCAAATTGTCCTACTTGCTCAGATCATGGAGCTGCTGGCTGTTCTGGTCTATTTACCAAAGCCATGTGTTGTCTCCATTGTGAATTTGTGATCCAGTTAAAACAGAAAGATACAATTTTAAACTAACACAACTGAAAATTTTTCAAGAATATTAACCCTTTCAACATTTGGCAATTTTGTAGCAGACGACTGAACATATATTGGTAAAAATGTAAAATATCTACATAAATGAAAGTTGAAGTTCATTAAATAGAGTTGAAAACATTGTTGCAAAAGGGGAAATTGCTCATCATGAGCAATTTCACCATTTGCAATAATGTTTTCAAAATTCGTCTGCTGCAAATGCGTCGGAATTTGTCAGCAAGTGGGAAAGGGTTAAACACTAGTGCGAAGGAGAGAAAAGAAACATTCCATGCATCAGTGACAGACCAAGAACGGATGTTTGCGCCTCATGTTGGGTGTCAATTTTCAATGGATGAGAACAATGTGCAGCCAGTTGCGGTATTCAAGACATTGCGCTTTCATGTCAGTAGGTACTTCAGTCTTGACTGACTAAGCTTACCAGGTGACCTGCACCACTAGTACCTAAATATCCTAAACAATTCAACAAATTTCAACCAAACTTCACAGAAATGTTCCTTTGCTGTTCCTCTTTCAAGTCTTCAAAGATTAGTCCTATGAAGAAGTTTTGTTGCAGCATCAGAAAGCCCTTTGTTAATTTTCATGTTGAAATGATTTTTTTTTTTAATATATTTAATTTTCATTTAACAAAAGAAATTTAATAATATTTAGCGGGTACATTGTATCAATGTTTTAACTTCATTTGCATGTTAGAAATCCATCATTGCATATAATTTGGATTTTATATACTTTTGGTGCTAGTTTACATCGGTAACTTAATTAACAATTTTTAAATATATATTTTTTAGGGTATGAATACAGTGGCGTGAAGTAAATGATTTGATATGATATAACTCTTTAACGAGGACCCTGTTTAAATTGTTCACACAAAAGTAATAATGGCGGATGATGTTAAGGTCAGAATGGAGGAAGGTGAAGGGGTCATTGGTGAAGGTCAACAGCAGCTGGTAACAGTCCAGACACCATCTGATGAACAACAAGTTATCATGGTAACCTTCAACCATGGAGAGGGAACAGGTAAAATATGCTTTTCACAAAAAGTTAATTTCATACTTATTTTCAATAGAATGTGGTGCCTTGGTAGAGCATCAGCCTTCATACCAAAGGTCCTGGGTTCAAATCCCTTGATTAGCGGGTTCTGCCTATTTTCCACTCAAACAGTGTTTGTCTCCAAGAAGCAGACATCGAGCATGATTAATATAGCCTAAAAGCTTATTTTACAATCAATGTAAAATGTAGAAGTTTAATCTATTAAATAGAAAATGACATTGTATGGTCATAAAATCCATTTCAATGCATTTCTTTTTGTAAAATTTGGTTAACACAATTTTTGATAATCATTGTGTCAAAAGGAGAAATTGCTTGTTTAGTGAGAGTAATGCAATCCAAAAAGTGAAACAATCCTTTTGAGTTGTTCTCGTCAAGGACTTGGAATGGATGACCTTGGTTTGATATTAGGGTCTGTTCTGGTCCCTAAAAACCTTTTAGAAAACCATATTGACTGATGATTTTTTTTATCGAATTGGGGGTTTAGGCAGTTCAACATTATTTCAGTTATATGACAGTTCACTATTTCATGATTCCTGGGACATGGGTAAACAAACTAATTTTAGGCTAGGAATATGAATGTGCCTTGCCCAAGGGCACTCCACCATGACAGCTGCGATGGGGGATGGAACCCGGGATTCACAATTACTAATCCCCATCACTAATCACAGCAGATTCCTTGATTGGCTAAAGGAAATCTTGACTCTAATTTTTTTCTGATTCAGATTGCTTAAAACTCTTTGAATGAGAACACTGAGAAAAAAGAGAAATTCAAACTACCAGAAAAGTTTTTAGACAAATCTTACAAAATAAAAATCAGCTTGTTACTGTATATATATATGACCCTTTTAAAGAGGAAATTGACCTCAAAGTATACTTCCAGTTTTCCAGGTATTCAGATTTCATTTTGATGCAATTGCAGCAGACAAGTTTTGAAAACATTGTGAAGAATTGCTCCTAATTATTTCAATTATTTTCAATCATTTTGGTTTTATTTATAGACCTTTTTTCCTAAATGTTTGGTTTGATAAGTCTTCTGCTACAGATGTGTTGCATGTGGGAAAGGGTTAAGATGATACAGTTCTTGTATTGATTTGTGACTTGTCACGTGTGGACGGTGAATGACTTTCACGCAGCATCATTCAAACAATATGTATTCAGGGCTCTAGATAAGGGGAGTTTAGCATGTTCTTAAACCCTTATTTGAACCTCTAACCCTATGTTGTGGGTACTCAAAAGAATCGTTTCAATGAGGAGGGTTTGGTTGGATAATAAGAGCGATATTGTAGGGAAAAGAGCTGAATACTCCTTCTTATCTGGACCTCTGTGTATTTATGTTAAATATTTTTAATCTTAGGTGAGCAGGTTGTTACTACACCAGATGGTCAGCAAATTTATTTAAACATCAAAACTGGGGAATCCGCAGAAATAGTGGAAGATGTGATTGCATCGGAAGATATCCTAGACGGTGGTCGCCTTCGTAACAGCGCCACCCAAACAGAGACTGTCTTCGGGCTTGAAGACCTGCCCACAGTCAAAGAGATTGTAAAGAAAACGATCGCCAAAGCTAAGCTGAAGGAAGCTGAAAAAGAAGCGCTGCACCCTGCAAATTATGGTCCTATGAATGGCATTTACACATGTAATATTTGTGGAAAGGTAATATTGCTAACTCTTTTATGGAATCTCAAACTGAGCAGCATATGGCCAACACGTCTTTATAGCTCACCTGGGTCCAATCCTACCAATTGACTTACTGCTAAGTAGTACTTAACCCTTACCCTCATATGACAATTCTGCAGCAGACGACTTCGAACATATTTTGAAAATCTCTATAATTGAATGGATAACCTATGATTAAAAATGGTAAACATTGTGCAAAAGGATTCGTTTTGAGCAATTTCTTCTTTTGTCACTGTTTTCAAAAAGCTGTCTGCTGCAGAGGCATCTGAAAACATCTATATGAGGAAAAGGGTTAAGCGCATATTTATCAGTTTTGCTTCCCTAATAAAAAGTGTATAAATATTTGCCTGCTTCATTAAAATTTTCTTAAAAAGTATTATTAGTCAGTAATGTAACTATGTTATTTTTGTCAGCTTAAGATAATTACACATTTTGTAAAACACAAATGTTGGAATGTGTTCCTACCTCATTTAAGATTTTAAGTATTACTTAGAGATAAGTATTGTTGGTGGAATTGGGGCCTGGACACAAACTGCTCATGTTGAGCTTTTAGGATTATTGTATGTCCATGGTCAAATTGTCCTTGGCTTTTTCCACTAACATTTTGCCCGTAAACAAATTTCCTTCGAAGCTGTTCACCCACTTTATAATTAATTATTTTTCTTCAAAGATGGATGGAATATTGGTCTTCCATCTTCTTCTTTCTGTCCGGAACCATTTGATTAGAGAACTATGCAAATGTCAGATTGAAAGTTTCACTTAAATTGCTTTTGGAACACCGAAGTTATGCCCCCTTGAATTTATAAATTCTACACATTTCAGTTTTATTTTACATGAAAAAGAAGATAACCCTCCTTAGAGTTATCTCCCTTATATCAATGGGTTCATCTCAAATACCTTATGAACACTCTAGTAGCAACTTTTTATATCCAATCTTCATGAAATTTCATCAGAAATTTATCTTCATCAAATCCCGGTCAAGCTCTAAACTGGGTCTTAGGGATAAAAACTAGGTTACCAGGTTTTAGAAACACTAGCGAGGCCTCATTTGTGACCAAATCTTCATAAAAGTTCATTAGAACATTAAGTCTAAATTATGTTTGAATTTGAAGTTATGCATTCACATGATGGCAGCTAGAGCTATAAAAATATATATAAACTAGAAAGGTTGTTTTTATGAAAAAACATATGTCTCCCCATTGCAGTTTGTCAATGACTATTAAAATATTGAACAAGGGGAGATAACTTTGCAACCAAGTAGCCCAGAGTTATAATTCTTGCAAGGTGCACAACTTCACATTGCCATCTGTCTATATTCCAAGTTTCAATAAATTCCTTTAAGTACTTTCTTAGTTCTGCTCTGGAGAAAGTTTACACTATTAAAATATTGAACAAGGGGAGATAACTCATAATTATTGCAAGGTGCACAACTTCACATTGCCATCTATCTATGTTCCAAGTTTCAATAAATTCCTTCAAGTAGTTTCTGAGTTCTGCTCTGGACAAAGTTTACACTATTAAAATATTGAACAAGGGGGAGATAACTCATAATTATTGCAAGGTGCACAACTTCACATTGCCATCTATCTATGTTCCAAGTTTCAATAAATTCCTTCAAGTAGTTTCTGAGTTCTGCTCTGGACAAAGTTTACACTATTAAAATATTGAACAAGGGGGAGATAACTCATAATTCTTGCAAGGTGCACAACTTCACATTGCCATCTAACTATATTCCAAGTTTCAATAAATTCCTTCAAGTAGTTTCTGAGTTCTGCTCTGAACAAAGTTTACACTATTAAAATATTGAACAAGGGGGAGATAACTCATAATTATGGCAAGGTGCACAACTTCACATTGCCATCTATCTATGTTCCAAGTTTCAATAAATTCCTTCAAGTAGTTTCTGAGTTCTGCTCTGGACAAAGTTTACACTATTAAAATATTGAACAAGGGCAGATAACTTTGCAACAAAGTGGCCCAGAGTTATAATTCTTGCAAGGTGCACAACTTCACATTGCCATCTATCTATGTTCCAAGTTTCAATCAATTACTTCAAGTAGTTTCCGAGTTCTGCTCTGGACAAACAAAAGTTAAGAAGAAGAAGAAGAATAATAATAAGAATAAGAATAACTACAAATACAGCATGTCCCCCCTTTCGGAGAAGGGGAGACATAATTACTCACAAACATTTCTAAGTGATTTAACATAAATCTTCCTTTGATAGGTGGCCCTCTTTAAGTCGTCTTTAGTGACAGTTTTAGTGTCAGACTATATTTTTTTCCTTTATTAATAGGTCTACAGAAATAAGATTGGCTGGCAGAACCACCTTGCATCTCACAGTGGACATGAGGTGTTTATGTGCGGTGTGTGCGGGCAGCTCTTCAGTATCCGGCCCAATCTGAAGGCTCATCTAGAGATTCACATGAGAGAGGTAATGAATAGTTTTATTGGTGATCCATTTTCACAATTATTTTATTAACCCTTTCCCTCATATAGACGCTTTCTGAAGCCTCTTGAAAACATTGAAAACATAGTAACAAAAGAAGAAATTGCTCAAAACGAGCAATTTCTCCTTTTGACACAATGTTTTCCACTTTTTGTCATAGGTTATCCGAATTGTCGTACAACCTAAATTGATGGAAATCAACAATACATCAGATACGAAAATATCTTTTTTAACCCTTTCCCTCATACGACAATTCTGCAGCAAACGACTTTGAGCATATTTTGCAAAAAAAATAGAAAATCTCTATAATTGAATGGATAACCTATGACTAAAAGAGGAAAACATTGTGGCAAAAGGATAAATTGCTCGATTTGAGCAATTTCTTCTTTTGTCACTATGTAATATCTTGAGACTAATTGTTATGGATCAAATGTTATTTGAGTTGGAAAAAAGTTTCTTGTTATATATATAAAATTTATTGCATGAGGGAAGGTGTTTAAATCCTTTACTTTCTGATGCTTTTAATCAATAAATGACTTCAGAAAACAAACAGTATGATCTTGATAACTATTACTTCAAAACCTCAAAAATATTGGTTTTCATGTAAATTGGCTTATTTGTGTTATCAGGAAAAGAAACTAAAAAGACAGCGTAGTGCATTTGGCGCAGCAGAGTTGAAGATTGGTGGTGTATATATGCCAGGAGATGTGGTTCCCAGGGATGAGATGTCAACTCCTAGGTCATCTAGTCTGACTGATAACAGCGAGCTGGGAGCCAATGAAGAAGTGATGGAAGATGGCCAGGAAACCGATACTGAATCCCTGCTGAACCCCGACTATGGGCACTCTCAGTCATCTACAAGTGTGATAACACCTAAGCAGGAGACGGAACCGGAGTCTAATTATATCTATGCCTGCAACATATGCGGAGAGCAGTACCCTGTTAAAGAAGATTGTGAAAATCATCTTAGAGTTCACACAGGTAGAGAAAATTGTTGGTTGTATCAGTGTTGATTACCAATTTTCAGATTTAACCCTTTCCCACATACAAAAAAGCTGCAGCAGACGACTTTGAACATATTTTGTCAAATAATAGAAAATCTCTATAATTGAATGGATAACCTATGACTGTTTTTCAAAAAGCTGTCTGCTGCTGAGGCGTCGGAAAGCGTCTATATGAGGGAAAGGGTTAAGATATTTTTGGATCAGAATTGTCATCTAGACAGCATGAGGGTCCAATTCCACCAACCTTACTAAATCCTAAGTAATACTTAAATACTTAAAGGCGAAAGGCGCATTTCATCCTCTTCGTTTCCCTAATATTTTGTAAAACATAAATGGTTGAATGTATTTAATTAAGTAAATGTCTACCGGTAATTTGACATAAATAGTTCCCTTTAACTAATACTACTTATTAAGAAATGAAATATTTTGGTATTTATATAAAGGGAAACAAGAATAATGAAAGAAATGGAATTGGACCCAGGAAAAAATGTCTGTTTTCTAAATGGAACTGTTTTGTCTCGCCGCTACGTAGGAGCCAAATGCCAGACAATTGTATTGCTTTTTCTTCATCAGCGTCATATATTTGCATTTAGCTGAACACTGAAGGGTTAGATTCTTTTTGCTTTTCTTCAATTTAAAAAGGGCTTTCAAACTTGGATCATATAGTTGTATCTTATAGTTATACTCCTCACTACATCGTGTGTTTTAGATAGTGTAACCTATTTTGGGGGCAAAGATATAAATTTGTTGGTTTTGGGTAGATATTTGAAAATTTTCAGAAAGTGTCTATATGTGGGAAAGGGTTTAACATAAAGGATGTCAATATAAATTGTTTTTAGTAAGAAATTTTATGTATTTCTTCTGCTGTTGAATAAAGATTAACAAAGGAATATTGCGGAGCTAACTACATGCACTTTCATATTCATCATAATGTTAATTTTAAAGAGCATCGGTCATAAATATGAATTGTATTGGTGCAAGCCAAACTTCTTGAACAACTTCATTCTGACTGGCTAGAGTTATGTCCCAGGCAATTTTGACATTTTTTAGAATACTTCAAAAGCAATTAGTGGAAGACTTAAGTCGCTTTTATTGGCAGTACTAGTTTAACCCTTTCCCACATGCTTCAAATCTGCATAAGACGACTTTGAAATCATCTCGGTAAAAAAAAGGTGTGGAAAATCCCTATAAAAGAAAGTATAATTAGTGGAAATAGAGTTTGAAACATTTGTGGAAAAAGGGAAAAAATACTCATAATAAACAATTTCTCATTTTGCCACAATATTTTTCAAATGGCTTCAAGCGGGAAGGGGGTCAAGTTGAAAGAGTGAAAGCCAATACTGTTAACCCTTTCCCTCATACAACAATTCTGCAGCAGACGACTTTGAACGTATTTTGTCAGATGGATAACCTATGACTAAAAGTGGAAAACATTGTGACAAAAGGAGAAATTGCACGTTCTGTGCAATTTCTTCTTTTGTCACTATGTTTTCAAAACGCCGTCTGCTTTAACCCTTTCCCTCATACGACAATTCTGCAGCAGACAACTTTGAACGTATTTTGTCAAAAAATAGAACATCTCCATAATTGAATGGATAACCTATGACAAAAAGTGGAAAACATTGTGGCAAAAGGAGAAATTGCACGTTTTGTGCAATTTCTTCTTTTGTCACTATGTTTTCAAAAAGCTGTCTGCTGCAGAGGCGTCCAAAAGCGTTTATATGAGGGAAAGGGTTAAAGTAAAATATTGGTTGGAAAAGACCAGTTTACTCCTCCTTATCTAGCAGAGCTCTAGATAAGGTGAGTTCTAACATCCTTATTTGACCATCTAACCCTATGTTGTGGGTTCTCAAAATGATTGTCTCATTGAGACGATTCTTGTGAGTACTCACAACATAGGGTATGCTTTAATAATAAGAGAGACATTGTGAGGAAAATAGCTGAATACTCCCTCCTTATCTGGACCTCTGTCTAGTCTTATGAATAGCTGATAACAATTTGTCTGTTGTATTTGTTTCCACCAGAAGGGGGTGATGTCAACAATGATAAAGTAAAGAGTCCTAAACCACAATCTACATCACAGTCACAATCACAGTCACAATCACAATCACAGTCACAAGGAGTTGCGCCAACGTCAGACTTGAAGGAAGCTAACTCACCACAATCCAAGGCTAAATTTAGTGCTTATATATACGCCTGCAACATCTGTGGAAAACAGGTAACTTGGGCCGTCCCTGCGAAAAAAAATGTACAAGTTGGCATTTCTGTAAAGTTTAGATCAGTCTGTCAATCTGCTCAGATTAATTTGAATATGCGCAATGTTCACAGAATTGTTTAACCCTGTCCCACATAAAACAAATCTGCAGCAGACGAATTTGAAATTTGAAAATCTCTACATGAAAACACAGAAAATCTCTATAAATGAAGTTATCATTACTAAAAAGAATATGAAAATATTGTGACAAAAGGAGAAATTGCTCATTTTGAGCAAATCCTCCCTTTTGTCACTATGTTTTTAAAAGTCTTCTGCTGCAGAGGCGTCAGCAAGTGTCTATATGTTGGAAAGGGTTAACAGGCTTGTGTAAGTTATATGTGATTAGTATAGATCTTAATCTACCGGTACACTGTTCATAAAAGCTTATATTTTTTCCAATGGAAGGGCTTATCAAGTACTTTTCAGTGTGTCTTCCTGAACCTATAGATCTCCAGTTTTCCCAAATACAGGAACACACTTATGCCTAGGATATCAAGAACAACTGATGATTGCATAAAACTATAGTCTTTTGATTTCAAAAACTGCTTCATAGTCGCTGCAATGAACTATGATCATGAATCATGATTGAGAAAAGTAGTTCACCATTTACAAATGAGCGGTGCTTTGCGAAAAACCAACCTTTACTTAATAAACCCTTAACCTCATTAGACGCTTTCTGACGCCTCTGCAGCAGACAGCTTTTTGAAAACATCGTGACAAAAAAAGTAATTGCTCAAGACAAGTAATTTCTCCTTTTACCACAATGTTTTCCACTTTTAATCATTTATAAGTTATCCATTCAATTGTAGAGATTTTTTCTATTTTTTGACAAAATATGTTCAAAGTCGTCTGCTGCAGAATTGCTGTATGAGGGAAACGGTGAGATGTTGCACATGTTGAAAAAGTCTTGCCTGCGCCTCCTCTACAGAACTTTCTTAAAACCTTCTATGTTTAATTGGCGAACCGTGCAGGTCCAGATAAGACTGCTTATTTGTTGGCTAATCTGAATCCACACTGATTATCTGGGAAAAAATGTTTAGTTTTGTGTAAAGTGGTTTGCAATATCTGGGTAGGGAAGATGCAAAGTTAATCGAATTTTAGGATCTGGTTCCATGGCTCACAGGTTCAAATCCTGCGATGAGCTGGTTCTGCCTATGGGATTTTTTCCCACAAAAACGGGGCAAGTACTGGTTATGTCTCATTGAAGCAGACATCAAGCTTATTTGATATTAACTAGGGATGGGAACGAATATTCGAAAAACAGACGAATATTCGAATACTGTTTTCGAAAAAGAATATTCGTTTTCAGTTTACGAATTTTATTAAGAAATATAAAAGAATTGACCAAAAATTGAATTGAAAAGTAGTAAAAGGTCGCGAGTTGGAGCTTATCATGATTAAGGATGAAGTGATAAAGAGTGTGCATGTGTCGTTTGTTGTGTATTTACAACGTATGTCAGACTTTAAGTAACAATTATAAAATCGATACTTGTCACACATACTTTTACCCGAGTTATTATCGTGTGTAACCAGACATCACGGTGAGGACCGGTTTGTTTTAAGTTCACCTATGCACGAAGTGCAAGGTGAGCTTTTGTGATCACTGAATGTCCGGCGTCCGTCGTCGTCTGTCCGTCAGTTAACAATTTCCTACAAATGACTTCTTCTACTAAACCAATGAACAGATTTCAAAATAACTTCACAGGAATGGTCCTTAGGTGGTCCCCTTTCAAAGTTGTTCAAAGAATTTAATTCCAAGTAGAACTTTGGCTGTTGCGGCATCAGAAAAGGGGAAAATTGCCAAATCTTAAAAAATCTTCTTGTCCAAATGTGCTGGCCCGATTTGAAAATGATTTTGCACAAATGTTCCTTAGGGCACCCTCTACCAAAATTGTTCAAATATTTCCGATCCGTTGAAAAACATGGCCGCAAGGGGGCGGGGCTTGTTTTCCTTATATGTGCATTGTTAAAATTTTAAAAATCTTCTTGTCCAAAAGTACTGGCCCGATTTGAAAATTATTTTACAAAAATGTTCCTTGGGGCACCCTCTACCAAGATTGTTCAAATATTTCCGATCCGTTGAAAAACATGGCCACCAGGGGGCGGAGCTTGTTTTCTTTATATGTGCATTGTTAAAAAATCTTCTTGTTCAAAAGTACTGGCCAGATTTCAAAATAATTTCACAGAAATGTTCCTTAGGTGGTCCCCTTTTAAAGTTGTTCAAAGAATTTCATTCCAAGTAGAACTTTGGTTGCTGCAGCATCAGAAAAGGGGAAAATTGCCAAATCTTAAAAAATCTTCTTGTTCATAAGTGTTGGCCCGATTTAAAAATTATTTTGCACAAATGTTCCTTGGGGCACCCCCTACCAAGCTTGTTCAAATATTTCCGATCCGTTGAAAAACATGGCCGCAAGGGGCTGGGGCTTGTCCTTATATTTATAGAGTATAAAACTTTCAGAACTATTGAAGTTCTATTTAATCAGGTGAGCGATATAGGGCCATCATGGCCCTCTTGTTTTAATCAACACACATGTATAAACGGTGACAGTCTGCATATAATTCCGAAAGTGAAAGTCAAGTTCCGTAAAACCCTCCCAGCTTAACCAAAACATAGTCGATGTTTACAGCTACATGTATTGCAACAATTGAATAAATCATATTTAACATGATGTAAACTAAAGGCTTGTGCAAGCAAATATGTTTAAGCTAAAGTTACTGGAAATTTTGCTACCCTTTTCTTTTTCAGTACACCAATAAAAGTAATTGTAAAAGACACATGAGGATACATACTGACGAGGATAAACTGTTTGAGTGTGAATATTGTGGGAAAAGGTTTGCTCAGAAATATGAAGTCAAAATGCATGCAAGAATACATACTGGTAAGATTATCTCTACCTTATTATTGCCAAATAAGTTTTCATGTTTTATATATGTCAAGGAATCTTCCTTGGTCCTGGTCAAATCTAGTGGTCATTCGTCTCTGTTAATGCGAATAATATAGAGAATTTTCTTTTAATTGCATTGAACCTGGGATGTCAAAATTAAAACCAGTGTGAAAATAGATCATATTTTTAAAAAAAATCTTGTAATGATTTATAACATGCAATTTCTCCTTCTGCCACTATAATTCCTTTGCGAACATTTCAAATAGCCATTTGGGTTGAGTGTGGACCAATTAATGATTAAATGAGTAAAATCAACTGGTAATTAGCTAGATGCAAATTAAGCGGACCCATACCCACTGGTTATCTTCACAGAAGGGACCAATTAAAGAACACAATGGACTGACTCACCAGGTGATGTAATGTGTCAAAAAGTGTCTACATGTGGGAAAAGGGAGTATTTCTCAACTTTCAACTCTATCCTTAAAACTTCCCTTTTTCCCTCGTTCAATAAAATTCTCTGAAATTTTACAGTATACAAGAATCAGAGGTCCAGATAAGGAGGGTTATTCAGCTTTTCCCCCACAATTTCTCGCTTATTATTAACATGAACCCTATGTTGTGAGTACTCAAAAGAATCGTCTCCATGAGACAATTCATTTGCCTACCCACAACATACGGTTAGAGGATCAAATAAGGATTTAAGGACATACAAAACGCCCCTTATCTAGAACTCTTAGTGGAGTGAGACATAGCAGTCAGCGACGGCAGCGGCCACTTTAACAAATAACTATATCTCGGCAACCCCTGCTGGAATTTTTCTGAAACCTTATCAGATGTACTTTTGGGTCATGGGACATCATTCAATGTCCAAATTTTCAAGGTCAAGGTCATTATTTGGCAGAACTTGACCTTGGTTAGGTAACTTAACCTCAAACTTAACTTGGTTATATCTCGGCAACCCCTTCTAGAATTTTTCTGAAACTTTGTCAGATGTATTGTAGGGTCGTGGAACATCATCCAACGTCAAAATTATCAAGGTCATAGTTTGCCAAAACTTAACCTTGGTCAACTTTGACTGTAGAAGCCACATTTTTCATTCAATGTTCATGAAAGTTTATCAGAACATTTATCTCCATCAAATCTCGGTCAAGTTCAAAACTAGGTGTTAATTGTTAGAATAACATTGTGAACACTCTAGAATTCACTTTTGATATTCAATGTTTTTCGGTCAAGTTTTAAACTGGGTCATGGGGTTCTAGGTCACTAGGTCAAATGTTGGAATAATTTTCTGAACACTCTACAAGTCTCTTTCTTCATTCAACCTTCACGAGATTTAACCACAAGATTTGTCTTCATCAAATTAGGTCAAGTTCACAAATAAGGGGTCAAAACTAGGTCACTAGATCAAATATCCTAGAAGGGCGAGACACCCAAGGTCTTGTTTTAAAAACTTGGAATGTATTTTTCACCACTAGGAGAGAAACCTTTCAGTTGTGCAGTTTGTGGGAAGAACTTTACAGAGAGAGGTAATTGGAGACGGCACACACAGATACATGTCAGACCTCAAGAAGCCTCTCCTTACAGGTGTGGTATATGTTGTAAAGGCTTCTTTCATGCTGAAAAATTACAGGTAGGTCACACTCAAATTAATGGCTTCAACCCCCCTTTCCTACATACAACAAATCTGCAGCAGACAACTTTCAAAAAGACTAGGCAAAAACACAAACAATCTTTAAATGAAGGTAAAATTACTGAAAAAAGTTGAAAATATTGTGGCAAAAGGAGAAATTGCTCGTTTTGAGCAATTTCTCCTTTTGTCACGATGTTTTCAAAAGTCGTCTGCTGCATATGCATCAAAATGCTTCTGGAAAAGTTTTAAAGGCTTTTATCAAATATGTTAAATATAATAGTAGTCTTATTTGGACAAATAGCTTTTGACATAATGGGGGGGGGGGGGGGGGCGGGGAAATATTATGAGGCAATAAGTTAAGTGTCATTTATCCTTCAATTGTAACAAGCTGAGCCCCGGTAGCTCAGTTGTTAGCAACGCATTCTGTCAATCCAGGGGTTGTGAGTTGAAATCTCAGCTCGGCCAACATTCATTCCAATGTTTGACAAAAGTTACTGTGACAAGCGTCATTCATCTTTCACCAATGGGCTAATAGTATATGTAGAAAAGTAGCCAGCTGCTTGGAAAGTACGTTGTGTGGTGTACTGGTGTGAGAAAGCTAGGAAACACATGAGTAGGTAAACTGGCCGCCGTGATATGACTAAAAAATTATTACAAAATGCATTAAATCCCAATCATCAATCAATCAATTGTGACAAGCATTATTTGTTCGTTATAATTTGCTAAGTTTATGTTGGAAGTTAGCCAGTTACCTGGAAAGAATATAATGTAATTTTGTGATGGGGGGGAAAAAGCCAGAAACCCCAAGATAGGCTGACTTGCTGCAGTTATATTTACAGAAATATTGCCGAAAAATGGCATTTAACTCAAACCAAACCACTATAATAATTTTAAACACTTTCCTGCATACAAACAATTCTGCAGCAGACGACTTTGAACATATTTTGTCAAAAAAATTGAAAATCTCCATAATTGAATGGATAACCTATGACTAAAAGTGGAAAACATTGTGGCAAAAGGAGAAATTGCTCGTTATGAGCAATTTCTATTTTTGCCTCATATGTTTTAAAGAAGCTGTCTAATACACAGGCTTCAGAAAGCGTCTATATGAGGGAAAGGGATAAGGGATAAATAATGATCAGTGGAGTACTCACAAAATGTTTAAATAACTCATCCTTTCAAGGACCTCACTTGATTGTACATGTGTAGTGATGAAAATAACAATGATAGATATGTTGTTATCTTTTAGGTTCACCTTCAAATCCATTCTGGACAAAGACCATTCATATGTACTGTTTGTGGACGGAGGGTGAAGAAAATAGGAGATATGTACCGACATCTTAGAACTCATACGGGGGAAAAACCCTACAAATGTCAGGTAGATCATCATGCTATTTCAAGCATTAATCAAAATTTCATAGTTTTAACATCTTACAGTATAAAGTCAACGTTTGAGGCCACACCAGCAGACAACTATTGCAAATATCTCGTCAAAAATCTCTATAAATGCAAGTATAATAATTGAAGAGAGCTGAAAACATTGTGATAAAAAGAAAAATTGCTTATTATGAGCAATTTCTCCCTTTGTGACAATGTTTTCAAAAGTCGTCTGCTGCAGTGGTGTCAAAATGTGTCTGTATGAGGGAAAGGGTTAATGACACAATATCTAGACCAAGTCACATATCTCGCCAGATGGCACCTGACACTGTTATTATGATCCCTTAACCCTTTCCCTCATATAGACGCTTTCTGACACCTCTGTGCTCAAGGTGAGTTATTGTGAGTTATTGTGATCGCCCTATGTCCGGCGTCCGTCGTCCGTCAACATTTTCTCCTCTGTAACCGGTGGGTCAACTGGGATGAAACTTCACAGAAAGCATCCTCTCAATTCTGGTTTCCATGGCAACGAAATGAAAAAACTTCAAAATTCTTAAAAAATCTTCTCCGAAAGTGTCAGGCCGATTTTCAAATAATTTTGTAGAAATATTCCTAGGGTGACCCTCTATCAGATTCCTTCTCCTCAGTAACCGGTGGGTCAATTGGGATGAAACTTCACAGAAAGCATCCTCTCAATGACCTCACCAGAATTCCTTCAAATTTTTGGGATCCATGCAGAATTCTGGTTTCCATGGCAACGAAACGAAAAAAACTTCAAAATTCTACTTCTCCCTAACTGGTCCGCAGATTTTGAACTTGTTTTGTAGAAATGTTCCTTGGGTGACTCTCTATCAGATTCCTTGAAGCCATATTGATTGGTCGAAAAACATGGCCGCCAGGGGGGCGGGGCTTTTTTGCCTTATATGGCTATAGTGAAAACTTAAAAAATCTTCTCCTCCAAAAGTGTCAGGCCGATTTTCAAATAATTTTGTAGAAATATTCCTTGGATGACCCGCTATCAGATTCCTTTAAGCCATGTTGATTGGTCGAAAATCATGGCCGCCAGGGGGGGGGGCGGGGCTTTTTTGCCTTATATAGCTATAGTGCAAACTTAAAAAATCTTCTCCTCCAAAAGTGTCGGGCCGATTTTCAAATAATTTTGTAGAAATGTTCCTTGGATGACCCTCTATCAGATTCCTTCAAGCCATGTTGATTGGTCAAAAAACATGGCCGCCAGGGGGCGGTGCTATTTTGCCTTTTATTGCTATAGTGAAAACTTAAAAAATCTTCTCCTTCAAAAGTGTCAGGCCGATTTTCAAATAATTTTGTAGAAATGTTCCTAGGGTGACCCTCTATCAGATTCCTTAAAGCCAAGTTGATTGGTTGGAAACTATGCCCACCAGAGGGCGGGGCTTATATAGCTAAAGTGAAAAAAAAAAATCAGGTGAGCGATTCCAGGGCCATCATGGCCCTCTTGTTTAGATTTTCCACCGTTTTGCATAAAATGTTTTCAAAGTTGTCTGATGCAGTTATATTGTATATAGGAAAGGTTTAAATTAATTTCTAGAACAGGTTTTACCTGTATACAGTGCTCTAGATAAGGGGCGTTTTGCATGTTCTAAAATCCTTATTTGACCCTCTAACCCTATGTTGTGGGTACTCAAAAGAATCATCTCAATGAAACGATTCTGTTGAGTACCCACAGCATAGGATTTACTTGGATTATAAGAGAGATATTGTGGGGGAAAATGGCTGTTTACCCTTCCTTATCTGGATCTCCGTGTATATGTTCAATGATATGTTTTACAGGTATGTGGTAAAGGATTTGCTCAGAACGGGAACTTGAAGGATCACATGAAGATGCACACTGGGGAGAAACCTCATATCTGTGATCTGTGTGGAAAAGACTTTGCAAGAAAAGTGTTACTGAAAGATCATGTGAAAAATCACCACAAAGGTATGAACTGTCCGGATTTTAAATTGTTTACATGATATATTTATACTGTGTAAATTTATAGAAAATATCGTACTTTACAAGTGAGAAATAATTCCCCTTGTATGTAATCAGTCGCCAGTATAATATGAACTATTATACCTCACGTGACTTTGTAATGTTAAATTCTCATATACTCATCAAGGGCAATTTCTTACTGTCTCATGCTACAGTATGTTTTGTAATGTATTCAAATACTTTTATCTATTACAATAGATGAATGTTTTATCTTTCAGAAAAAATCTGTGTGATTGTCACATGTTCATAAGTTATTGAGTGTTACTTGCTACAAAAGAATTGACAGTTGATAATTTCTGATACAATTTAGTTACTTGTGCTGTCAGATTTTCAATATACCTGAAACGCACACAATCACATTTATTCTAGGTACCACTTTACAAGACCTAACAGAGGCTGCCCTTGAAGAGATCGAGAGACAGGAAGCCGCCATGGAGTCCCTTGATGGCACTGAAGTTGTAGAGGGAGCTGTTGTCCAGGAAATAGGTAAGTGTAGCTCAAGATTGAACCATGATGCATATCTTTAGACTGTTCCAATTGAGTTCTCAGGGATTGTGATTTCGAACCCCAGCTCGGCCAACATTCTTTCCATTGTTTGACAAAAGTCATTGTGACAACTGACAAGCGTCTTCCACCAATGGGCTAACAGCCTTATGTGGAAAAGCAGTCAGTTGCTTGGAAAGATTGTTGTGTGGATTACTGGTGTGAGAAAGCCAGGAGACACATCAGAAGGTGAACTGGCCGCTGTGATATGACTAAAAAAAATTGAAAGTGACGTTAAACCCCAATTAATCAAACCAATTGCGTTCAAATATTTACTTACTACAGTATAATTTAAGCCACTTTAATTGCTTGTGAATGCAATATAGACTGTAGTTTACATTCTTTATATGCCAATTAGAGCATGACAGCTTATCCAAAATAAGTGAATTTATCATTTCATGAATTGAAAGCCCTTGTTGTAAAACCTATAGAGACCCCAGTTTTAATGGGATCTTTTTTTAATCTGCACAGGCTATATGTTTCTGTGAGTGCATAAAGCCTACCAAAAAATGGGGGAAATCATACATTACTTACTTAATAGATGTCACAGGTCACAACTTCTTTGAAAGCATGAAAACTATAGAACTTCTGATAGTCCGTAGATGGATGTCAGGGCCTCATGGTTCTTTTGCTTTGTGACTTGCATTACAAAGGGGGTCCAAGCTGAAGCAAACTTTGACTGATCCTCGTTTTGGCAGAGAATATCAACTCAATGAATTTGCTCGTTTCCCTTGCCTTTCTCCGGTCTGTCCATCTCTTTGGTCATGCTTTGACTGACTTGGTTATATAAATGCTTGCATTCCTTGCAATACTTTTCTTGTAATAAAATGTTAAAGGTGCTGAACTCAAGATGGAGATAATTTAAAATGTTGAAACTTCTGCAAATATTGCTTATAGTGATAACAGAGTAAGTAATGAATAGTTCAAAACTATTTTGGCAGTAAATGTTGAAAAGCAGTCAATTGGAAGTCATGCAAATGTACACAATTTCGTTTACTGGGAATGTTTACCCAGTAAAAATGAAGCATAAACAATCAATATTTGGATATTTATTGTACTGGAAAGTGAAATTATTACTCTAATTTTATCTAATAATTATGATTCTAATATTTCAAGACGACTTTTGAACCGTTTTAAACCGTTTTCTATACTATCTATGATTTGGAGTTCAGCACCTTTAACACTTTGAATACTGGTACCTATTCTCAGTCAGGGGCACCAGTATAGAGACAGTCCAGCGTTCCCAGTCTAGCCAGACTCTATACTGTTGGCTGTTCACCTAAACATTTTGACTTTAATATGCTAAGCTTTGGCTATTGACTCTTGAAAATAAAAAGCTGAAGAAGTCTATTAAAATTAAACACAGGGTTAGGTATACTTTTTCTTCTATTTAAGGCAATGTACCGAAGATTTTGTCAACATCAAGTATGGGTAAGACGATTGTAATAGGAGGACCGTCTAGCAGATCAGCTGATGAAGCCCAGTTATTACATGAGGAACAGGAGATGGAGTTACTACAAGATGTTCATGTGAGTTATACACATAATGCTTTGTTAGATTTTTTAGCTCGTCTGAGGCTTATGGCGAGTTATTGTGACCGCTCTTTGTCTGTCGGCAGTCAATATTTTGCTTCAAACAACATCTTCTCCTAAACTGCTTATGCAATTTTGATAAAAGTTTACAGGGATGTTCCTTGGGTGGTCCCCTTTCAAATTTGTTCAAAGAATTGAATTACATGCTGGACTGTGGATGCCATGGCAGAAGAAAGGAAACACTTTAAAAATCTTCATGTCCAAATGTACTGGCCTGATTTGAAAATTATTTGACAGAGATGTTTCTTCGGCGGGCCCTCTACAAGTTTGTTCAAAGTATTATGATCAATTGAAATACATGGCCGCCCGGTGGGGAGGGAGAGGGGGAGGGGGCGTTTTTTTCTTATATGTATTTATAGTGAAAACTTAAAAAATTATTACAAATAGTGGAAAAACATGGTTGCTAGCAGAGCTTTTTTTCCTTATACGTATATTTAATTCAAACTGTTACAAACGATCTACGCTGTTTCGAACTATTATGCAACATGTACACTGAGAACCTGTAAACCTTCGAGATAGTCACTTACCGTGACATAAACAGGATTATCGATCCAATTCAATTTGACAATCGTGTAAACTGATAGATTACCTCGGTTATGAATGGATGACGGAATTACCCGAGAAAATCCCATTGAATGCATGTTATAATTTCATGCATCGATGCTGTTATTAGGGAATTTCCATAGGTCACGTGACCTTTATAACCTTTCTCTAACACTATCGACTCATTCCATTCATGTATGGTGAATGTAAGGAACGACAACTCTGCGAAGGAGATTGCCTTTCAAGATGGCAGGGAAAAAGAGATATTTACGAAACGTTTCGTAAAAATAAATTTGTCACTGTATATTTTATAAGGCAGAAGTTTTAACTTCATTTCATTTAATTTGTCCTTCGATACTTTGGTGAAAGGGCTCAACGAAATTTACATGCGATGTTCATAAAGTCAAATGACCGGCTTGGCAACGCGAATCATGTTGACAAAGAGGACCAGGTCAAACCGGTTCATAATTACTCAACTGGATAAATGTACTTACCTAAGAAATGGCTTTCTCTAATTATTTCATTCAAGGTAATTCCAAAACAACAAAGACCTTTTTTGTAGTAAATTTTTTATTTTTATGTTGACAAAACAAAGTTAACTGTACAGATAAAAGAAATGTATCTTCTGTGCGCAATCAATAATTTTCTAGTACGTACGGGTCGAACAATCTTAAGTACGAACAAGCAATGTAAACACACATGCGCGGTTATATTCGTCTGCAAATTTTGGAAAATTATGATTTGTAAAGTACTTCTACATTGACATTAACGAGCGATGACACTTATGCAACCATATATGCAAGGTAACCTGCAATAAACATGAAATTCGTGTATATTTATTTTTAAAAGAGTTTCAATTTAATTTTTTTAAAAGAGGGGGGGGGGGAGGGGTGATTGAGATTTAAAAATTTCCGGAGCCCTGGTAAAAAAAAATTAAAATCATCTTGTTCAAAAGTATTTGCCTGATTTAAAATTAATATAGCACAAATGATCCTTGGGTGAAGCCCGACGAAGATTGTTCAAATTATTCTGATCAATTGGAAAACATGGCCACCAGTGGCCGAAGCTTGTATTCTTTATATGAATACATAGTGAAAACTTTAAAAATCTTTTTGTCCAAAAGTACAGGTCAGATTTTAGAATTAATTTGCACAAATGTTCCTTGGGTGACCTTATACTACGACTGTGGAAAATATTCAGATTTGTGAAATAACAAGGGGCCACCAGGGGGGGGCGTTACTCGTTTTCCTTGTATGCATAAAGTAAGAAAATTGTAAGTGATATTAAACCAGGGGATCAGGGCCATCATGGCCTTCTTGTTTAACTCTTTCCCTCATACAACATTTCTGCAGCAGACGTCTTTGAACATATTTTGTCAAAACATAGAAAATCTCCATAATTGAATGGATAACCTATGACTGTAAGTGGAAAACATTGTGGCAAAAGGAGAAATTGCACGTTTTGTGCAATTTCTTCTTTTGTCACTATGTTTTCAAAAAGCCGTCTGCTGCAGAGGCGTCAGAAAGCGTCTATATGAGGGAAAGGGTTAATATAAGTAAAGTGTTAAAGGATAAAATCAGACAAATTTCAAGCAACCGTACTTTGAACATATTTTGTGAAAAAATAGAATATCTCTATAATTGAATGGATAACCTATGACTAAAAGGAGAAATTATGGACTGCATAATGATCGACACAGATCAGTCTGCGCAGTCTGCATAGGCTAATCTGGGTCGACACATTCCGTTTCAGGGGGAAAGAGGTATAGAGAATTGATTCCTGAAACAGAAAATCCACAGGAGGCAAAAAGTGTCTATCCAATTAGGCTGATATGGGTCAAGACTTTATGCAGTCCAAAATGTTGGTTTTCTCGTGGGACGGCTCATGCTTGTTCCCCATTAAAAGAAGATTTGCCCTATCAGGTCCCTTGAGGAATCTATTAGTGTTTATGCCCCCAACTTTGAAGACGCATCTTGGAATATTGTTGTATACCCTGTTCCGGAGCTCTAGATAAGAAGAGTATTTCACATCCCCATAATCCTTAAATGACCCTCAAACCCTATGTTGTGGGTACTCAAAAGAATCGACCACTGAGACTATTCTTTTGAGTACCAACAACATAGGGTTTGGTTGATTTTTAAGAGAGCTATCGTTGGGTAAACACCAGCCTACTTCTCCTTATATAGACCTCTGTAATCTTTGTTTGTCATTTTTTTTTAGTTTAAATTTATTTATTTTACATCAATTGCGAAAAAAGCTTTAAGCTTATATTAATCACAATCGATGTCTGCTTCTTGGAGACTTAACCAGTACTGGCTTGGTTTGTGGAGAAATCCCGAAGGCATTAAAGGAGCATCACTGATTCACTGTCTTCCACTATCACCACTCTTCTTTTACTAGACAATATCTCCTGATATATTGCACCAAATTTGGATGAAGATACCAAAATTGGGTCATTATGACCTTGACCTTCTACTCAATTTTGCCCTTGTTCAAATGGTTTCAAAGCAGTCCACCTTAAAAGTGTCACATCCTGTAAATAGTTCATGTATATATATTTCCAGACCACACTGACGGAGAAAGAGCTGGAGGCGGCCCACGTTCTGACTGTGGTACAGGATGGTGACAATACAGTCTATTATAAAGTAGAACAGGACCAGGACCAACAGCAGATTGTTGTCACCTCTTCCGAGGAAGGCCCCCAGATAGTGCATGTGACCTCTGGTGAGGCAGATGACAATGATCGTCCTTTGACTGTGATTGACACTTCGGAACTGGAAGTTCAGAATTCTTAGCTATTTTACCTGCATAGATGGGACTTTTTGTTTTAATGTTGAAAAGGATTAAATCAAATACCAGATGTGATACTTGTAGTTTTGTCTAAATATAATACATTCAAGACAACAACATAAGCCTTTCCCTCATACGACAATTCTGCAGCAGACGACTTTGAACATATTTTGTCAAATAATGGAAAATCTCTTTAATTAAATGGATAACCTATGACTAAAAGTGGAAAACATTGTGACAAAAGGAGAAATTGCATGTTTTGTGCAATTTCTTCTTTTGTTACTATGTTTTCAAAAAGCCGTCTGCTGCAGAGGCGTCAGAAAGCGTCTTATATGAGGGAAAGGGTTAAGTAACATCTGCAGAATTGCAAATATTTATTTTTACCCGAGTTGAAAACCATTTTGAGCAATTCTCCCATTTTCCATACCCTTTTCCACTTACAGATCCATCTGCAGCATACTACTTTTGAAAACTTGACGGCAATAGGAGGAATTAGTCTAGAGGAGCATTTTCTCCTTTGCCAATATGTTGTCAACCTAACCCTTTCCCTCATACAACAATTCTGCAGCAGACGACTTTGAACATATTTTGTCAAAAAATGCATAATCTCTATAATTGAATGGATAACCTATGACTAAAAGTGGAAAACATTGTGGCAAAAGGAGAAATTGCTCGTTTTGAGGCAGAGGCATCAGAAAGCGTCTTATATGAGGGAAAGGGTTAACTTCAATAATCATATTCTTATTTATAGAATTTTTCTTACAATTTTCAAAGTCCTGTGCTGCAGATTTGTTATATGAAGAAAAGGTTTAATGTTTTCTTAGTAACTCGGCTCACTTTTCCTTGAAATCTGGAAAAGTTCTTAAATTCAAGAATATCTTTGTTCTAGGTGAATTTTAAACATTAAAATTACTGCTTATTATAGACGTAAAACATGTAAAACACGTGTTAACACTTCCCGACATACATTTGCTTTCTGATGCCTTTGCAGCAGACACCTTTTCAAAACATTGTGATAATATGTCTTGTTTTGCCACAATGTTTTCAGACCTATCACTATACAGTAATACTTTCATATGATAGAGAATTTTCATATTTTTGCATTGAAGTGTTCAAAGTCGTATGCTGCAGATTTGATGTATGTAGGAAAGGGTTAAAAAGGTGAAAGCAAAATAGGACCTGATTAGACTGCACAGCAGGATATTGGTTTAGTTGTAGATTTCATTTTTTCAGTTTCTCAGATTTAAAACCAATAACCCTTTTACACATACAATAAATATTTTTGAAATATCTGTGCACAAATATGAACAAGCGCTATAAATGTAAATGTAATTTCTCAATAGAGCAGAAAACATTATGATCAATTTCTCACTTTATCACGATTTGCTCAAAAGTTTTATGCTGCAGGTTGAAAGGGTTATTAAATCAGTGAAGATTACTATAAATTTAGTCATTGAAAAGCTAGAAGTGATCCTGTAAATAATACATTGTTTATGACCCAAGGAATATGTGGTCACTTCTGATCCTCTCTCCGAAGAATGAATGCCAGAAGGCAATTGTAACATTTAATCACTGATCAGCCAATACATTGATCATAGATAAAAACTTAAATTTAAACATTTTCCTGCATACACCAAATCTGCAGCTGTCGACACTGAAAAGCTCTTGGCAAAATATGAACAATCTATTTACATGAAAGTATAAGTATTGAAAAGATTTGAAAACATTGTGACAAAGGGAAAAAAAATGATTACACTGACGTTCAATAAGGCTATGTCGTCTGCTAAGATGGGTCCAAAGTCGAAAAGGGTTAAGCGTTTTGGCAATGCTTGCATTGGCAGGTTGACACAAAGGCATATCTTCTCAATTAACCTTTCACTTATTATTGGAAAATCAGGTAGTTGCTTGGAAAGACTGTTTTGTGGAGTACTAGTGTGTGACTGGTTGTCGTGATATGACTGGATTTTTTTTGAAAACGTCGTAAAAATCACAATAAATCAATCAATAAACCATCAAAGATTCTTGTTAATTTATCAATTTATGTCTAAAGTCATATGTATTACAATTATCTGTTGTGTACATAGGTCATGCGTTTTATATGTGACATGATTAAAGTTACTTTGTCTGATACATGTGTGTAAAATACTTTGTTATTTCAACGTTGAATTGTATATAGTGTTAAGAATTGATTATTCGTACATAAATGAAGACCAGTATAAATGAAAGGATACATCATTATTTGTTTGTCGATTTTTAACTTCCCTGTGCACGTCGTTCGTCGTCATCTTCTCCACTATAATCAGTGGGTCAATTGGGTTGACACTTCACAGAAAGAATCCTCTCAATGTCCTCACCAAAATTCTTTCTTTAAAAAACGTAGCCCCGACGGGGGACGCCTTTTGCCTTATATGGCTATAGTGAAATATTCTTATCCAAATTGTTTTGTAGAAATGTTCCTTGGATGAACCTCTGTTAAATGCCGTCAAGTCATGTTGATTGGTTAAAAAACGAAAAATATTTTGCCGATTTAAGTACTTTTGTAGAATTGTTCCTCTACCGGATTCCTCCAATTTGATAAAAACATGGCAGCCGGACTGTTTTGCACTATATGGCCATATGAAAACTTTAAAAATCTTCTCCCCGGAAAGTATATGGCCGATTTCACATAGTTTTGTAGAAATGTTATGTTGGTGACCTACGAGATTTCTTCAAGCCATTTTGCTTGGCCGAAAAAGCATGGCCGTTTATCTTTATGTGACCGATTTTCAAATAATATTGTAGAAATGTTCATTCAAGTTATCTTAATTGTTTTTAAAAACATGGACGCCAGATTGCCGGACTGTTCTGCTTTATTTGGCTTTAGTGAAAACTTTTAAAGTATGTGACCGATTTTCTTGCTGGAGATACGTATGAGGACGTAACAGATTAAAACAAAAAAATAGAATATAGATTTGACCATTTTACCCGATGCGTTTTAGTCGTCTGCATAGAATAAAATAAGGAAAATTCTATTAAACAAGTCTGTTCAAATAGTCAAAGTACATTATTAGGGGGCTGGGAATTTGTACGGTAATTATTTTTGTGTAGTCATGTACGTTTATTATGTTCCTTTAAACGTGTTGTGTGAAATTACGATTTTTGGTTTTAAAATATAACACCATTTTAAACCTTTCCCACCTGCAGACTCGTTGAGATGCAAAAGCAGCACACAACTTTTGAAAACATTGTGGCCAAAGGTGAAATAGCAATTTCTCCTTTGGCCACAATGTTTTCAACTTTATTGGTTTTTTGCGGGAATGTTTTCAAAGTCGTCTGCTGCAGATTTGTTGTATGCGGAAAAAGGGTTAAATTGAAGAATGACTTATAGGTATCAATCAACCAGGACTAGAAATAACAGGAGAAGGAGCTCAGAATGATAGGCTATGCACACACTCCAATTTCGTCTGGCATAAATTTATATAAAAACCTGTTAAGTTAGTAACATTCCAGTTCTTTTATAGTGAAATATTGAAAAAGTAAACGAAAAAATAGGAATTTCCGTCTATATAAGTGTTGACAGCCTCGGTGATGTAGAGGTCGTGGGTTCGATTCCCAACGGGGCTAAAGCATTTCGACTGACTGGCTGGTATCAGGGTACATGATAAACGCATGGTACATGATAAACGCCGTGATATTGCTGAACATTGTAGAAAGCGGCGTAAACTATGCAAGTGTAACAAAATGATTAGGTTAGATAAATGATTATGTTTATTCCGTAATGCCAGGATGAATTTCTCCTAATGCAGTAGTTTTATCAATGGGTATTTTTTGGTGTGAACATATAGAAATTCATAAAATAGGGAATATTTAAAAAGTCACAATAAATGCGCGAACATATACATTAACCCTTTCCCTCATATAGACGCTTTCTGACGCCTCTGCAGACGGCTTTTTGAAAACATAGTGACAAAAGAAGAAATTGCTCCAAACGAGCTATTTCTCCTTTTGCCACAATGTTTTCCACTTTAAGTCATAGGTTATCCATTCAAATATAGAGATTTTCTATATTTTGACAAAATATATTCAAAGTCGTCTGCTGCAGAATTGTCGTATGAGGTACAGGGTTAACCCATTCAACGCCGATAGGTTAAAGTAGACTCTTCCATATTTAAAATAAGGCGTCTCCAATTCACATATAATAAAAGTTTTGGAATATTTTGATAACTAAACGGCAAACGCTTTTTGACGCCTCTGCAGTAGACGACATGTAAAAATCATTGTAAGCAATTTATCCTTTTGTAATTATGTTTTCACCTCTATTCAGTAATTAATTACACTTTTCTTAATATATATTTTGCTAAGATGTTTTCAAATTTATTCTGCTGCAGATGTGTATGTAGGCAAGAGGGGTTAAAATACTCATATTTACTCATATATTGTCACAATGTTTTCAAATCACTTCAATAATAAGACTTCTTATTGAAGAGATGTTTTCGAAGTCGCCTACTGCAGATTTGCTCTATGTCGAAAAGTATGTTAAACGTACGTACCCACAACTAAGGGCTAAAATGCAATTGGGGATTTTGAAGAATCGGTATGAAACGTCGTTAGAAAAGGCGAAATGGCTTATTTTCTCATAATGTTTTCAAAAGTTATCTGATGCTGTGGTATCAGATGGCGTCTGTTTGAGAGAAATTAGTATTTGTTTTTCTTCTCTCTGTCTGTCCTGTAACAAAAACCTGTTTATTCGGACATCACTCCAGTCGTAGGTTTGTCACAATTCAATGCAATGTTTGTGATTAAAAGGTAAATTTAATCAAATCATCATTGTCTTCCCCAAGTCCTGTATTATTAATTCATCCTTAAAATGATAGAGACGATAATAAAGTTTGCAGATCTGTAATCAAAACTATACTTCCATATTTTCACAAATAACAACTTTTTCCCATAGATGTTTTCAATGCGGACAACACTAAAATATCATAAAAGGAAAACGGGTAATGTCATGTTATGTTATTGCACAGATAAATTATATTAACCCTTTTCCACATAAAGACACCTCTGCACCAGACGACTTTTAAAAACACTGAGGTAAAAGGAGAAATTGCTTATCCTGACCAATTTCCCATTTTGCAACAATGTTTTCCAATCTATTCAATAATTGTTCTTTTATATACATGTATAGAAGTTTCCAAATTTTTGCCAAGACATATTCCTAGTCGTCTGCTGCAGATTTGCTATATGTGGGAAAGGTTTAAAAGAACGAGCAATGCTCTTGGAAAACAAAACACATATTTCATTTAAGACCAGTGTAGATGCAGGGCGACCCCTGCATCCTTGCCATTGGATCTGAATCTGCGGTGTTTGTCAATAAGTCGCAGAATCTTTCAGGAAATAGTTGACAAACAGCAGAGCACCAGATAAGGGACATTTTTCATGTTACGAAATCCTTCTTTTTCACTCAAACCCTTTGTTGTGGGTACTCAAACGGATCGTCTCAGCGAGACTCGGTCAGACGATTCTTTTGAGTACCCTCAACATAGGGGTTGTTCGGGCAATAAGAGAGATATGTTTGGAAAAAAGACCAGTTCACTCCTCACTATCTGGTCATCTTCAAACAGTGTCCAATTGAATCAGGTTGTACGAATATGCAGGCAGATATTTGTCTTCATTCGTCATCTAGCTGGTTTTTTGTTACCATTATGTATTTGTGTTTATTCCTTTCCCAGTTGCAGACACATCTACAGCAGACGGCTTTCGAAAACATTGTGGCAAAACTTGAAACTGCTTATGAACAATGCCTACTTTTGGCCACAATTTGTTTTATTCTAGACTAGTGGTGGAACCAGTTACATGTGCAACCATATTCGACTAAAACAGTGGATATTTATTGTCTATGAATCTATACGGTTAACCGGGTAACCGGTTACAAAATTGTACGAGTAACCGGTTAGTAATATCGGTAACCGTTGCCATCCCTAATTCTAGTCAATGATTATACCCTGATTTATTGGAGATTTTCCATATTTTTGTACCTAGATCTTCTCAAAGTTGCCTGATGTAGTTTTTTGTTTATGTGGGAGAGGGATATAATGATAAAATCATAATGTGCAAATTTCGTTACTTTTATTGAGAAAATCACTAAAATACAGTTAGTTAAATGATGTTATTTCATTCAACATATTTCTTCTCACCGCTATTCCTGTGGAAAATGCTACACAACCAGCACAGGACAAATCCCTATATAACTCGAAATGTGTTGTAAAGCCTTCTGCACGTTGAAATGTCGCATGTTGAATACGTTTGTTTTATTGTCGTTTGACGCCATTTTCAACATTATTTCAGTAATATCATGGCGACAGTTCACTTATTCGTGATTCCTGGGTAAACGTATATGAGGTGGTTATCGTCAGGGGTTTGGAACCGAATCGCGTCGGTCATGGTGGAGTCCTCTAAGGCATTTCACATATTTCTAAAAAAAATCCTATCCTCGTACTGGTTTGTTTCACCAAGGGATAATTGATAAGTCAACTGTCGGCGTGATATAGCTGAAATTATGTTGAAAACGGCGCACCATCCCATAAAAACAAAGCACAAAGTGTAAGTATGTCATCAAGCGCAATTTCGTTGGAAGTACTCGTAGAAGAGATCCATTAGCCAGATGCCTACGTTACTGGCGGACTTTATGTCCGATGAAAGTATACAGGTGCTGATTAGGGTATCGAAATTGAATGACACACATTCTGGGTTGTTTAAACATTCCTGCTGACAGGCGGGTCTAGTTATTGATTCGTACCCAACGAGAAACAAATTGAATAGATAGTAACCCGCTGTTTTATGGAACGTATTACCAAAGCCGTCCGGACAACCTGTAAAATGTTAAGGATAGACTTTGTAAAATGTTAAGGAAAGACATTTTAAAATGACAAGGGTAGACGTTGTAAAATGTCAAGCGAAGACGTTGTAAAAAGTCAATGAAAAAACGTTGTAAAATGTCAATGGAAGACGTTATAAAATGTCAATGAAAAGACGTTGGAAAATGTCAATGAAAAGACGTTTTAAAATGTCAATGAAAGACGATGGAAAAAGATTTGGAAAATAAAACTATGTCAAAAATGTTTAGGGAAGTATTTGTAAAATGTCAAGGGAAGACGTTGTAAAATGTCAATGGAAGACGTTGTAAAATGTCAAGGGAAATCGTTGTAAAATGTAAATGGAAGACGTTGTAAAATGTCAAGGGAAGACGTTGTAAAATGTCAAGGGAAGACGTTGTAAAATGTCAATGGAAGACGTTGTAAAATGTCAAGGGAAGACGTTGTAAAATGTCAAGGGAAAACGTTGTAAATGTCAATGGAAGACGTTGTAAAATGTCAAGGGAAGACGTTGTAATATGTCAAGGGAAGATGTTGTAAAATGTCAAGGGAAGACGTTGTAATATGTCAAGGGAAGACGTTGTAAAATGTCAATGGAAGACGTTGTAAAATGTCAAGGGAAAACGTTGTAAAATGTCAATGGAAGACGTTGTAAAATGTCAAGGGAAGACGTTGTAAAATGTCAAGGGAAGACGTTGTAAAATGTGTAAAATGTCAAGGGAAGACGTTGTAAAATGTCAAGGGAAGACGTTGTAATATGTCAATGGAAGACGTCGTAAAATGTCAATGGAAGACGTCGTAAAATGTCAATGGAAGACGTCGTAAAATGTCAAGGGAAGACGTTGTAAAATGTCAAGGGAAGACGTTGTAAAATGTGTAAAATGTCAAGGGAAGACGTTGTAATATGTCAATGGAAGACGTTGTAAAATGTCAAGGGAAGACGTTGTAAAATGTCAAGGGAAGACGTTGTAAAATGCCAATGGAAGACGTTGTAAAATGTCAATGGAAGACGTTGTAAAATGTCAATGGAAGACGTTGTAAAATGTCAAGGGAAGACGTTGTAAAATGTGTAAAATGTCATTCTAACACTATTGACAATTTGGCTTCTATACACAAAGAAGGATTTGAGCGTGATCTAAATGCAGTATATCACTCTAAATTTCCGGAACTATTTTTGGCTGTTGGAATTCCCTCCCGCGTATTTTTCATACAACGTTTCTCAGAGCGCATGCGTTACTACGTTGGGCTTGACATTTATGAATGAAGTCACGAGCTTTTGTTGTAAATGCCGTTTGGAAATTTGAATTGTAACGGTGACGTTATTGTTATAAATGTCGTCATTCACGTGTTTTACCAACATTTTTGTCGCGGTCGAAAACGTTGTGTTAGAATGAGACAGTAAGAAATTGCTCATGATGAGTTTAAGAACAATTGAAAAAGTTATAATAAAAATAAAATGTTCATAGACTGTTAATATAACTGATTTCAAAATGTTTTGTTAGTTGAAAAAGTGGAATATTACCTAAACAAATACAATGGGGAGTAAAGATAGAATAGCCTACACGTTATTTTATCAAGGAAAACAACGTCATGTCAAAACATAGTTCACCCTTAATTTGTATTCCTTTAAGTTATAAAAATGTGCTAGAATTGAAATAGATCTCAATTTGAGTGATATACCGGCTCTTATATCACGATGTGTCGTTCAGGTGTGTTTAAATTAATCACTCAGGCCATTCGGCCTTCGTGATTAATTACTACACACCTGAACTCCCAATCGTGATATACGAGCCGGTATATCACTCAAAATGAGATCTATTTCCTAAATGGAAGACGTCGTAAAATGTCAATGGAAGACGTCGTAAAATGTCAAGGGAAGACGTTGTAAAATGTCAAGGGAAGACGATGTAAAATGTCAAAGGTATATGTTGTAAAATGTAAAGGGAAGACGTTTCCAAATTTCAAAGGAAGACGTATTCAGCTCTGTTCTCAACAATGTCTCTCTTATTATAAAAGCAAACCCTTTTGAGTACCCACAACATAGGGTTAGATGGTCAAAAAACGAATGTGAGAACAGAAAAACTCCCCAAATCTAGAGCCCTGCTATTTTAACTGGAGCTGAACATGCCATTAGTCGTGACTTTCCTCCTCCATACATTACATTTATTTTAGTAAGTCAGTTTGTACATGGTTAGTGTATCATAAATGTTGTGGTCTCATAATAAATACGGACCTCGGAAATTGGTGAGTTTGTCAATAAACATAGTTGAACAAGTGGATATTATTTTTTCTTCAATTGATCGCCTTGATTTTAAAGATACTTTTATATACAGTTAATTGTTCATTTATTCATTGGCGTAAGTGTAAGTGCATCTTCAACGATGCATGAATGGCTAAATTGCGAACAGGGACTATTCACATCATATATTGAAAGGAGGTGCAATACTTACTTGTTACACAGGTCTTCGAAGCGTTGTGATGGCTATAGCCAGCGATACACTCACATATCACTCCGTTCCGACAGTCCGAATAATCTGTTAGACAGTCTCCATTATTACTACAAGCATGAAATACCTCGCCTGATAATGGTACGGACGGCGTGGTACTAGTAGCTGCTGGTGTTGTCGTATCGACATCAACTGGTGTACTTGTTGTTGGTGATGTCGTTGTTGTTGATGTTGTTGTTGGTGATGGTGCTGCTGTTGTTGTTGTTGGTAATGTCGTTGTTGTTGATGTTGTTGGTGATGGTGTTGTTGTTGATGATGTTGGTGATGGTGCTGCTGTTGTTGTTGGTGGTGGTGGTGGTGATGTTGTTGATGTTGTTGTTGTTGTTGTTGGTACATAACTAGTTGATGTGCTTGTTGTACCACCTGTTGTTGACTGATCTAAAATGAGACAATTAGTGATGCTTCTAGGAAAACCAACCATAGGACACATTTCTTCTTTTAGAGATTTAAGACGTTTTAAACACGATTTCTGTTATATCACGGTGACAGTTCACTTATTTAAGATCCCTGGGTAAGCCAACCAGTACTTGTCTGGAAATGTACATTGCCACTGTCCGTCTGCGCTTCCACGATGTCTGATTTATGTATATCTACTGTTCGTCAGAGACATTTTGCAAGCGTGTGTGACTTGTTCGCTAACTCTATAGATCCAGATTATACTTAACGTATACACAGGTGCTTGTCAGAAATGTTTTGTGGTTGTTTTTTTTAGAGCACACTTCTAAAGAAACGAGGGTGATCCAGACACAAATCAAACTTGTAGAAAATAAACCTGATTTTTAACAAAAGTCCACATTTCTCTTACATACATGACACACATTTGAATAATTGATTGAACAATAAAATTCCTGTGGCATTATGAAAACGTGTAAGTACCAGAGGGGCGGGCCACGTTAGTAAACGTCATTCTAACGTCGCCTTTTGAAGTTGATTTGAAAACATGACTACATTTTTTATTAAAAGTTATATCAACAGGCTTTTTGCATCAACGTCCCCAGCAGCCATTGCTAAAAGAAATTCCATAACCTCTGTTCACCAAATTGCATAACATATAAGTCCTATTACTTTTGGATAACCCCTCGTGTTTGTCTGATTATGTAAAAAACCTGAACAGATTACGTTGGAGGGACGAAATGTGATGACATCTTCAACTTTATTCTGTCAATCCAGGGATTGTGTGTTCGAACCCAAGCTCATCCAACATCTAAAGTCATTTTTTTGGAAGGACTGCTGTTTTGTTGAGTACGGTTGTGAGAAAGTCAGGAAGCACATGAATAGGTGATGATTTAACTGATTTTTACAAAGCCCATAACGTGGACTCTACGTAAAGTATCGACCCGGATCAGCATAAGCATGCCGCGCAGACACTTTTCGCCTCCTGTGGATTTTCTGTTTCAGGAATCATTACTCTATACCTCTATCCCCCTGAGACGGAATATGTCGGCCCGGATCAGTCTGCGCGGACTGCGCAGGCTGATCTGGGTCGATACATTACGCAGTGGCCATACTGTTGGTTTTCTCGCGGGACGGCTAATGTAAGTTCAAACGTTAATACTTACAACATTTCGGGGAGCATCTGCCTAGTACAGTACAGTCAGTCAGGTGTCTGTATTCATCAGCTAACTGAAACATTGAACTGAACAATTAACATTTTTTCAATACTTATTTTTTATTCTGTAAAAGTCCATGGCCAGTTCGAGGAATATCGAGATTAAAATGATGACATGGGCAGGAGACAGTATAAAACCTGATCAGATGGCGTGGATGCGCCGGCTGATCTGACTGTATACTGGTGACACAGGCTTCACAAAAATCGTATCCAGCAGTCAAAAGTATGCAGAATTGGCTTTGACTTAGAAGTTTTATTCTGTGTTTTTATTTTCTAGAAATGAAAGCCGTTGCGCATATTGCCTAACGTATTTTTTTATGGCTTTTTCACACCAGACCTCTACACTAAATTCTTCTCCTGTAACAAGCTATCTTACCACATTGTATTTTTAGCCCATTGGTGGAAGGCGAATGACGCTAGGTCACATTAAATGTTTAAAAAACACGTTTGGCGAAAAGGTCTTTTCTGCTTGTTTGCTTATAGCTTTAGGAATTGTAATATGATATTTCAATCAGGACTAGTTACATATACCTACATGATCATCACCAGGTATTTAAACAATATCTTTTCTGAAATCACAATGTTTTCTTCAAGTTGATATGAATTTATTTATTTATTTATTGGAGTTTTACGCCGCTTTCAAGAATATTTCAGTTATATCACGGCGACAGTTCACTTATTCATAATCCCTGTGTAAACAAACCAGTACTAGGCTAGAAAATCAAGGGCACTCCACCATGACCGTAGTGCCGCGACTGGGGATCGAACCCGGGACACGGTTTCGAAATCCCGGACGCTAACCACTCGGACCACAACGGATTCCTCAAGTTGATATGAAAGAACATGGGGGAAATTTAAAGGATAAGCCGATACATTTTTTAGGTTCCCAATGGACTTAAACTATAATTGACTGATTGATTGTTTGGTGCTTTACGCCGCTTTCGACAATGTATCAGTTATATCACGGCGTTTCCTGGTTAAAGTTACCAGTACTACCGGTCAATTTATCCTGACACCAGCCAGTCAGTCGAAATGCTAAAAGGGCAACTTTTGGCACCAAGAAGGGCAGCCATTACTACAATTTTAAAGTCTTTGGTATGAATCGGCCATAACTTTAACTATGACAACATTCGCATATTGGTTTGACTGGTCGATTTGCATCCCATGAGGCCTGACAAAATGCAATCAATCATCAAGCCAATATATTTGAGCCGCGCCTTGACATTGTGGGGGTATTATTGACATGACACTTTGATTTCAAGTAACATTGGCGTATAACTACTGGGCCTACATTTCTAGTTTTTTTGTAAGAAGATTATTTTACAAATTGGTGAATAAAAGAGGACTGACTGGATCGTGTGGATGCACATGCTCACCGCAGTCTTCACTAAACGCAGATGCAAAAAGACGCTCAAATTTCTAAACGCAGATGCAAAAAGACCCTCAAGTCTCTAAACGCAGATGCAAAAAGACCCTCAAATCCCTAAACGCAGATGCAAAAAGACCCAAATCTCTAAACGCAGATGCAAAAAGACCCTCAAATCTCTAAACGCAGATGCAAAAAGACCCAAATCTCTAAACGCAGATGCAAAAAGACCCTCAAATCTCTAAACGCAGATGCAAAAAGACCCTCAAATCTCTCTAAACGCAGATGCAAAAAGACCCTCAAATCTCTAAACGCAGATGCAAAAAGACCCTCAAATCTCTAAACGCAGATGCAAAAAGACCCAAATCGCTAAACGCAGATGCAAAGAGACCCCAAATTGCTAATCGCAGATGGGACGAGACCCCTAATCGCTATAAGCAGATGAGATAAAAACCCAAATCGATATTAGCAGAGCAGTGAGACCCCAAATCGCTGTACACAGATGCATATATACGCAGATGCAAAAAGACCCCAACTCGCTATATGCAGATGCAAAAAGACCCCAATTGGTTGATTTGGGTTTAACGCCGTTTTCAACATATCGACGATATCTATATGTATCTTCGGTTCCATGTGCCTACGGTCTTTTTCAAACAGAATGCCGAAGCGAGCCTTTAGGTCAAATTACGCTAAATACATCCGCTGACTTGCTGATCTACTATAGTCCCTAAAAAAACCTCTGTTTGCGTAGAAATGAGTGTATACCATCACCAGAATGTATTGAATATATTGAGTTTAAATACATTGTGAATGTGTATAGGATGCACTGGAAATGATTGATTTGATCATTTTTAGTATTTTGACCTTGTTTGAAAGTGAAAGTAGAGAATGCTAAACACCGGTTTTGTCCGGGCCCGATTTGGTCCAAAAATGACGGTTACCATTTTCGCCTGGTGAGTTCTTTCTTGCATAATGCATGACCCCACATTTTCGTTTGGATTGTTTTAAAGCTAGGAGGTAACTCTTTTCAATGATATATGGTGTTCTACATGAGAAACGCTTAGAAAGTGTGACAACTGAGGACTGAAACTGGTCGATTTACATGGAAACAAAGAAGGATTTGTTTTGGTGTATTGTAACCTTTATATATGCACGTTCTTATCGGAGTCCTCACCGTACGCATATACAACACTACCCATAAACGCGGCTAATTGTTTGGTGCTTTACGCCGCCTTCAACAATCTTTCAGTTATATCACGGCCTTTTCTGGGCAAGTTAACAGTACCACTGGTCCACGTATCCTGACACCAGACAGTCAGTCGTTATGCTCATCCCGCAACCCTGAGCGCCAATGAGAGCAGCCATTACTAACATTTTTAAAGTCTTTGGTATGACCTGGCCGGGAATCAAACCCGCGAACTCCCGCACCCGAAGCGGACGCTCTACCACACACCACCTAGGAGGACGCTCTACCACACACCACCTAGGCGGTATAAACGTGGCTTATACATAACGCAAACAAAATAAATTGCCGGGCCCCGTTTGCTCAGTCGATAGCGACGCAGGCTCTCAATCAAGGGGTTATGAGTTAAAACACCAGATCGGCCAACATTCTTTCCGACGTTTGTTAACAGTCAATGAGACAAGTTTCATTCGTCTTTTACCGATGGGCTAACAGTCTATGTGGAAAATCAGTCAGTAAAGCGTTGAAAGCTTGCTATGGATGGAATAGCCACGACATATACCTGTAATATGAACTGGCTTGGTGGCCGTGACGACTAAAAATGTTGAAACTAGTATTAAGCTCCAAATCAATGAATCAATCGAGCAAGCTAAAGTAAATTACAAACAACAATGAGACAAATGGAAGACAGTGGTGCAGAGGTAGAGCGTCGGCCTCTCGTATCAAAGGTCCCTGGTTCGAGTCCCGTGATGAGCGGGTCATGACTTTGGGATTGTTCCACACAAACGGCGCGAGTACTGGTTAAGTCTCCAGGAAGCAGACATCGAGAGTGATTAATCTAAGCCAAAGGCTTGTTTCGCAATCGATGTAAAATAAATAAGTTTAAACTAGACAAATGGAATAACATAACAGCGCTGCTCCAGGAAAACCAACATGAGCGGATTTATTTTATGCGAGTAACCATGTTAAAGGATCCAAAAAAGAAACAGTTTTACAAGACAATCTTGAAACCATCTGACTAATTGGCGAACAGTGCAGAGCCAGATCAGACTGCGCGGATGCGCTGGCTGATCTGGATCTACACTGGTCGAAAATGTCTTACGGTTTGTTCTCGCAGAGCGCCGTTAAAAAATAAATACAAACCTGTGCAAGTGATCCATTCTCCACGTCATAGTGGGTGTATCCCGGTCGACTCTCCAGCGACCCGACATCCTGACATAAAAACGTGTCGAACATTTCACACACATTCATACCAAAGTTGAACGACAAGCAGTTGTATCGAACACACGTCCTCAAACAGTGTATTTTTATATCACTTTGAACGGTTAAGAACGGGCTGGCATTGAGCCCAACGTCAGGTATTGGTAGAGCACGAGCGAGTGTTTCTTTCGTGGTGGACGCCAATACCGACGTTCGAAGACACGATACCAGTATTAAACATACCACGATGTAATTCCACAAACGAGTCATCGCGCTGTCGTGTCCTGAATACATCAGCAAACTTATAGGAGTAGTGTAACTATTATTTCTATAACAACAACAAAATAAAAACTATCAATATCTTTTGATAACCCACTAACATATGAGCTGTTCCATGAGGAAAAAAAAAACCATTATGGACTCTGTGTAATTATATCGATTCAGATCAGCCTGCGCAGTCCGCGCGGGCTAATCCGGGCCGACACATTCCGTCCCAGGGGGATAGATGTATAGAGTAATGATTCCTGAAACAGAAAATCCACATGAGGCGAAAAGTGTCTGACCGGGTTATCCTGCGCAGCATGCTTAGGCTGATCCGGATAGATACTTTACGCACTTCTAGTTCACAACAGGGACACTATATTACAGTAATATAGTGTCCCTGTTCACAATGATGGTTTTCTTGTGGGGCGGCTCATATTTCAATTATTTGAGCGGCGCTCTGCGAAAAGTTTGTTTCACCGGAGCATCGCTCGTATGATTTTCCCATCTTAAAGTTACATTTTTATAGACTTTTATAAAAGAAAAAATCAAATAATTATTATTTCACCTAAGAAACCTTTTAAAAAGAGTTGGTGTTTGATTATAAGTAAACTATACTAGAAGCAAGCTTTCATATTTAAATTATTTAAATAAAATAGGTTTCTCATGCTCGGTAGGTACCTATTAAGGAAATGCGAGAAATAACGGGAACGAATCGGATTTTCTCGATTTTTGAATTGGTTACTGTCAAATTTACAATTTAGATCATTTTTCTAAGACACATTTTTCGGAATTGTATGCGTGTATACCTAGAGGTATTGTTTAAAACTTTAATAATTTAGACACACTTAACATGTATTTATCTTTATTGAAATATTATATCCATTGAAGCGGTACTCAAGGAAACCCAAGCTAAACACAATTATTAAAAATGTGGAAACAGATCTGCATGCGTATACCAGCTACAGGATCTAAATGAATATACTGCATTACAGAAGTTATTGGCCAGGTCAGGCTCCGTGGATGCGTTGGTTTATCCGGACCTACACCGATCGTAAATGCCAGTCGGTTGGATTTTCTCCGAACGCCGCTCATATATAACAATATAGCCACTTAATATTTTAATTGCTCGCCAAATAGTTAACTCTGCACGGCGGTAAAAAAATTCAGTTCATGTCATACACGCTTATTTTAACTCCAATTGATCATACTAATACACTACTTTCTCAAGCAAACCATATTTATAACACGAAATTATACCATATTTAAAACACGAAATTATACCATATTTACAAGACGAAATTATACCATATTTATAGCACTAAATTAAACCATATTTATAACACGAAATTATTGCTATCACTGAATAGGGAACTACTACTCATCATTTCCAGGTAACATATTTGTATATCACACATAAAAGAATGCCGGGAAGCTAAGATTAATGGAAATGTAATTTAACAGTTGATATGTCATTTATAAAAATACAGCGGTCTGCTGTGCAAACATCACAGATAGAGAGATATTTCTTTTACGCATGGAAATCGTTTAATATTTTACCAACATTTGGAAATATGTTTTGAAAAATATAAAAAGGCCATTTTGGAACAAAATTTCCCTTTTTTCAACAGTGTTTTAAAGCCGTCTGCTGCAAAGATGTCAACAGTGTTTTGTTTTTTTAAATAGTGAAATGGTTATTAATTACAGGTGGGTGTTAGGGAAAGTCACCTTTGATGTTCGCCACTAATCTCTCAATATATAATTAATTCATTATCTTTCCGTGTACTCAATTTCACAACACTGACCTGGAAACGCCATATAGCGTCCGCAACAAAACGAAACGTTCTCTGTGCACGGAAATGAACGCCATGCTCCAAATAAGGCTTCTGATTGGTCAATTAGGTGAACGAATTTGCTTCTGACCAATCGGATACTTGAACACAAATTCTGAGCACAGAAGATCAACCGTGCTCCGGGAAAGTCAAACGTAGTACCTTTGTAACAAATATAGATAAAGATCTGATCTCATTTTCATGCAATTCGATCTGAATGCACATTTTTTTATTTTTTTTATTAATTATAGTCTCAGTTCTTGTATACATGACAATATAAGAAAATTAAGCACAGAAAAATAATAAATATACATAAACCGTTGACGAGGCGTATAAAATAAGAATTTACTTGAAAACTTATGCTATTAAATGTGGGAACGGCGAGCAATCAGACTAATCGTCGCAGATGCGCTTGCCGATTGGAATCGACACGGGTCGTTAATGCACTATGGTTTGTTTTCGCACATAATGGGTTATTCTTTTCCGGTTATGGAAAATGTCCCGATATGTTTTACATACAGACGCTTTCTGACGCCTCTGCAGCAAGCGGCTTCGTAAAACAGTGTGGCAAAAAATGAAATTGCTCATAATGAGCAATTTCTCTATTCGCCACACTGTTTTGAACTCAATTTTTCGCGTGTTTGCAAATATGTTTTCAAAGTCGTCTGTTGCAGATTTGTTGTATGTGAGAAAGGGTTGACATTTGGTCTACTTTAGACCTATAACATGACTCAGTTTCTATCATATCAGTCTATCCGTCGGAAAAGGTTCTGAACAGTTTAAGTTAAAATCAGCCTATACGTCTACTCCATCTTATCACAATCTACACCAGTTGGCAAAAGTTTCCTAACATGCTCGTGCGTGTAAAACCATGAACCGTCCAGCCATTCAAGAAACTGTAGGGATGTATAGGCTGGTCTGGATATACACTGTTCACAATAGCAAACTTGTACCTTTCCCCATTGATGGGCTTTCATAGTCATGTGATTAGAGCATTTTACTATTATTGGATATTTGAAGATAACAATAATTGCGTATTTGTTGAAAACAATTTATCTAGCATATTTGCAAATAGATTGTTGGCATTTCACTTTTCTGCATGACAACTCCATTAATTTAAACAAGTACGTGGAGTGACATCATTTCTAATTAAGAAACCGGAAATGATCCATTCGGCAATTTAATATAAATTCCATTAAGGATGAATATAAAGCTTCCAATTTGCTCTGACACAAAATTACGCTGTACAAATTGATCTTTTTTTCACATTGGAATACTTTTCTGGTAATACAATTATATCTACAGAAGTCAATATTGACATAACTAAACGCGACTTTAGTTTTATCTTATTTATTTTAAGCTTTAAGCTTATATTAATCACGCTCGATGTTTGCTTCTTAGAGACATAACCAGTACTCGCGCCGTTTGCATGGAGTTAAAAACATTTTGGCAAACTTAAAAATTTCCCATTTTTAGCAATTTCTCCTGTTGACACAATATTTAAAAAGTCGTCGGCAAGTGGGAAAGTGTAAATCTAACAACAGTAACGAATCATTTTATGATCGACTTTTAACAATTCACATTTGCAAACAATGTAAACGAAGATCAGCCCGTACATCCATGGAGTCTTTTCTTGTATTACATTGATCGCTTGTCATTGACCCATATTAACCCTTTCCCGCATATAATAAATATGCAGCAAGGCAAGCTTGCCCAATATTTGATGGAGATAAATGTTCTGATAAACTTTCATGAAGATCTGATGCAAAATGTAGCCTATAGAGTGTTAACAAGGGAAAATGTTGACGATGCACGACAGCCGTATTTCCGTATTTTTCATTGCAAGGATTTTCTCAAAAGGTTTTTGAGCTACCCGCTTTCAAGCTACTCGTTTTCCATATATTCAAAAGAAACATTTAAGATCCTTATGTCTAACTTAAATTTCTAAATTATGTATACAACGTCATTGATTACAACTTTACATTGTGTACGTTTACTTTGTATGATGTGCATACTGTTTAGCTTGTTGTGAAACGTATTTAACTGATCCCTGGACAATCAAGAAAAAAATGTACATTTTGAAAAAAACAGAGGGCAGCACAAACATTTTTACAAATTTGCACCTCCTGAAAGCTGGGCATGACCATAAACGGAGGTATTCAGCATAGCTGAATCCCCCGCATAAAAATTGACTGCTCGTCTTGGCGCTCATGTTTCCGAGGTTAGCATTACGACTGACTGGTTGGTGTAAGGTTAAATGGACCAGCAGAACTGCTCCTCTTGGCGCTCATGTTTCCGAGGTTAGCATTACGACTGACTGGTTGGTGTAAGGTTAAATGGACCAGTAGAACTGCTCCTCTTGGCGCTCAGGGTTGCGGGGTTAGCATTACGACTGACTGGCTGGTGTAAGGTTAAATGGACCAGTAGAACTGCTCTTCTTGGCGCTCAGGGTTGCGTGGTTAGCATTACGACTGACTGGTTGGTGTAAGGTTAAATGGACCAGTAGAACTGCTCTTCTTGGCGCTCAGGGTTGCGTGGTTAGCATTACGACTGACTGGTTGGTGTAAGGTTAAATGGACCAGTAGATCAGCCCTTCTTGGCGTTCGTGTTTGCGTGGTTAGCATTACGACTGACTGGTTGGTGTAAGGTTAAATGGACCAGTAGACCTGCTCTTCTTGGCGCTCGTGTTTGCGGGGTTAGCATTACGACTGACTGGCTGGTGTAAGGTTAAATGGACCAGTAGAACTGCTCTTCTTGGCGCTCATGTTTGCGGGGTTAGCATTACGACTGACTGGTTGGTGTAAGGTTAAATGGACCAGTAGAACAGCCCTTCTTGGCGTTCGTGTTTGCGTGGTTAGCATTACGACTGACTGGTTGGTGTAAGGTTAAATGGACCAGTAGAACAGCCCTTCTTGGCGTTCGTGTTTGCGAGGTTAGCATTACGACTGACTGGTTGGTGTAAGGTTAAATGGACCAGTAGAACTGCCCTCCTTGGCGCTCGTGTTTGCGAGGTTAGCATTACGACTGACTGGCTGGTGTAAGGTTAACTGGACCAGTAGAACAGCCCTTCTTGGCGCTCATGGTTGCGGGGTTAGCATTACGACTGACTGGTTGGTGTAAGGTTAAATGGACCAGAAGTACGGTTAACACTTTCAGCGCCAAAGGCAATATTGAGCTTTTTGCAAACAATACAGATTCAGGAGAGTCAGCTCGTAACGAGCTATATTATATACTCAATTATAAAATATAGAGATTTCCCAACTTGAGAAAACCTATAACATGCTTTTTGTCTACTGAGCAATATCGCCAATTGTGCGATATAGCTCACTAGCCGGATTTTCGGAACTACTTTTTTTTAATCTCTAATTTAAACACTTTTAAGCTCCGTTTTCACTACTTAACACTTTATTTCCATGATGAACAGTTAAATAATCCACAATTGCACTTTTAAATCCTCAAATAAGAGCTTGAATCGACATGACACATTTATTTCAATCAATGTACACAATTGTCGGTGCGCGCGTAGTGACGTCACTGCAAAACTGGCAGATTACGTCATTCAGATCTCTCCGCTTCTGAGCTAAAAATAATTGAGCTATAAACGAAAATTTTCGCCGAGTATATAATATATAGTTTAATAAACATTGTTTTCATGATTTGGGAATTAAATCCCTCGCGAACGAGATTCTTGCATATAAAAACTCGTGCGCTGGCGCACTCGTTTTTATATCGCAAGAATCTCTTCCCCTTTGGATTTAAATCCCGTATCATGAAAACAATGTTAATTAAACTCTATGTCTCACCTGAAACCTGCATTGTTTCGCTGTGATTTATAAAGATATTACAACAATCCTATTACATTAAAATAGAGTCGTCCGAGTTTGAATATGGAAGAGTCTACGTTAAACAATTCGGCGCTGAAAGGGTTAACGCCGTGACATAACAGATATATTGTTTTAAGCGGCGTAAAACACCGAACACACCTGTATACAGGAATACAGCAGGACAAGGCTTTAACCCTTTCCCTCATACGACAATTCTGCAGCAGACGACTTTGAACGTATTTTGCCAAAACATAGAAAATCTACATAATTGAATGGATAACCTATGACAAAAAGTGGAAAACATTGTGGCAATAGGAGAAATTGCACGTTTTGTGCAATTTCTTCTTTTGTCACTATGTTTTCAAAAAGCCGTCTGCTGCAGAGGCGTCAGAAAGCGTCTAAATGAGGGAAAGGGTTAATTACCTGACTATCCAATTTCGATTATTAATTACTACACGGCAATGAGATTGATCCCGTCGAGATATTCGTGCCAATGACCTGCCATCCCTTGTTACTGAAACAGACAACTTTTTAAAACAAGCGGGCGTAGCTGCAAACGAATTTCTGGAAACAGTGTGGGAAAAAGTAAAATAAAAAAAATCCGGTCTTTGATAAATTCATATTTTAATAATCGACTTTTCATTCAGATGTTTTATTCAGCAATTTTCTCTTTAGTTAGTTGAACTTATTTATTTAACCTCGAATGCGAAACAAGCTTTCAGCTTATATTAATAATCACGCCTGGAGACTTAACCGGACTCGCGCCGCTTGTGTGGAAAAACCCGCAAATCATTTTCTCTTTCAAGAGTTAATGAAATATTAATTGCAAGCTCAGACAAAACGATAATATACTCCTATGAGGGCCGATTGAAGGATTCCAATTAGCCTCGACTTTTAACTCGTACCCACCTCCAGGTCATAACAAAGACTGGTAGTAATGGCTGTCATCCTTGGCACTCGGGGTTGCGGAGATAGCATTACGACCGACTGGCTGGTGTCAGGATAAATGGACAAGTAGTACTGGAAACTTACATAGGTAATGCCGTGATATAACTGATACATTGTTGAAAGCGTCGTAAAACATCAAACAATCAATCATTCAAATGAAATCGTGCCATACCTTTAAAAGAAGGTCAGCGTGGGTTCTCTCTATTTAAAAGATTCATAGATATGCTGGTTGTTTTCATCGAGATAATTGAGCCGTCCAGCGAGAAAACCAACATTGTGGACTCTGCGTAAAGTATCGACCCGGATCAGCGTAAGCATGCCGCGCATGCTTACCCGGATAGACGTTTTTCGCTTCATGTGGAATTTCTGTTTCACGAATCATTACTCTATACATGTATCCCACTGAGACAGAATGTGTCGGCCCAGATCAGTCTGAGCGGACTGCGCAGGCTCATCTGGGTCGATACATTACGCTGAGGCCATAATGTTGGTTTTCTCGCGGGACGGCTCAATGATATAGATACACCAATGTTACTAATCCGTGTATTGAGATGATATATAACTGACATCAATCACCCCCAATGAATACATGTACTTCGTAACTCAATTGGAAAATGTAATCAATTTGATCCATTCAATGTGTTAAGAGTCAAACCAAGTTAACTCTTTCGCCGCCAAAAGTACATCTTTTTCAAAATATTAATATCCTATTAATAAATAACACATTTTGCAATTACTCATCCGATTTGCTTTTAATTGTGAGAATCGATCTTTTTTAACCCTTTCCCTCATACGACAATTCTGCAGCAGACGACTTTGAACATATTTTGTCAAAAAGTAGAAAATCTCTATAATTGAATGGATAACCTATGACTAAAAGTGGAAAACATTGTGTCAAAAGGAGAAATTGCTCGTTTTGAGCAATTTCTTCTTTTGTCACTATGTTTTCAAAAAGCCGTCTGCAGCAGAGGCGTCAGAAAGAGTCTATATGAGGGAAAGGGTTAACCCGTCCATGGGTAAAGTGTACAAGTTGACGTTTACAAACAGTGTACGTTCAGGTCAGCCTGTATACATCCGCTCCGTCTTGTCAGAATATAGACACATTGAATGAGAGAAGCTTTTATCAAGCTAGTATAAGATGACGGGCTCATCTGTGCAGAGAATGCTTTGAAAGTATCTTTATGTATGTCAATGCAAATATGTAAAGTTCATGTCCTCTCAATACGTCGAACATATGTGTACGTCGGATTTTATTATGAAAAGTTAAAAACATCTGAATTTCCGAAATTTCTGATATGTTTTCCAATAATATAAATTCTTTGCAAACACGCAGGTGTTCGTCGAAGTAAGCTATTTATTTAAAACAAACATCACAAGAGCAAATAACTAACTTTTCTAAATCAATGTGACTTCAATAATCACGGAAGTGAACTACTTCCGTAGCGATCAGTCCTAAAGGGGGATAAACACTGATGCGTCATTGAGGGAACTCTGGTTATTTAACAATAACGCAGTTATCTAACAGTAATACCCAAACTTAAGTCTTAACGTCTTAATGGGTTTTTAGCCTGGGGCTTTAGCCCCTGGTCATAGTAGTAATACCATTTGCTGTTAGCACCAAACATGCCAATTGCTGTCAGCACCAAACAACGCGAGCTAAAATGCGCGAGGAAAATAGTTCATCATGGATTCAACAAAACTGCATTTAAAAGGTTAGGATCTCCCCCATAAATATCATTTTAATGTTGTTAGAACATCAGTGACAAACTTAAGGTGTGAGTACTCCAATATAAGTTTAAGAAATGTTTTAGAAATTAATGCGCCGAGAGGTCATATATGGACGCTTGTTAACATTATTAACATTCGCGAAGAGGAACGGAAAAAAAGAAAGAAGTCACGTGAAATATACAGCGGCGGATTAACCGGGGGGGGGGGGGGGCGTAGGGCCCGTGCGTCGAAAATTCAATGGTAAACAAAGAAAAGGCGTGACAAATGTAGTGGCGGATTTAGCGGGGGCCCATAGGACCCGTGCTCGACACCCCACCCCACGAAAGAAGTCACGGGAAATATACAGTGGCGGATTAACCGGGGGCCGTAGGACCCGTGCGACGAAAAAGTAATGGTAAACAAAGAAAAAGCGTGGCAAATATAGTGGCTGGTTTAGCGGGGGCCCTGCCGGACTCCCCCCACCCCACGACACCCCGACCCGGTCGGGCATCATATATATATGGCGACCACCGGGCCAAATTCGCCGCCCAGAGCCAGGCCGGACATCGGGCATACATTGACCGGTGAAAGGCGGCGTCTGGCCGACCATCCAATGTGTCTCGCAGGTTATAAAAGCCGGGTCATCGCATCATTAATCAGATTTCAGTCGCGCTCTTCACAGAAGGTAGCAATTTAACACACAGTTTATCACAAAAGTGTCAGAGTAACAGTACTACAAGATGCCCTATAAAAGAAGGGAGGACTGAAGGAGAAGGAGAGGGCATTACCCACAAGAGAGGGAGAGTGGCAGTAAAGGGAATGAGACCTCTCCTCTTTAGCCACCAATGCACTAATAACTAAGTTGTAGAGGTAGCGTGCACACGCAAACCTCTCCCTCAATCATGCTGTGTAGGTGCCCGCTAGTGCTGTGAAGGTATAAATGGCATTTTCGTTAGAATGCTTGTCTTAATGATATCTAAGTCAAGTTCGAATATGGGTCATATTGGGTCAGAAACTAGGTCACTAGGCCAAATTGAAGGGAAATCTTGTTAACATAATGGAGGCTGCATTTTTAACTTGAGCATGTTGTAACTGTATCAGAATGTTTGTCTTGATGATATGTAGGCCAAGTTTGAATATTGGTCATGTCTGTTAAAAAACTAGTTCACTAGGCCAAATTGAAGGAAAATCTTGTCAACACTGTAGAGGCCACGTTTTTTTAAAATGTTGTCAGAATGTTTATCTTAATGATATCTGGTCCATGTTCGAATAAGGGTCATATCGGGTAAACAAAAATAGGTCACTAGGCCAAATGAAGGAAAATCTCGATAACACACTGGATGTTGCATTTTGAATCCTTATCAGAATAATTGTCTTGATGAGTTTTGCATATTTCAAACACTTTCTCCCAGTCAAGTACATGGTTTAGAGAACTATTTCAACTTGATGGAATGCGATTTAACATTGACATATTTCTCAATATAATAATGCAGAAACTTCAAAATATTCTGCCTAAACCTGCTGTCAAATTTCCCTTTGATTCTTCATGTCTTAAATGTGTATACTTGTGAGCTCTTGCACTCAGGTGAGCGATATAGTGTCAACAAGGTCCTTCTGTTTTTAAATTGGCAGTTTAATAACATTTACTATTTTTGACATGATCTTTCAACTTCTTGACAATAAATACATAAACATAAGCTGCAATTGCTATTTCCTTTCACATTTCCCCTACTTCTCCAACCTTCCAGCAGCCCCCAGGCCGTCAGCACTGCAGTGCTTTGATTATTATTTTAAAGAAGACAATACTTGAATAGCCACATACTGCTAGTGTTTACGATTTATTGACCGGTTTGATGACTGTCGATTCCATGTGACTTTTGTATAGTGTAATGTTCCATGTGTCGAATGTTTTTGTTTCATGAAACTCGATGAACTTGAATAGTAGTTTGGAGTACCGTCCCCTTATCACTGCGTATACTGTCAAAGGAAAGACGGGAACCAGACTACATGAATGGTTCAACAGAGCTCAAGGAAACCCAATTGAAGAAAAGGATTTCATTGCGCGTAGTTGTAATCTGGCACAAAACAGCATTTTTGTCAGGTGTTTCATGTTACTTTTCATGAAACTAATAAGCGAATATTGCGGAACCAGTTAATTTCTCATGGACCCGCGTAATTTACTCGAAAACATGTCATCTTTAGATCTTTATTTGGTATACAATCGAAAGCAGGACTATCATTAGTTCAGTATAATCTTACTTATTTTATATCGATTGCAAAACAAGCTTTCAGCTGACATTAATCATGCTCGATGTCTGCTTCCTGGAGACTAAAGTAGTACTAGCGCCGTTTGTGTAATTTCTTTTTTATTTTTGTTTTCCATTAATCGTTTCAATGCTGAATCTATAAAAAGTACTTGACCAGCTTTGCATTTTGGAAGAGCCCATGCACAGCCATTCCTAGGAGTGAGTATCAAACATGTTAAGTTGAGCACTATACTAGTGTCTGAGACAGAGGTCCAGATAAGAAGGAATACACTTGTATCTGTTTACAACAATATCTCTCTTACTCATTGTGTGTATACCACGTGACTTTTGACGTCATATTTGCATGGTCGGACAGCAATAATCGCTCTTGATAAGAATGTAAAACCAATGGTAACTTCTTTATTTCTTCACTCTTTTTAATGAGACATGGCACAGTCTACGCCGCTTACAATGTCCTATCTCCGGTTATTTTTTACAGGAGTTTGATTGGTGGTCTACTACGGTTTTTTCAAACACTTCGAAGAATCTGTTCTCAAAATCCAGTTTTGATAATGCTCCGGCTGTCGGCGATATTAATAAATTGTGAGGAAAGGTTCATCGAAGAGTTTAAAGAAACTAAACCACTAATCAAACTCCGTTGAAAAACCGGAGATAGGGCTCTGTAAGCGGCGTAGATTGCGCCATGTCTCATTAAAAAGAGTGAAGAAATAAAGAAGTTACCATTGGTTTTACATTCTTTTAAGTACATTGAGTGTCATATAAGGATACTCACTCTAGCTAGAGCTCCAGTTGTCCAGATAAGGAGGGGTATACAGCTCTTAACCCTTCACTATCTCTCTTATTATTCAACCAAACCCTATGATGTGGGTACTCATAAGAATCTTCTCATTAAGACGATTCTTTTGCGTACCCACAATAAAGGGTTAAAGGGTCATATAAGGATGTTAGGACATGCAAAACACCCCTTATCTAGAGCTTAAGTGACAAAGGCTTCATATAATCGGTTCCAGCTCTCAAAGGGTTAAAGAGCGACGAGTCAAATTGGAGTTTATAAGTGTAGTGTGATGTAAAGTTTGTCATGCAAGATGATCCACTTACTATATCTTTATGATCAATCTGATTCTCTCCTTTGCACCAAATGTTTTCTTTTGATAAACTTCAAGAAATGTTACGTTTCATTCCACGTTGCAAATGCCCTTTTTATTGGGGCGAATAAAAGAATAGCAAAGCATGTCATAGGTTAATCTTTTAACTCAACACAGAACGCTGGCTGTTTACAATGAATGAATGCTTTTACAGCAGTCAGGAAATTGTTTCCGTCAATATTGTTTTGATGAGTGGTTTTTGAGATTTTTTGATCGAATGGTGACGTAAAACCGAATGTCAGGCGTTGAATTCATTTCCGCCAGAAATTAATCAGGTTTTTCGCGCGCTGCAGGAGTCCGTTTTTATCTATTTCTATGATGAATTTATGGGTATACGATTGATTTTCATTTTTTTTATTGATAACAACTGCATGAAATGCAGGGGCGTAGCTTGGTAATAATCAATGTGTAGGCCGTCTCGTGAGAAAATTAACATTGTGGACTCTGCGTAAAGTATCGACCCGGATCAGCCTAAGCATGCCACATAGGCGTACCCGGATATACACTTTTCGCCTTCTGTGGATTTTCTGTTTCAGGAATCACTACTCTATCTACCCCCCCCCCCCCCGCTTTAGACGGAATGTGTCGGCCTGATCAGTCTGCACGGACAGCGCAGGCTGATCTGGTCGATACATTACGCAGATGTGTATCGCCGCAGCTGCATTTTGGGGCATTTTTAGAAAACATGTGTAGGCACGTGCCTACAGTGCCTAAAGGGAGCTACGCCCCTGAAACATGTTGTCCTTAAACATGAGTCGAACTGGTGCTGTACATTTACACCCTGGGCCTGTCGGTGTCGGCTTTAAACATTTGGGCTGATCCGTTTCACTGCCTGTTTACAAGAGCATCGTGAGAACCTGTATCGCTCACCTGAGAATGCGATCTAAAGGAAAAGATTTATATTTACTTGACATTAAATTATTGATATTATCAATGCAACGTAACGCTTTATCTTGTTAAGAACATCTGAATTATAAATGCAACATGTCTTAATCCCTTGGAACCATGCTGCCACATCATCTCGAAAGAAGACATGCACTTTGAAAGTTCTTTGTCCTTTTACACCTTTTCTAAGGTTTTTCAAAATTTCGTAAGGCGTAAACAATTTTTGTTAACAAAGAGACCGGTTTCAATCCCCGACCGGGTCATACCAACGACTTATAAAAAGGTAGCAATGGCTTCCCGCCTTGGCGCTCAGGGTTGCGTGGATAGCAGTACGTGACTGATGTACATATATGCAGGAATGTAGAGTATACAGTTCTAGATTCCCGATATGTGTCACAAATCAGTTTACTGGTTGTATTGATGTTTCGCCGAGGAAACTCCATAATCTAGCTAAATTTTGAAAGCCGCATGTTAAAAGCAGTGTGAAAAGCCATTCAAGTAAGCAAACAGACACACAGAACCTTCTGGATTTGATTGAAAATGTAAGAAGAAATTCAAACATCTACAAAATTAACCCTTTTCCACCATAAACAGTCGCTTGTTAACGCCTCTGCAGCAGACGACCATTGAAAACAATATGTCTGCTGCAGATTTGTTGTATGTTGGCAAGGGTATATAAGTACAGTAAAACTTCTGTGGCTCGAACACCATGGAAAACTCGAACTCGTCTCTCGGTCCCGAACCAAATCTTATATAATCCCGTTGTTCTACTGCGGACAGCTCGAACACCATGGACAACTCGAACACGTCTCTCGGTCCCGAACCAAACCTTATATAATCCCGTTGTTCTACTGCGGACAGCTCGCACACCTTCTCTTTCGAACTCTAGAACTAAATGCATGGTCCCTTTAACTTTTCCCCTCATATAGACGCTTTCTGACGCCTCTGCAGCAGACGGCTTTTTGAAAACAAAGTGACAAAAGAAGAAATTGCTCAAAACGAGCAATTTCTCCTTTTGCCACAATGTTTTCCACTTTTAGTCATAGGTTATGACAAAATATGTTCAAAGTCGTCTGCTGCAGAATTGTCGTATGAGGGAAAGGGTTAAGCGTTATTACAGTACATAGGACACATGGATAAGTCGAACAGTAAATTGTCATCTTAATTCAATCGACTGTTTTTCATACCTTCATTTAATCTCGTTAGCTGTTTGTTTGGTTATTAAGGCGATGCGTTTCTTTCTATCACAATGGCGTTTCAGTGATGTGTTTGTTCTTTAAATAAATCTCTGTTTAAGATCGATTTCAAAAACACACCTCCCGTCAGACCGCATAAACGATTTCTTTGGAAAATTACTAAATACGTCGTGTGGCTGTCGCAATAATAAAGGTTTATTGTTTCGTAAAGAAACAAATAAAACATTTTATAGTGATTTTTAGCAAAAGTCCCATAGAAAACAGAGCAATTCAGAGCAATTCATACTGTCGCATGTGGCAGCTTAATTGTTCTATTTTTAAATGCTGTAAGTAAGCTTTATGTTGCTAGTATGCAATGATAAAAGCAGCATTGAGATAAACAATAAGCGTTTCTTATTTTTATTGTTTTTTGTTGATTGGTACATGTACACATTGTTTTAAATAAGAATGCAGAAATAATACTGTAGATTACTTGTATTTGCTTTTTTTAAAAGTACTTAATCTCTACGTCATAAATGAGTTTATGATCAAAAGAACACACACTGGTATTATAACGTATGCGTTTTTATAACACAAACTACATGAATACAGTCAGAGTCTACAATGTTGATTATCTCACGAGACGGCCTACACATTGATTATTTCCAAGCTACGCCCCTGTTCTCCGTCGGCGTAACGTCCAGATTTGAATGCCTCGAACTATGGATAGGTAAAAGCATTTATTGTGGCATAGCGAGCCAATATACTACAAATCTGCAGGACTTTGAAATAATAAAGGAATGGAACTTCTCTACAAATGAAAGTATAATTTATTGATTATAGTTGAAAACATTGTAGCAAAACGAAAAAAAAAAAATGCTCATTATGACCAATATCTCCCTTTGTCACAAAGTTTTCAAAAGTGGTCTGCTGCAAACGTGAAAGTTGAAAATCATCCTTTCGTAATGTGTATAAACGACGTTTAGCAGCTTGGAATCAGATACTGCTTTTGCGTACAGTGAATACTCAGGTGAGCCTGTACAACCACATTCTCACCAAAGACTTCACTGTCCATCTACATGTAATTTAGTCCTGGATGCATATTATGACCAAAACAAAATTCTGAAATCGTAGTCAAAACTCTTTCCGACGTATGCCAAAGGGCAATGTGACAAGCTTCATTCGTCCAACAACAATGGTCTGATAGTCGGTGTGGAAAAGCAGCCAGTAGTTTGGAAAGACTGCTGTGTGGAGTACCGGTGAGAGCAAGCCCGGAAACACATGGGTAGGTGAACTGGCCGCCGTGAAATGACTGAAAGATTATCGAAAAACGGCGTTAAACCCAAATCTAGCATCTACGCAACCTTGTGGTTCCCTCACCAGTTGACAGAACGCGGGTGCACTTGTACTCTAAATAATTCTAGTAATGCATTAAAGCCATTTAAAAATGGAATATGTAGATGGAAACCAAGGAGTTATGCGAAGCAACCAGAACAATTAACATGTTGTTTTTAGTTTTGATTTATTTCCCTTCTTTTGTTTGTAATGTTTTTGAACTTTGAATTTTGTCTGAAGAATATTATTCCATAGTATGTAAAAGATTCATTTAAATTATAGTGTATATGAAGATGGTGATCAGATATAGTACATGCCCAAATTACATTTTTTAGACACGACCCTTTCAACAAAGCCTATGCTTATAATGTCTATCTTAAATCTATGTCTCATGATCATAAATGTTTGCTTCTTGTTTTCAAGTGTAGATTGGATACTTATTTGTGGCAAAACAACCTGCCGCGATTGATATTTTACAAAGACGCCAAATATTATTAACTTAATAACAGCTTTTGTATCAATAGTTTTTCTTTTTTAATTTTTCATTGTCATGACGTTATATCGAGGGCTTGGCGTCAAAATGGTTGTAACTAAAATTGGTATTTTTTTACCAAGGTTATTTACCTCGTCATAAAGTCTTTATAAGCGTTACATCATTTTTCTTGGTAAACAATGCAAATTTAGGTGCCATTGCTCGTTCTGAGCAATGGCACCTAAATTTGCATTGTTTACAAAAGGGTCAAAATTGCCCCTAATCCAGGGTTTTCAAAATAGGTTTTGAGTTACAACCGTTTCACGCCAAGCCCTCGATATATGTATTATTAGTCGCCGGGCAGAAGCCCGCGACTTCTATTTTTAATAGGTTTTCGGAAATCACATGGGAGGGCGGCTTATTATTAGAAAGAAACAAATCTAGATGATTTGAACATATTACAATTGTGGTTGTTTACGAACACTAATAAATGACACATCTAGAATTAAATAAATATTCCGATTTTTTAATGTTTGCATTTTTTTTATTTCACTCGCATTTAAGTTTTATGTCTTATTTACGAAGACAAAAGTGGTCCCTTCAAGACGTGAACCAACACCCCCTAATGCAGACTCTTATGTGTCATCATTGAGGTCAATTTCGGATTCTCCTTTTAATAGCAATTTTAACTTACTAAATGTTGTTTTCATGTTCAAAGAGATGTCTTGATTTGTGTAGAATTCATTTAATAATGTTAATCCATGAATATCTAAAGTAGGAACTGTTTCTAAGCTAAAGATAGACCCTATTCTGTTGTGTAGTTTCGTGACCTTTAACATCGATTTTCGCGCATGCGCATTTCGATATGAAAAAGCGAGTGATATTATTTTATTTTAGACAAGTACAAGACGAATGTTTGACGCAAAGCGTCAAAGAGAAGCCGCAATATTTCGTTGTACATGTAGAAATAAGAAAAAAAGAACATTTTTAAATCCACAAACAATAGAACAATTTAAACTGTAGACGGTAATGCTGATATATTTCTCCTTTTGAAGACTTTTGTTTTCTTCAAATTACCTCCCTTTAAAGCAATACCAGGATATTTACCTTGTGATTCGAATAAGATTGACAAACATTGAAATTATATGAATGAATACTATTATTTAAATTAGTAACAACAGTAAAATTAAATTTAAGCCAAGATAAATGTGTACACATTTCGTTAATTTTTTATAGATACCCTAATGTATAGGTATGAATATAAAATTTATAAGCAAATGTTTGAATAGACTAAGGAAAGTCAAGAATACATAAATAAATCAATGCAGTCTTTTCCGGCGACATTGATGCCTTGCATCAACTTTCTCTTGTACGTCATCTTTAATAACTTTGCTTTTCCTAGATCAAAAGCGTACGAAATCTGATCTCATTACTACGGAAACGTATATTGACCCCCCTTATATATACCAAAATAATACAAAAATGAAGGTTTTATCGTGAGTTATATATGAATATTACAAAAATGCATGTTTTACGTGATTATAAATATGTATCACATATAACTTATCTTATTTCTTTTTTATATATATTTGCAACTAAAAAGATTATTCATGTTATATATCAAAATAATACAAAAATGAAGGTTTTATCGTGAGTTATATATTAATATTACAACAATCCATGTAATACTTTTTTACACTGTTTTTTAAATACAAGATAAGCAATGATATAACAATATTTATTCGTTCTTATACATAAATATAATATATCTTGGTTCTTGATAAAAAAGGCAAACTAGCATAAAATGATACTCGTCTTTGAATTGCATAGAGTATATTTCCTACCTTTACTATGTCTGAAAGTCTCAATAAATAATTATAAAACTAATATATATGTATATATAGTAGTAGTAGTAGTAGTAGTAGTAGTTTTATATTTTATTTAAGTGACACGTAATACAAGTTATACATACAATATAATAATACAACAGTATAACATTCACATTTGTTAGTAATAATTGTACATATTGGGCGTATTACCCAGCCATACAAATGGCTTATGAGTCACTAGACATCAATCAATATAAGTACTAATAAGAAGTGTTAATAAATGATAATAAATGATAATAATGATAATTAAATGATAATAAATGATAATAAATGATAATATGATATTATGAATAGTTATTAAACATGATTAAATGGAGTAAACTATTTCAGATCTTTTTAAATAACAATTTTGTATATATATAGCAGATTTCTTAATAAGTCTTTTATCTGTCAACATGTATTTCAGTCGTTGGGCAAATGACACATCTAAAAAGTCTGGCAAAATTCTAGTTGCATAATTATAAAATAAAAGTCTCAAGTGGGAGTATTTTATACATTGAAACAGGAAATGATACTCTGTTTCCACCACTTTTGGTAAATTACATATCTCACAGAGTCTTTCTTCAATTTTTAAATTCCTAAAGCGTCCTGTTTCAATACGAAGAGGTAAAGTTCCAGTCCTAACTTGTGCTATGAAAGAGCGAAGGTGTTTCGGTAGGAACATTTTAACGTAGTTTTCACATATATATTCATTTTTTAGGTCTCTATATGTCCTTAATTTCGGTTGCGCTTGAAGTTTTTCTGTCCATTGTAAATAGTTCATTTGTTCGTAAGTTTCAAATGTATGCCGTAAAATCGTATCCAACGATTTACCGTTCATAGATTGACTTTGGTACAGGTCCTGGAGGTTTAGTTTTTCAAAGATGTTTTTAATATCTGAACACCAGCTGCGTGGTTGATAATAGTCCCAGAGAAACACTTTCTTTGTTAGCCTGTCACCAGGCATCGTAACAAGTCTATGCCATAGTCGTATCATTGCGGAATGTCTCCTCGACTGTGTCGTTTGCCATCCTACATCGCCGTTTATGGCGACATTCGAGGCATGTTTATGGACTCCTAAAAAGGCTCGAATTGCTCTATTTTGTATTGTATATATAAATAAATGTACGTACTCATTATTGCAATCTGTATACTTGTAACGTTCTTGCTCTGTATAATTGTAACGTTCTTGCTCTCCAAATTTGGAGGAAATATATACAAATGTTTTGGGAGAATGCCGATATTAGAATAAGATATTAAAAACGGAATAAACCAATATGTTCTAAAACTAATGTTTGTATCGGGAATAAATCCAGATTGTAAACAGTTTGACACGAAAAAGCGACTTAAGCGGCTTTTGACGACTTCTTTTTTATTGTTGTCTGGATTAAAAGGAAGAGCTGCTCAAATAAATTCCCTTTATTAATAACGCATTCAATAGTTCAGATCTGAAGCATACCGCAAGCATTGCCAGTTCTAGTAAACAAATATGCTGAGCAGACAAAGTTAGATACAGGGGAGTCCGAAAAGCTCTTTCCGAAAAGACCCCTTGTTTTTTTTTACGTGCCCGGCGTATAGCACAGATACACGCGAAATAAATGTTCCTGGAAAGGACCAGTACTTGACCTCTAGTTGAGTGGGAAACGCTTTTAATGCACCCCTTAAATATCCAGAATCCGGACCGACATTTGAACCCCAGACCTCTGGGTTGACAGTGCAGTGTTTTAACCACTGGAATACTCCGCCACTCTATTTGAATGAATGATTTGATTTTGTTTACCCTCGCCGTGCATAATTTAAAGGGACCAGGAGTACGTTTTATACCCAAATAATCAATGCTGTTGTTGTCGTTGAAAAAGAAATATATTAGCCACGTCATCCACCGTCATACATTTCAATAAATATAATATTAGTAAATATTTGTTAGTACATACAATCAATATAATATTAGTAAATATTTGTTATTACATACAATCAATATAATATTAGTAAATATTTGTTAGTACATACAATCCATATAATATTAGTAAATATTTGTTAGTACATACAATCAATATAAAACATTGGAATGGGGACACAAGTACGCAACAGTGAAATTTTACCAGAAAACAGATATGCAACTGTATATAAGATAATTTAATTGATATTATTAAAAAAGTCAAATTAGCCGTTCCACGAGAAAACCAATATAAAGGACTCTGCGTAATGTATCGATCCAGATCATCCTGCGCAGTTCGCGCAGGCTTATCCGGGCCGACACATTCCGTTTCAGGGGGAAAGAGGAATTAGAGTAATGAATCCTGAAACAGAAAATCCACAGGAGGCGAAAAGTGTCTGCCCGGATTAGCCTGCGCGGCATGCTTAGGCTGACCCGGGTCGATACTTTACGCAGATACCACAATGTTGGTTTTCTCGCGGGACGGCTCATATCAAGGTACATTTTCAGCTGAATTTTAACATCTTTTGTTAACTCTTTCCCTCATATAGACGCTTTCTGATGCCTCCGCAGCAGACGGCTTTTTGAAAACATTGTTACGAATGAAGAAATAGCCCAAAACGAGCAATTTCTCCTTTCGCAACAATGTTTTCCACTTTTAGTTATAGGTTATCCATTCAATTATAGAGATTTTTCTATTTTTTGACAAAATATGTTCAAAGTTGTCTGCTGCAGAATTGTCGTATGAGGGAAAGGGTTAACATAACAAATGTCGGTCATGGCGGTGTGCCCTAGGGCAAGGCACTTTTGTTGACATAGTGGTTTTTTTTTTACCCATGGATCATGAATAAATGTTCCGACGTCCCGATATCATAATATTGAAAAAAAAAAAAAAAAAAATGCATAACACTCATCGAATTAAATTTACAAATTGCGATTCTTGTTGAAACTCAGCTTTAAAAAAAGTTTCTCCCTTTGTTAGAATGTTTTCAAAAGTCGTATGCTTCAGATGCGTTAAATACGTCTGCAAATGGGAAAGGGTTTATGTTGCAACGGCGTTCTACCTCTGAAAGACGTTGCCTAAACAGTATTTAAATTAACAATTATGACTTCTAAATATAATGATAATAAATGTAAATACGTGTGTAAATAAGTGATTAAACCGTCAACACCCACTATAAATAAATGTTAGTAGACGATATTTGATACTTGAGCCACAAGTAAAATAACCCCCATCCACTTTTTGCCCACATACATGTAAATCCCTAGTGGACATTTTATGCAAATCTTAATTGTGTATATATATAAAGCCAACACTATATGTCATCAAATTCACCATATTCATTCGTTCGCTCATTCATTTATTTATTCATTCGTTCGCTCATTCATTTATTTATTCATTCGTTCGCTCATTCATTTATTTATTCATTCGTTCGCTCATTCATTTATTTATTCATTCGTTCGCTCATTCATTTATTTATTCATTTGTTCGCTCATTCATTTATTTATTCATTCATTCAATCACTATTTATTTCATAATTTATCCATCATCCGCTTACTCATATTCAAACACTATCAGAAAAATCGGAGTGCACCAGGAAAACAACAATTGTAATCGCCCTTTACAATGATTGGTTAGGGGAGAGATCCACATTAACTAATAGCTGTTTTTCTAAAGTCTATTATTAGTTTTATATCGCAATATTCTTACATAATGTAATACATTGAATACATATTGTTTCAGCCAATACTTATCTTAAATGGACCTATGGCTATTTTACAGAAGCACGGTCGTTTGTTATATGTTCGCTATTGGATAGAAAACAACGGGTTATGATCAGTCTATATAATGCGGAAATATAAACCATAAGTGCACCCATACTTCGCCGATTCGCCGAAACCAAAAGCTCCAATGTGGAGAACTTCAGAATTTCTCGATTTGATCCCTGCTACCAGCTGCCTTGATTTTGGTTTTTATATTTATTGTATTGGTGTTTTTATATTTATTGTATTGGTGTTTTTATATTTATTGTAGGTGTTTTTATATTTATTGTATTGGTGTTTTTATATTTATTGTATTGGTGTTTTTATATTTATTGTATTGGTGGTGTTTTTATATTTATTGTATTGGTGTTTTTATATTTATTGTATTGGTGTTTTTATATTTATTGTATTGGTGTTTTTATATTTATTGTAGGTGTTTTTATATTTATTGTATTGGTGTTTTTATATTTATTGTATTGGTGTTTTTATATTTATTGTATTGGTGTTTTACGCCGCTTTCAACAATTGTTCATTTATATCAGGCCGTTTCCTGGGTAAGTTACCAGTACTTCTGTTTCATTTATCTTGACACCAGCCAGTCAGTCGTAATGTTACCCTGCATCCCTGAGCGCCAAGGAACGCAGTCATTCCTACCATTTTAAAAGTCTTTAGTATGACCCGGCCTGGGATCGAACCGTTGAACTCCCGCACCGAGGCGGACAATCTACCACTTCACCACCGAGGCGGTTGGAGCCCCCGTGGACAAGGCAAACTTCCGCCGGTAAAGTACTGATACGGCACCCAGGACTTATGGTGGATGGGTGTCTTGTCGCCGAGATATAGCAGGGGAATATGTTGAAAACCACTTGAAATCTAAATAAATACACACTCAAATTATATCTCTGTTTTTTCTTCATATACTTGTCCAACCGTCAATAGCGATTAGTTTTTGAAGGTAAGTTTAACCCAAATACCAACACGATAACTTATTTGCCGCATCTGCAACAGACTATTGTTAACTCTCTTCAATTAATTTAATTTAATTTATAGAGATATTTCAAATATTGACGCCAGAAACAAACGAAAATGTAACATCTATAATATTGTAACAGCGTTTTCTAAAGTTGTTTGCTTTACTAAATGCATTGTCTGTAACAGTTAAATTAACAAGTTAGAATAGTTCGATGTTGTTAAGATTATTTCGATTGTCTGGTACTTCGCTACAATGATGGCATAAAGAAAAGCCACTGGGTAAGTAAGGCAAACAATGGGGTATTAACAATAAAAATCGAAATAAGTGGGGAATTAGATAAAAAATATGTTTTGACAAATATTGATCTTGTATTAAAACCCAGAACAATGGCGATTAAGTCCGAAATGAAAAATTCGTGACAATGTGCTTAATCACGGATATTACTTGGCGGTATTTAAGCGGGTAAACCCCTGGCCAATTTTAGCAGAACGACTGTCTGAAGGTAGGTCTTAGTAACTCATTGTAATCTTACTTCGACTAGTTGCAGTTTTTGTTTTGTCAATGTGTGTACTATTAAATCTAAAAATCAAGTTGTATTCGCATATTAATTTACACATGAATTGAACTATCAGTATTATTATTAATATAATTATTGTTTTAATATATTATTATTATTATATAGGTTATTGCATCAATATGGGAAAATATTGTGTTGGACGAGTTCCTTCGGCTGAGTTGCCCGAGCTTGCGAGGGCACTCCGCCGAAGGAACGAGTCCCAACACAATAGATTCCCATAATCATGCAATAACCTTTTTATTGTATAATTTGATATTGGCTATTTAAAATGTGTCGTTTTGTTTGTTTTAAACACGTCACACTTATTAATAGTCCTAGGGAAAAGCTGTGCTTATACGGTTCGTAGTACATTGTTTGGTACATCTTTTATAGATGACACGTAGTGAAAAATCGATAGACATACACAAACCCAATCTGGTCTATTTATAGCGTTAGTTATGCTAGTAAATTTATACGTACGTAGATTCTGACGTAATAATGTGACGTGTAACATCAATAATATTGCTCGAGTGTTGTTTTGATTGTCGTTGACGATCTATTATAAGTGTATCAACAAATAAAGAGGGATTCATAACTGCTAGGATGAATAAGCAAATGATTGTTTTAAAGGTAGGTCTTCAGATTTGTTTTGTTATCCTCCGATGTGAAGTTTATCAACGCAGTAGCCTTTATATGTATAGCAAAGATGTGTGTTCGCTTTACTGAACATACTGCGAGGTCAAAAGGCCCTTTTAAAGGGGCATCTAAATCGTAATAAAAAAACAAATGTCCAGGCGTAAATACAAGAATAAGATAATACACGAGTTATTAATGAAAAACACTGTTAGAAAAGGCGTTACACATCATTTTGTCGACGATTCCAATTTCGAGTCGACAACAATGGCGGTTCGTAAATTATATTTTCCGCGACCTTAGCAACCAGCGTAAAGGAGAGTATAAATGCGCGATATATCGTTAATGTTTATTTATCTGAGCAATCCAAAACGACTATTAATTTTCTAATAAGTGTGACGTGTTTAAAACAAACAAAACGATACATTTTAAATAGCCAATATATCAAATTATACAATAAAAAGGTTATTGCATGATTATGGGAATCTATTGTGTTGGGACTCGTTCCTTCGGCGGAGTGCCCTCGCAAGCTCGGGCAACTCAGCCGAAGGAACCCGTCCAACACAATATTTTCCCATATTGATGCAATAACCTATAATACTATAACTATTATTACTACTGTTAAAATTACTGTTCGAAGCTGATAATACATAAATTAATTCAATATAAATGTCATGACTACCTCGAATACGTCGAGTACTCGAGGTAATTTCACGTAAACCAAACAAATACGCGTTTAACTGATACGTCTGAATATATTTCATTGACATTTTCATATAAACCGCATCGATGCTGTAGTGGTAGAGCGTCCGCCTCGGTGCGGGAGGTCATGGGTTCCACTCCCGGCCGCTTCATACCAAAGACTTTAAAATGGTAGCAATGGCTGCCCTCCTTGGCGCTCAGGTTTGCGGGATAAGCATTATCCAGTCCGGATAAATGGACAAGAAGTACTGGTAACTTACCAAGACAATTTGTTAAAAGCATCGTAAAACACCAAACTTTGTCGTACTTGTATTCACTGACAAAAAAAGCCCTTGGAATTACATTAACCCTTTCCCTCATACGACAATTCTGCAGCAGACGACTTCAAACGTATTTTGTCAAAAAATAAAAAATCTCCATAATTGAATGGATAACCTATGACAAAAAGTGGAAAACATAATGGCAAAAGGAGAAATTGCACGTTTTGTGCAATTTCTTCTTTTGTCACTATGTTTTCAAAAAGCCGTCTGCTGCAGAGGCGTCAGAAAGCGTCTATATGAGGGAAAGGGTTAACCATTTGAAACTTGAAGTTTTAAAATTGAATTGTCTAGCTTTACATTTGAAAGAGTCTATAGCATATTCTAGGAATATGAAGATACAAATGAGCCATCCCGCGAGAAAACCAACATCATGGCCTCTGCGTAATGTATCGAACCCGATAAGCCTGCGCAGACTGATCCGGGCCGACACATTCCGTCTCAGGGGGATAGAATAATGATTCCTAAAACAGAAAATCCACAGGAGGCAAAAAGTGTCTGTCCGGGGTATCCTGCGCTGGCATGCTTAGGCTGATCCGGGTCGACTCTTTACACAGAGTCCATAATGTTGGTTTTCTCGCGGGACAACTCAAATTGTTGAGCAACCAACAGTATATTGCATGGTCAACCGCTTCATAAAATCGGTTCCATCAGTCAAGGAATCCGCGTCGGGGACTTGGAACCGGGCGTCCCAGGTCCGATCCCAAGTCGCGGTGCTGAGGTCACGGTTCAGTGCCCTTGGGCAATGCGCATATCCTAGCCTAGTACTGGTTTGTTTACCCAGGGATCATGAATAAGTGAACTGTCACCATGATATTAGTCCAGCAGCTTAATGGTTGCAGTTATACAGAACAAGCGAAAATTGTATAAGATATTGGCGTGTATAATACTGTTTAATTTCATTAGAATCACGAAAAGATAAAAATCGAGACCTGGTAGTTCATTTGGTACAGACGTCGACTGTCAGTCAATATAGGGGTTGTGAGTTCGAAACCCAGTTCGACCAATTTTCTTTCCGACGTTTGAACAATAATCGTCTTTTAAAAATGGGCTATCGGGCTATGTGGAAATAGCAATCGGATGCTTGGAAAGGTTGCTGCGAGTACCGGTTATCAAAATAGGTATTCGAGTACTCGATTATAATTTCGCTATGTTATTGTGCTGCATATGTTAATAACTTAACAGTAAATGAATTAAAACTTAAAACTTAATTAATTGGTTGTTACCTAATCCATTTTAATTGGCGACTTGAATGCAATCACTATAGTCAATGAAGAACAACGTGACAAACAGGTGGCGATTTAAATCTTATATTCAGTCAATTCGCAACAATATGTCAAATAGGACGCCAGTATTTCACACCTTTGTGCTAATTGTGTTTTCAATTGTCATCGCGTGTTAACTAACCCTTTCCCTCATACGACAATTCTGCAGCAGACGACTGTGAACATATATGACTAAAAGTGGAAAACATTGTGGCAGAAGAAGAAATTGCTCGTTTTGTTTGTTTTTATTTACTTGTCGATTGATTACGGATATACAATTATTATATGTTACAGATAAAGTCAATCATTCTCTCAGCCTGCATTTTCGCAGTGGCGTTCGCCGCCCCCGTAAGTATATGTACATGTTTTATATATAACATTGAGCCGCATTTGACGATTTGTGATCTTGTTGCATATGCAGACATCAAACTCTTACAGTATTAATGCCCTGTATTGTTATGCGATCCTGTAACAGAGAGGTAACGGTACACCAAATCACCGTATCCGAGATGACATGGTTAGTTTATAAATACAAGTAGGAATCCACCGAGTCGTTGTGGATTTGAAACCGGGCATCCCGGGTTCGGTCCACATTCGCGGCACGACAGTCATGGTGGAGTGCCCTAGGGCAAGGCACAATCAATAGCCTTTTACTAGTTTGTTTACTTTACATAGGGAGCATGAATATATGCACTGTCGCCGTGATATAACTGAAATAATGTTGAAAACCCCAATAAAACAAAACTAGACAAAATTAATGGCTTCTCTCCTTAACCCTAGGGGATACAGGGATATCATTACGACTTACCCATTAGTGTTAGGATAAATAATATCGAGTACTGGAAATCTGCACAGGAAACGGCCTGACATACCTGTAATACTGTTTAAAGTAGCGTAAAACGCCATTCAAACAATTATTAGAACCCCGAATCGCATTGCGCGGCTTATATAATAGAGATAAGCATGGGAATAGGAACAAGTTGACTTTTGCTTACAGTGCATATCAAGATCAGTTTGTGCACCCATACAGTCTGATCAAGAAGGACATTGTTCACAGTTTACTCACACAATCCTGTCAGAGAATTCTGTCAACTTGTCTAGATTTAGCAGGTGGACAAGATGATCTTAACCTTCACTGTACTAAAATGCCAACTTGTATATGTTCAATTACACTGACTCATAGATAGCATATGTGAGCCTTCCCAGGAGAAATCCAACAGTATGGTCTCTGCGTAATGTATCGACCCAGATCAGCCTGCGCAGTCCGCGCAGGCTAATCCGTGCCGACACATTCCGTCACAGGGGGATAGAGTAATGATTCCTGAAACAAAAAATTCACAGGAGGCGAAAATAGTCTATCCGGGTTAGCCTGCGCGGTATGCTTAGGCTGATCAGGGTCGATACTTTACGCAGAATCCACAATTTTTAGGCATTGACGACAAACGTATACCCATATCACCCTGCGCATATACGCACTCTGACTTGGAGGTCTGCATTATTCCTTAATAGGTAAAAGAAACATTTAAGAAACATCTGACATAAAGTGTTCATTTGCATCATATAGCACACATGTGCAAATTTTAAATGTATAAAGTCAGAGGTTGCCTTCTTTTAAAATATAGTTGAAATTAAATGCTTTGAATACCTGTACCTCAAAATTCTCTTTACTTCAACCGTATTATTTACAACAACACCGTTTTTCATGAAACGTAAACCAATCAGAACTATATTCAGTTAATTGGTCATTTACCGGCATATATATGCAATTTTATTTTAATTTATTTGAATAAATCTACTTAACCTTTTCTAAATATGCCAAACCTGCATAAGACGATGTTGAAAATATTTACGCAAAATATGAAATATCTCTAAAATTGAAAGTATAATTACTGAAAACTTTTGAAAACATTCGGGCAAGAAGAGAATTTGCTTTTCATCATGATGAGCAACTTTTCCTTTTGCCACACTGCTTTGCAAAGTAGTCTGCTACACAGGCGTCAGAAAGCATATGTATATGTAAAGGGGTTAAGCACGTTCGAAGGCTCCACGGTTAAGAACTTAAGCTATAATGGTTAAGCATAATGCCAATCTTCATAAAAACAATACATAAACTTCGCTCGCTCGTATATACACCTGTTAACTGTCCTTACTGGTCGACTCCGATTGGCCTTTGCGTCAGCCAATTAAATTATCGTTTTAACAAATCGTTCGGTATAAAAAAGGTAAACCATACAAATAAACGAGCTAGAGAAGCGGTGCTTGTCGAGTTTTCCCGATTGTATAGAAAACGAACGTCGATTGTATTGTTCTATTTCATTGGACACAATAACAAGCACGAGCTCATTGGTTTTTTAAGTGTATAGGGTCAATTCGAGATGACTTGTTATGCACTGTCGTCAGATGCAATATACTTACAGCGAAGTTTTTTGGTCTGAATTTAACTCTTTCAGCGCCAAAGGCAATATTGAGGTTTTTGCAAACAAAACTGATTCAGGCGAGTCAGCTGGTAAAACGAGCTGTCTAACCTGAAATCAGCATTGTTTGCCTTTTGGTTATCAAAATAGTCCCAACTTTTATTACATAAGAAATTGAGACGCCCGATCTTGGACATGGAAGAGTCTACTTTAAACAATTCGGCGCTGAAAGAGTTAATGAAATTGGCATAAAGCAACAGGGACATATATTCGCGACGAGTATAGATTTAATCAAATCCGTGCAGCCATGCGGTTTCATCAAACTACGCTCCACTCGAAAAAAGTTGATCGAAATATTTCTCTGATATATAATTTACGATGAGGGTGAACAGTTGAACCTGTGTTAGAGACCATCTTTGAATAGTAATTCCCTGTCTATAGCGACCATACTTTTAGTTGTCCAAATACTCGTTTTTCTGAGTAAATGACCCTGCAATTAAAGACCACCTGTGAACAAAGGCCATGAGTCATAGTGGTCTTTTAACACAGGTGTGACTGTATATGTGAAAGCTTATCGGAATTTAAATTGATTGCAAATACTCTTGGGACTTTATTCGAGTCTGGCTCAACCATAACTTTTCTTTCATATTGATTCTTTTTGTTTATTTCAGAATTTTCTCAGAAAAGGACCGTCTCAGGTAAATGATAAGATATAATAATAATTATTGCCCTTCCAAATTTAGGTTTCTCTATCCGCTTTCGTAAAAAAGATCTCTTTTTGATTTTTGATTTCTTTTTTAACATTTCGCTATTTAACAATTTTATGCTTTTGCAAACAATGCCGATTCAGGTAAGACAGCTCATTACCAACTTTCCAGTTGGACGAAAAATCTAACATTTCAACATGGAGGAGTGGACTTAGTGAAATTCAGCAATGAAAGAGATTTTGGCTCGCTAAATGGCTGTATATCAGAGTTCGTGTGTACATCCAAACAAAGAGATTAGAAAGATTTAGTACACTTCTTATTTTCTTTGTCATTTTTCAGTTTAAATATAATTTTTAATATGATGCAAAGTCCATTATAATTACGCCGTTTATCGTTTTAACGTGTATGCACGGAGTTTATCTGTTTACACAACATTTCATTGTATCAGGAAGAAACTTTGAACCAATAAAACATCTTTTCCAAGTAAAAACCAACATCAGATCATTTTTCACAAGTCTAGGAAACGACCAGTTCGCACATCACTTCTATGTGAATGTAATATATAAATGGACGCTGAATGTTAAGAAGGCTTCTAGAATGCTTCTTTGACTTAAATGCAGACAGTGTACATCCAGATCAGATTGCACGTATTCACAAGGCGATCTGCATATACACTTATCGCAAATAGTCTAACGTTGATTTTCTATGAGTACCAATCCAAGTGCCATTCATATGACAACAAGGTTAAGGAAACCGCCGTGGCCGAATGGTTAGCGTTTGGGATTTGGAACCGGGCGTCCCGGGTTTAATCCATAATCGCGGCGCTGTGGCCATGGTGGAGTGCTCTTGGACAAGGCACATTTCCTAGCCTGTTACTGGTTTGTTTACCCAGGGATCATGAATAACTGAACTGTCGCCGTGATATAACTTAAATAATTTTGAAAACGGCGTAAAACCCCAACAAAACAAACAAACTAAACAATTTTATATAATTATATTGATATACAGGAAGACCTGGAAAATGCCGAGGGCGCTGTAGTTCTTGGTCTGAACACCATTTGCACCGGATTTAATGAGCTCGTAGATGCTTACACGGAATTAGAAGATGAAGAAGAGAAACGATCCTGGAACCCCGTCATGGATGGTCTGAGTAGTGTCTGCTCAGATCTCGAAGACACTCATATCGACGAACTTGATACAAACGACGACGGAGAACTCGATAGGGTAAGGTCACACGGGAAATGCCGTGATAAAATTAAGTGGTGGTAGCGTTCAGTAGACAATGAACTTACAACATGCTTTGCGAAGACACTTTTTTTAAAAATTTATTTTAGCCCGTCTGTTTGCCGAAGAAAAAACAGTCGTGGTAGTGTGATACCCTTGGCCTCATCGTCTGCGCCTTCGACTTAGGAAAAAAAAGCAGACGAGCGTTGGCATTCGCTTGCGGCGGTCTTGTTGGGTTTTCATTTTCTGTTTTTATCTCCATTAACTCTTTCACTACCTAATTTCACAAAGTCGACTCTTCCATGTTGAAATTTGAACCACTCCATTGTTTGTCCAACTGGAAATTTGGTAAAATATAATGTCTTTTAGTGGCAAACACTGCAGATCTCAGGAAAGACAGCTAGGTACATGTAGTTTGCGTTGGACATAACCAGTCCATTTGGGCACTATAAATCTAGAAACACTATTTTAGACCATTTTTATACACTGTCTATGAACATCCACTCCCTTGTTAGCGAAACTCCATCGTTTACATTATGAAGCGATGCTTATTGACAAGATGATGAACATAAAAACACGAAATACACATAGTTATACAATAAAAACATCGAAAATATACCCCAAGTTAGACAAAGGTCCTTTATGTTTGATATCACTTGCGCAGTACGGTAGAAAAGTCTGTTGTTATCTTCTTTATCTCTTATAGTCAATCAGACACTGTGGGATGGATACAGGTCACCATTCAATACCTTTCTTAACCCTTTCCCACATACAGCAAATCTGCAGCAGACGACTTTCAAAACATAGTGGGGAAAAAAAAAAGGAAAAATTTCCATTAAAGATAGCTTTATTGTTAAATAAAGTTGAAAACAATGTGACCAAAGGAGAAATTGCTCATTATGAACAATTCCACCTTTGGCCACAATGTTTTCAAAAGTCGTCTGCTGCTATTACGTCTGCAGGTGAGAAAGGGTTAAAACTAACTGAAAACACAACTTATGTTACATTATCAGATTGTCCTGCACACTGCGAACACAGTTAACAATTAGTGCACTATGCATGCTATGTCCTTGGGAGTTTGATTTAAAATGTTCACTTTGTGTTGTTTATTGTATTTTGTTTTTGTTTTGTTAAATGCAACTCTTTGCGCGCAGGGTGATGGGGTTAGCAATACGACCGGCTGGCTGGTGTCAGAATACATATCTTACCAAGGAAACGCCGTGATATAACTGACAAAGTGTTGAAAGCGGCGTACATCACCAAACAATCAATCAATCAATCTACAAATCGAACATTTTTTTATATGGTTCTCTGTGATAACCAATCGTTTGTTATTTGCAAACAGTGTAGAACCAGATAAGCAAGCGCACTTAGTCTAAGAAGAAAACAAGATTTTCTGTAAAGCAGTATCTTATTGGCTGCTTTAGTATTGAAGCAAAGGAAGGACTTTTTTCAACGGGTGTAATACTTATGGTGATGTTTATTTTAACAGAGCACCGTTCTTTTGTATCATTCCAGGCAGAACTCGACAGAGCTTCTGAGCTTCTTGGTGGAGCTCTCGTAGGTTTGTGCCACGGTCTTGAGGACTTGGCCAAACATGCCAATAGTAACGGGCGTCAGAAACGATCATGGGACTCTGTTTTTGAAGGTCTTGGTGGTGTCTGTACCGATGTCAAGACGGCCATTGTAGCGGATATGAACAGTGCCAAGAGAACCAGGGTAAGTTAAGCCTTATCACACAACTTAATTCCTTCAACTGGTTCCATTGTTCATGTTTTACGTTAGGTCTTGCATGTTAATTGAGTAATCTTTGATAAGACTCATGTGTATCTCGTTCTACGTCATCTCGGGACGATCCTTCGGGACATCTCGACCAGTGAAGATCCAGTTCAGCCTACGCCTCCGTTAGTATAATCAGGACCTTCCCAGGCCTGTTCCCTATCTAGTTATATATACACCCAGTTGCCTTTAAATATATTGTCCTAACACACCGAACACCTGGGCATATGTTTGCCTAATCCAACAAGTCTAAGTGTGCATTGCTCTCATCGTACACTTGGTATGCTAGGACAATCTGAATGCTCCCATCTAGAGAATGGATATGGCCAAAAAGCTGACTATATATGTTTGTATTTCGATCGTGATTATCCTTAATTTCGAAATCTACGAAGGTCGGTATTCGTTATACAAACATGCGATTAGATCGTAGTTGCCATTGATTTCAAAACCTCCAACAATCGGTTATCGTGATATGCGAAAATTGAAGACCATAATCGACTGCACGACTGTGAAGGTAGATCTTCATGTAGTTTGTTGTACCCTTTTCTAAATTTGTTTTTAATTGTGTTTAGTTGGACAACATCATATTGCTTAAAAAGCTCCGTATGAGAACACCAACCGTTACTACCGTAATTTGAATCATGTCTTATATATGATTATGCATTACCTTTGACTTTCCAGTAATGAAAATCTGTTTGTTTTACAATTGTTCCAGGGAGGGAAAGGTCCAAGGACAGATGAAGATGGTAACACCCTGCCACCACGACCAAAAGTAGGTGTAAATAACCATTCGATAATTAATTTCAGTTTGGTGAATTATTGAGAGTGTTTAATAAATTGAATCGCACATTCTAGCTCCTATTTCAATTCAAATTCTTTATTCAGGTTTAATTAATATCACAGACAGAGTGTAATTAATTTGGTCACTGAAAATCTTGGTGATATATAATATATCCAAGAGATGATCTTTGTGTAATAACCGCATGTGTCTGACTTTAAGTTAAGACGATTAGACGTACCTTCGTATTAGTATTGCACGTATTTTATTGCACTAATTGATTGTTTGGTGTTTTACGCCGTCTTCAAAAATTGTTCCGTTATATCACGGCACGTTTCCTGTGTAATGTACCAGTACTACTGGTCCATTCATCCTGACACCAGCCAGTCAGTCGTTATGCTAACCCCGCAACCCTAAGCGTAAAGGAAGGCAGCTATTACTACCAGTTTAAAAGTATTTGGTTAGACCCGACCGGGTTTATTGCATTTAAGTAAAGCCTAGTTTAAAGGCAAGCATATAGTTTAAAGGCGATCATATAGAGATATTATTCATTTCTTCTGTCCAGCCTTCTAAAGAAGAAGTCGATGCTCTGATTGAAGCATGTGAAGCTTTAGCTGAAGATGGAGAGAAGAGACAGGACGAGCCTGAATTGGAAGAGGTCTGCAGAGAATTGACTAAAATGTTGGTAGGTAGTGTATTATGGCCTTTCAAGGTTTTATCGGTTTTCTGTTTTTCTATAATTTCGCAAGATGTTTGAAAAGTTAAATATTTTGTATCCACTTTTAGACAGAAAATAATTGATTATTGCTAACAGGACTGGCACAACACTATTACTACATCAAGCCGTAAATGTTTCAAATCTCAACTCAATACAGAAACATAGCTTTGTTTAAATATTTCCTATAAACTTAGATAAGCTATTGCAAAATTTAGATGCTTTCAAGTTATAAACTCCATATTGAAACAGGGCGACACAGAGGTTTAGAACGCCATGATTAGAATATGCTTATATTGCCAATTCAATCTGAATATTTGTGTTTTTGAAAATGAATAACATGTAGTTTACATGTCCTTAATACGATAATATACGAGAACAATATTTGCCCCAAATACAGAAACCAGCTTACTGCAAAGCGATGATCAACTCCGTGTTCTTTGTTTGAGGTGGACACACTGTGTGTATCTTTCGGAAATTCTGAAGAAGGCACATGGACGAAACATTGAGTGTTGTTATATTGGTGCATGACAATAATGAGAATGGTGGAAAGAATGATAAAACTGTCTGTAAAACAATGTGACCACAGCTTTATGCTTGTTCTGTAGAATATTGGACGGTGTTTGACACTGCTTAACTCCATATAACTGATATTTAATGAAGGCATAGCTTTGGAAGAACAAATGTTTTCGAAAAATACGGGTCATGATATAATTTCATGATGAAACCGTATATAAAATTGTAAAAATCTTAGCATATGGTATGACCTGCTTCAAAGCCAACATGGACGAACGAACAAACGAAAGCAAAACACTATATTTCACCAACGTCTTCGAAGATTTGGGGGTTTTAAAACTGTCATAATTGGATATTTCAGGAGAAGGGACCAAAAGGACCTACACCAACACAAGAGGCTGAAAAGCGTGTAAGTATTTCTTGACAATAGTCATAACGGCACTCATAATATTTATGCTAGGGACGACTAAGTACTACTATTTTAATTTAATTTATTTCTTAACAACACTAGCCTGACCTTCGACAATAGACATACATTATTATGACACCAATTTCGTTAAAACCACTTCTAAGCTTCGCTGCTGTAGCAAACGCTAGTATTGATCTGATGATCTTTGTAACAGCCAATCAAATTGTCACCTAAAAATCTTTTTTTTTATTAACAAGGTAGATAACCGTTATAAATAAACGAAATAGAGAAGGGCCGAGATACGGTTGTATCTTGCGATTTTATTCGCAAAATTGAGAACCTGCTTGTGCATATTACAATGTATATAGAAACGGTTGTATGCGGTGTCGTTATGTCGAGTATACGCTCAAAGAAGTCCCGCGAGAAAACCAACATTGTGGTAATGTATCGATCCAGATCAGCCTAAGCATGCCGCGCAGGCTAACCCGGATACACACGTTTAGCCTCCTGTGGATTTTCTGTTTCAGGAATCTTTACTCTATACCTCTATCACTCTATCACCCTAAGACGGAATGTGTCAGCCCGGATCAGTCTGCGCGAACTTCGCAAGCTGATCTGGATCGAAACATTACGCAGAGGCCATAATGTTGGTTTTCTCGCGGGACGGCTTATATTGGTCTGACTTTTAATGAGATTGTATATATCTACATATATTATTATTACAATTTTGACCTGTTCCATAAAAGTACACAACATAGGATAAATGATACTGAGATAACATTTGATTATTTTACGCCGCTTTCAACATTTTGTCAACTATATCATGGCGTGTCCTGTACAACTGATACTTTTATCCTGACACCAGCGAGTCAGTCGTAATGCTAACCCCACAACCCTGAGCACCAACAAGGGAAAGCCATTACTACCGTTTTAAAGTATCTGTTATGACTCGGCCGGGGATCGAACCCGCGACCTTCTGCATCCATGGCGGACGCTCTACCACTACAACACCGAGGCGGTTTACATTTTATGACCCCATTTAAATGAGACAGCCCATAGACTAAATTGAGAAGGAAGTCGTCTGACAACACCAACCGATTCTTCCGTAAATCAAGCCTTGTCTGATATGCATTGTATATTTCATATGATTTTCGTGTAATACATGTGTGTTTAATACATTTTTCAGGGAAGGAAAGGACCAAGAACAGATGCAGATGGTAATACCCTTCCACCACGACCAAAAGTAAGTGTGATTTGCCTTTTCAATCAGTTTGATGTATTCTGACGAAGTTTTTGTTTATAGAATCGCAATCCAACCTCGTCATTTAAGTATTTTATCAGTCAATATATGAACCTAACAACTTTTCTAACCCGACACTTTTAATTTTATAGCTAATTTAGTCATTTTGTGAAATATTTCAATGAATTCATTAAACTGTGACCGTTATACTGAGGTTGTCCGAAAATCAAAAGGTCCCAAAAGAGATAGTGTGACCACAAATGCTCTACCACTATGCTGCTAAATGCAGTATTTCCATAGCTCTATGCTGACGTACCGACTCCGTCTACCTCTGCGCCCGTCGGCAACGTTACCAATACGCTTAATATTAGCCGAGATATTGTTAATGGTTTATTGATGGACGAAAAAGACAAGGATTTAAAACAAGTTTAGAGTATTATGAATTCCAATAATGAATGACATACCTGTCTATTTGAAATTCCCTCTTGTACCATCCCAACGGCACGCTCTCTCTCATGTATTGCCATACGGTGCATTAAGTCTGAAACTACCCTTTTACGCTAGCCAGTCGTCGAAGATTTGATTTGGATCCATTAAGTAGAATGTAGGTGTGCACATACGCAAAAAGAAAATGCACGTTCATTTCGAAAACACGTTTGATGGCCGAATTTATTCACCAGAAAACGTTGACTAGTAAGGTTGTCGAGTATATATGTTTGATCACAAGGAATCTTTACTCTATACCTCTATCACCCTAAGACGGAATGTGTCAGCCCGGATCAGTCTGCGCGAACTTCGCAAGCTGATCTGGATCGATACATTACGCAGAGGCCATAATGTTGGTTTTCTCGCGGGACGGCTTATATTGGTCTGACTTTTAATGAGATTGTATATATCTACATATATTATTATTACAATTTTGACCTGTTCCATAAAAGTACACATCATAGGATAAATGATACTGAGATAACATTTGATTATTTTACGCCGCTTTCAACATTTTGTCAGTTATATCATGGCGTGTCCTGTACAACTGATACTTTTATCCTGACACCAGCGAGTCAGTCGTAATGCTAACCCCACAACCCTGAGCACCAAAAAGGGAAAGCCATTACTACCACTTTAAAGTATCTGTTATGACTCGGCCGGGGATCGAACCCGCGACCTTCTGCATCCATGGCGGACGCTCTACCACTACAACACCGAGGCGGTTTACATTTTATGACCCCATTTAAATGAGACAGCCCATAGACTAAATTGAGAAGGAAGTCGTCTGACAACACCAACCGATTCTTCCGTAAATCAAGCCTTGTCTGATATGCATTGTATATTTCATATGATTTTCGTGTAATACATGTGTGTTTAATACATCTTTCACGGAAGGAAAGGACCAAGAACAGATGCAGATGGTAATACCCTTCCACCACGACCAAAAGTAAGTGTGATTTGCCTTTTCAATCAGTTTGATGTATTCTGACGAAGTTTCTGTTTATAGAATCGCAATCCAACCTCGTCATTTAAGTATTTTATCAGTCAATATATGAACCTAACAACTTTTCTAACCCGACACTTTTAATTTTATAGCTAATTTAGTCATTTTGTGAAATATTTCAATGAATTCATTAAACTGTGACCTACTGAGGTTGTCCGAAAATCAAAAGGTCCCAAAAGAGATAGTGTGACCACAAATGCTCTACCACTATGCTGCTAAATGCAGTATTTCCATAGCTCTATGCTGACGTACCGACTCCGTCTACCCCTGCGCCCGTCGGCAACGTTACCAATACGCTTAATATTAGCCGAGATATTGTTAATGGTTTATTGATGGACGAAAAAGACAAGGATTTAAAACAAGTTTAGAGTATTATGAATTCCAATAATGAATGACATACCTGTCTATTTGAAATTCCCTCTTGTACCATCCCAACGGCACGCTCTCTCTCATGTATTGCCATACGGTGCATTAAGTCTGAAACTACCCTTTTACGCTAGCCAGTCGTCGAAGATTTGATTTGGATCCATTAAGTAGAATGTAGGTGTGCACATACGCAAAAAGAAAATGCACGTTCATTTCGAAAACACGTTTGATGGCCGAATTTATTCACCAGAAAACGTTGACTAGTAAGGTTGTCGAGTATATATGTTTGATCACAAGGAATCTTTACTCTATACCTCTATCACCCTAAGACGGAATGTGTCAGCCCGGATCAGTCTGCGCGAACTTCGCAAGCTGATCTGGATCGAAACATTACGCAGAGGCCATAATGTTGGTTTTCTCGCGGGACGGCTTATATTGGTCTGACTTTTAATGAGATTGTATATATCTACATATATTATTATTACAATTTTGACCTGTTCCATAAAAGTACACATCATAGGATAAATGGTACTGAGATAACATTTGATTATTTTACGCCGCTTTCAACATTTTGTCAGTTATATCATGGCGTGTCCTGTACAACTGATACTTTTATCCTGACACCAGCGAGTCAGTCGTAATGCTAACCCCACAACCCTGAGCACCAAAAAGGGAAAGCCATTACTACCACTTTAAAGTATCTGTTATGACTCGGCCGGGGATCGAACCCGCGACCTTCTGCATCCATGGCGGACGCTCTACCACTACAACACCGAGGCGGTTTACATTTTATGACCCCATTTAAATGAGACAGCCCATAGACTAAATTGAGAAGGAAGTCGTCTGACAACACCAACCGATTCTTCCGTAAATCAAGCCTTTTCTGATATGCATTGTATATTTCATATGATTTTCGTGTAATACATGTGTGTTTAATACATCTTTCAGGGAAGGAAAGGACCAAGAACAGATGCAGATGGTAATACCCTTTCACCACGACCAAAAGTAAGTGTGATTTACCTTTTCGATTACAAATAATCAGTTTGATGTATTCTGACGAAGTTTTTGTTTATAGAATCGCGATCCAACCTCGTCATTTAAGTATTTGATCAGTCAATATATGAACTCAACAACTTTTCTAACCCCACACTTTTAATTTTATAGCTAATTTAGTCATTTTGTGAAATATTTCAATGAATTCATTAAACTGTGACCGTTATACTGAGGTTGTCCGAAAATCAAAAGGTCCCAAAAGAGATAGTGTGACCACAAATGCTCTTCCACTATGCTGCTTAATGCAGTATTTACATAGCTCTATGCTGACGTATGGATGATGTCAGATGTCTATCGAGTCCGTCTGCCTCTGCGCCCGTCGGCAACGTTACCAATACGCTTAATATTAGCCGAGATATTGTTAATGATTTATTGATGGACGAAAATACAAGGATTTAAAACAAGTTACGAGTATTATGAATTCCAATAATGAATGACATACCTGTCTATTTGAAATTCCCTCTTGCACCATCGCAACGGCACGCTCTCTTTCATGTATTGCCATACGGTGCATTAAGTCTGAAACTAATCTTTTACGCTAGCCAGTCGTCGAAGATTTGATTTGGATCATTTAAGTAGAATTTAGGTGTGCACATACCGAGGGCTTGGCGTGAAACGGTTGTAACTAAAATTGGATTTTTTTTACCAAGGTTAATCACCTCGCCATAAAGTCTTTATAAGCCTTAAATCATTTGTATTGGTAAGCAATGGAAATTTGGGTGCCATTGCTCGTTCTGAGCAATGGCACCTAAATTTGCATTGTTTACAAAGGGGTATTAATCGCCCCTAAACTAGGGTTTTCAAAATAGGTTTTAAGTTACAATCGTTTCACGCTAAGCCCTCGATACGCAAACAGCAAATGCACGTTCATTTCGAAAACACGTTTGATGGCCGAATTTATTCACCAGAAAACGTTGACTAGTAATGTTGTCGAGTATATATGTTACACGTTAATAACACAAAGCTATCGTTTTTGATTGCACTATTAATTAACAATCTTGTGGATTGATGGTATGGTATACCAATTATAAATTCGTTGTGTAACTACCAAATATGTTTGATCACAGAGGATAAGACGTACTTTCCGACCAGTATTAGCACGTAGTTAATTGCGTTTGAAGTAGATATAATCTAAAGATCAAGCTGTTATAGCATATATATGTATTTGCTAATGTTATATTTCCAGACTTCGAAAGAAGAATTAGAGGATCTGGTTGAAGCATGTAAAGATTTAGCTGATGATGAAGAAAGGCAGGAAGAGCATGCATTGGAAAGAATCTGCAGAGAATTGGCTAAATTCTTGGTAAGTAATGTCTTTGTATATATTTTCGCCCATCTTATTTTTCAAGCTTCAGCTTAATATGATCAAGTTATAACAATTTCCTCTAAATTAACGAGTGCAATGCTGATATTTAGATAGAGGATATTTCAGTGTTTATGTATTAGCACTTTTAATAAACGAGTTTACTCAGACGATATTCCGCGAGCCTTAGCGAGCACCATATTCAGCTTAGTTAACGAGTTTATTAAATGAGATATTTTTATTATCACATAAAGCGATTTATGAGGCGCATTTCGAAAAAAATGTATAGAAATTTGTCAGTTTTGGTTGCCAAAGTGACAGTTAAAGTGATTTCCATCCATGACTCTCGTTTTGCCAGTAAAACATCAACAGATAGTATGAGGCGTCCCGCGAGAAAACTAACATGGCATCTGCGTAATGTATCGACCCAGATCAGCCTGCGCGGTCCGCGCAGACTGATCCGGGCCGACACATTCCGTCTCAGTGGATAGAGGTAAAGAGTAATAATTCCTGAAACAGAAAATCCACAGGAGGCGAAAAGTGTCTATCCGGGTAAGCCTGCGTGGAATGCTTAGGCTGATCCGGGTCAATACCGTACGTTGAGTGTACACTGTTGGTTTTCTCGCGGGACGGCTCAAATATACTTGTGCACTTCATAATATGACTTCCGTGCTATTTGAATTCAGTTTATTTTATTAATGTTACACGACGAAAGGTACGTGCGAATAACCCTATGGTTGAAAACAATATGTTTGATGTATTCTAAACAGAGCTTTATTGATGGAATAACCATTGTTATTTGATGTACTCTTGTTACAAGTCAATGACAACGAGGCTTTAGTATTTAATTTACAGAATTTGAAAACAAAAAATATCATACAGAAATGTGGAGAATTACCAAACATTTTCGATCACAAGTGTAGATGATAATACGTATCTTTGTATCAGTTGTGGCTCGTAGTTACGTTCAAAGTAGCTTTATCTTAACTATCAAACTGTTATACCTAGAGGTTTTTTTTCTGTTCAGATTTCGAAAGAAAAAGTTGAAGCTATCATTGAAGATCTTGAAGCGGCGTTAATTGAAGGCAAAGAAAAGAGACAGGACAAGCCTGAAGTTCAAGAGAGGTCGCAAGCAGATGCTCCTAAAGAGAGACAGGACAAGCTTGAAGTTCAAGAGAGGGCGTCAGGAGAAGCTCCTGAAGAGAGACAGGACAAGCTTGAAGTTCAAGAGAGGGCGTCAGGAGAAGCTCCTGAAGAGAGACAGGACAAGTTTGAAGTTCAAGAGAGGTCGTCAGGAGAAGCTCCTGAAGAGAGACAGGACAAGCTTGAAGTTCAAGAGAGGGCGTCAGGAGAAGCTCCTGAAGAGAGACAGGACAAGCTTGAAGTTCAAGAGAGGTCGTCAGGAGAAGCTCCTGAAGAGAGACAGGACAAGCTTGAAGTTCAAGAGAGGTCGTCAGGAGAGGCTCCTGAAGAGAGACAGGACAAGCTTGAAGTTCAAGAGAGGGCGTCAGGAGAAGCTCCTGAAGAGAGACAGGACAAGTTTGAAGTTCAAGAGAGGGCGTCAGGAGAAGCTCCTGAAGAGAGACAGGACAAGCTTGAAGTTCAAGAGAGGTCGTCAGGAGAAGCTCCTGAAGAGAGACAGGACAAGCTTGAAGTTCAAGAGAGGTCGTCAGGAGAAGCTCCTGAAGAGAGACAGGACAAGCTTGAAGTTCAAGAGAGGTCGTCAGGAGAGGCTCCTGAAGAGAGACAGGACAAGCTTGAAGTTCAAGAGAGGTCGTCAGGAGAAGGTCCTGAAGAGAGACAGGAAAAGCTTGAAGTTCAACAGAGGTCGTCAGGAGAAGCTCCTGAAGAGAGACAGGACAAGCTTGAAGTTCAACAGAGGGGGTCAGGGGATTCTGCATCTGATGAAAACAGAGTAGCTTTATCTTGGTCTTGGTTATTACATAAATTAAATACGATTAATTAAAAAGAAACATCTGTGTTTCATTTGAATTTTCTATAAATCGTGTACTTACGATAATAGAACAATCCAACTGTGCAATGAGAACATCAAAGATTATTATTAAAGTGTAGTAAACCGTTGTTCTGTTAATTTCAATGTGTTCACTTTCACCACCAACAAGAACAGTAATAACAACTTGAATGTTTAATCTTCAAACTGTTTCAATAATAAAGTGAGGGAAATGCCCAGTTTGATCAATTTAATCACGTTCATCGGAAATATTAGCAATGTACATAATGTAAAATTGAAATGTTGATCGACTGGAATGAATTGTGTCCACAGCAATGACTCCATCTGGACCAGTTAGGAAATCCGATCTCTGTAAGAGGTATTTGATAATAATGCCATATGGATTGTAAACAACACATCAATGCTAAATAAAAGGCAGTCAGTCTAATAGGACATACTAATACTTGTTTAATCTCCTGATGTCGCTAGATTAAGTTCCAAGCCAAACAACCCGATTAGACAAATATGTTTGTTATTGCAGTCCTAACATGTTTTCCAAACAATGGAAATTCCTTGTTTCATAAAAGTCTGTGGAAACACAGTTTCCTTTGTTGGGTCAAACGGCATTGTATATGTAACAGGCTCAATATCGATAACAAAGACCATTTAGGAGCTCACTAATAATGTCGTTGCCAGGGGCGTAGCTCTGCAATAATCAATGTGTAGGCCGTCTCGTGAGAAAATAAACATTGTGGACTCTGCGTAAAGTATCGACCCGGATCAGCCTAAGCATTCCACACAGGCCTACCCGGATAGACTCTTTTCGGGGCATTTTGAGAAAATATGTGTAGGCACGTGCCTACAGTGCCTAAAGGGAGCTACGCCCCTGGTTGCATGAAAAGGAGGGTAGGCTAAGAAGTAAATAAGCGATATAGAACTTTTTTTGATTATAAATATTAACAAAATCGTTTATAATTACTACATTAACTCTTTCAGCACCAAGGCAATATTGAGGTTTTTGAAAACAATACAGATTCATGTGAGTCAGCTCATGACGAGCCATCTCACCTGAAATTAGCCTTGTTTGCGTTTTAGTTATAAAAATATTCCAAAATTCTTATTACATGAAAAATATAATCGGCCGATTTTGAACAATTTTAATCAATTCGGCGCTGAACGAGTTAAGAGCACTTGGACAAGTAACCAATTGACCTTGTGTTTCTTCTGACCAAGGCGCTCAAATTATGAAATGCTCGTTCGGTTAATTATTAAGGTTAATTAATTATCTTTGTTTTCGTTCGATGCAACCATAAGGTAAATCGCGAGCAGGGACTATCATACAACGCGTGCGCTATGAAATACAGGAAAGGCTATCCTTTGGTAAGAACGCCTTTACTATCTTACTATGTTGTATTGTATTATGCGCAGTACATTTTCTCGCATATGAGGTACATATTTCATTTGACGTGGTACATTATTCATGATATGCAGTGCCTTTTCCTTTATATGTGGTGGTTATTGAATAATATGCAATGCAAAATAGTGTTTAAACTGTAGAATTACAATTATACGTTGCACAAACAACGTCATGTGCAATACAGACTATATGCTATGCAGTACAAATGACATTATATGTGGTGTATTTTTCTGTGTATGCAGTAGTTCTACATTTATTATCAAGGAACCACCACACGTATCGAAAAACTGACTGCATATAATGTTGTTTGTATTACATATGACGTTGCGTGCACACTGTATAGTGGATATTCTACTGCATCTACATACTTGTGTACTGCATATTATTAAATAAGCACGATATATCATGCAAAATGTACCACGTCAAATGAAATATGTATCCATGAAAATGTACTGCGCATAATACAATACAACATCATAAGACAGTAAAGGCGTTCCATACTTTGGCGTGAGTTTTAAATGTGATGCACTAGTGATGAATACAATCGAGAAGAAAACGTTTCCTGTCCTTCCAGTGTAGCTTGCGCGTTTTTTGTTTATCTCTTTCTTTTTAGAACCTCGCGTCAGCCAAAATTATGTAACTCTCAGAATTTATTCAAAACTAAACGGAAACGATGGAATCAACTTGTTTATATCTTTATCCCAGTATCCTCTTAGTGCCTCTCGTAGGATCGCAAACTTAACTATGAACCAATCAAAACGTTTCTTTTCCTTTATTTCTTCGACATTATTCATTAAATACAACATTTGATTGGTCTACACTCTAGATCATTTGTTTAACATCTAGATCAAAACCCAGGTTAATCAGCTATCGCCGAAAAATAAACAATATGTGTCTACATTTTCTGGTTACTAAAAAAAAAGGGGCATATTTGTTATACTTTGTTTGAAATAATTTATATAATACTTTTAAAGTTAACATGATTCATTTCATAAACAAAATAATATTTACACTGTGCTATTATATAACAATAATGAATGGTCCGTGCCTTGAGATTATTTTACAGTAAACTACGTTAATACAAACTAATCCAAACTGTAAGGGTCAGTCTTGCATGGCTTTATACAGTCACAGTCACAGCTGCCTCAAAACAACTGAACATGGTTTTTTTCCATCACATAGGTGAACAAATCCATGCACTGTTTTTTATTCTTTCAAATTCTCAATAAGTGTGAATATTCAATGAGCAGGTTGCAATGTTGAACTGAAGGTACTTACAGATCGGTCGGTGATACGTTTTACTCTGTAGTGTTTTACACGATGCACCATTTATATCGATATTCATACCGTCCTAGCGAGTTTGCACCACGATGCAAATGAATTTTAAAAGAATACACATAAGGGCCGTGTTATGTGTGTGTACAACATTAAATGAAAGAACAGCTGAATAGCTTAGTAGATTATAAAATACTACAAAGATTAACATGAAATGCATGGGTTATATAGAAATATGTTACACTAAGAGGCGTCGCCTTTCATTCATGAGTTCATTTGCTAAGACAATATACGCAACACTCTCCGCCTTCAAATGTAAAGTCATCAATTCAAATTCAATTTGAAATCGCAATCATAATACACCTGGTGAACGTGTGCACATACTGCTTTAATTCGTTCCGATTGTGATTATTAGCCATTAAGTTCCAATGTCCACGATGACCCCAATTAACATACTGTAATAACAAGGAGGCGGCCATTCAGTTTACCGGAAAGATGCCTTTCTTTCAAACCTTCACATAGGAGAGTATTCAACATACAAATCAAAGTACCAACAGTAATCAATACATTGCATCCCCTTTCCTTTAAGAAAACTATGACTGAACTAATACTAATTTTAAATGTCCTGAGTAAAAGAGAAAATATCACTTATCTTAACAAATGACGTTGCAAAGTAAATGTGTGAAAGATTGACATTTTTAATGTATGAACATAATGTCTGTGTCCAATGACTAGCAACTATAGTGTGACTAGATATACACTCTCTGCTTAATAATGATCTTAGTTATGATGCACCTTGATTAATAGCAAAATAGTCCTATACCACTTTTCACAGACTAAATGGATAATATGAATAAATGTTTAATATCCTTATACCATAAGGATGATCTTGGAAGCTCACTTATGTCAATATTTGTAATACACAACTGAATTTCAAGATTGTCCTGTGACAAAGATTAACATGAACTTTATGTCTTATTTAAACATGAATGTAACTTAACTATTAACTAAAGTATAACAAATTTACTAAAACAAAATTACTTTTTGGTTGTCATATGCACTTGGGGATTATTATGCCCCATTAAACACTGTGACTGATAGTTTATACAACATATTCAATGAGTCGCTTTGGTCTTCGAACTTCTCTGCCAAGACGCGTTTTCTTTCTCACAGAGTTCTCCTGCGTCTGCACTTTCTCGATAGTTGTTTTCTCTGGATTAGGTTGAATAGGTTTGTCTTTGATAACACTCGCGCTTTTATCTTTGTTATGACTCGCGTTTTTATCTTTGTTAACACTCGCGTTTTTATCTTTGCTAACACTCGCGTTATTTGGCTGATTTATTGATTGACAGACAGAATCTTCCATTGGCACACACGGAATTTCTATAGTATCATTCGCGTTTATTGTGTGTGGCGTTTCTCGCGTTTTCAACAACATGTCGGTGTTGCGCCTGTATTCGCGACTTGTTTCGCCTGCCTTTACGATATGGGAGCGCGGATGTTCAGATTTTCGCACATATTCAGCTGGTTTCCATCCAGAAGAGGTGTTGATTCTCACTGCGTCACCTGGTTGAAGATCATCCTTGACCTTCGCATGTTGGTCGTAGTAGAATTTCTGCTTTTCCCTGTAGTCAAGTAGTTTTGACGCGACCATTTCAGGGCTGTTGGTTTCAGGTTTTCTCAGTTTATGCGCGATTGGTATCAGCGTCTTTGCGCGACGACACATCAGACGCTGCATTGGCGAACCGATTTCATTATCGCGAGGAGTATTGCGAAGCTCCAACAGAGACAGATATATGTCGTCACCTGATTCTGCACACTTTTTGATGAGATTCTTGACTGTTTGTACAGCCTTCTCGGCAAGGCCGTTCGTCTGTTGATGTAACGGCGAAGACGTTATATGGCGGATGCCATACTTCTCAGTGAAGTCCTTGAATTCCGAACTCGTGAACTGTGGTCCGTTGTCACTTATGATCGTGTCCATTATGCCGTAACGAGCTACGTTCTGTTTAACATGTTTCAGGATTGAGCTCGTTCTTGTGTCTCTCTGCAACGGAGCAACTTCGATAAAGTTTGAATAATAGTCCACCATGATGAGATAATGGTTTCCCTCAAGTTCACACAAATCCATGCCGACTTTACTCCACGGTAGTTCTGGGATTGGTTGAATGATCATAGGTTCTTTGGGTGTTTTGTTTCGCTGCATGAGACAAGCGCTACATTTGCTGACGAGGTCCTCGATCTGCTTGTTCATGCCGGGCCAAAATACCAACTCCCTTGCACGTTTCTTACAGTTGACCACTCCGAGGTGTGAATTGTGTATTGTTTTTAGTGTCTCTGTGCGCATTTCTGCAGGAATACACACACGATCACCTCTATAGAGTACACCGTTGTAAACTGCCATTTCGTCTCTATAGTCCCAAAATGGAATTGCTTCGACTGGCAACTCACTTTTTGTTTCTGGCCAACCGCGACTGATTACTTTAGCTAACACTTGAAACTGTTCGTCCCCTTGCGTTAAACCTGCTATTTTGTCATGATTCGTACATGACAGAGTGTCTACCTTTAACACCATGAGCTCTTCGTCAATTGTCTTTGTGCCAATTTCGTCCAATGGCAATCTACTGAGGCAGTCTGCCAAGCCCATTTCTTTGCCACTTTTGTGTATCAGCGTAAACTCGTAAGGTTGCAGTTTCAACATCATCCTTTGAATTCTCAGTGGAGCCTTGTGGATTGCTTTCTTTAGAATGGACTCCAGCGGTTTGTGGTCCGACTCGACTGTGAAATTGTGTCTTCCATAGAGCAACTTGTGAAATTTCTCGCAGCCATATACTACTGCCAGCATCTCCTTCTCGATTTGGGCATACTTTTGTTCTGTCGGCGAAAGCGCTCTTGACGCATAGGCTACAACACCATCTTCCTGTATGATTGCTGCCCCTAGGCCTCTCATTGACGCATCTACGGTGAGAGTGACAGGTTTGTTCAAGTCATAGTACCTAAGCACCTTTGTCGACACCAAAGTTGCCTTGATTTTCGCGAAAGCCTGTTTGGCTGAGTCATTCCAGTTCCATGTTTCTTCCTTTTTGAGATCGCGAAGCGGAGCATTCAATTCGCTGAGACACGGTATGAATTTTGACACGTATGCCAACATGCCTAGCACAGTTTCTAATTCGTTGAAATTTTCGGGGTCTCTCATGTCAACAATTGCCTCGATCCTTCGATCTGTCGTCTTAATGCCTTCGCCTGTCAATTTATGTCCAACATAGTCTACTTCCGCTTTCGCGAAAACACATTTTGTCTTATTTAATTTTAAATTGATCGACCTTGCTTTCTCTAGCACTTGTTTGAGACGAGCGTTATGCTCCTCGAGAGTTTTTCCGTGTATCAAAATGTCATCGACTATGACCTCTGCTCCTTCCATGTAACCAAAGTGTGTTTCCATGGATCTCTGGAATATTTCACTTGAACACTTTGCCCCCATGGGCATCCTGAGATAACGGTATCTTCCGAATGGGGTGTTGAATGTCATTAATTTAGAACTTTCTTCTGTCAACTTGATTTGGTAGTACCCCATGTTTGCGTCCAACGTTGTGAAGTATTTGCTGCCATACAACCGTGTGGCAACATCATCGAAACTTTTCATCGGATAGTGTTCACGACGGATAGCCACGTTCAGATCCGTCGGGTCAATGCAGATCCGTATTCTGCCATTTTTCTTTCTTACGCACACCATACTGTTGACCCAATTGGTGGGCTCGGTCACCTGAGCTATGATTTCGCACTTTTCAAGGTGATCGAGATCTCTTTTTAACTGATCCCGGATTGCGACTGGTACAGGACGTGGAGCGTGTACAACTGGCATCACGGACTTGTCGATTTTTATCTCGTATTCCCCGGGTAAGCAGCCAATTTCTTCTCCAAGCACGTCACTGTATTCTTCTATTATAGCTTCAGTTTCCATTTTCACAGAGTTCACGCGCATTATCAGGCCAAAATTCACAGAGTCATTTCTTCCTAACAAGTTAATATTTCTAGGGGTGTCCATCACCTGAAACTCAACGTTTCTTTTCATGTCTTTATATTCACATGGTAACATGATTTTGCCATGCGCCTTGACTTGTTTTCCACTAACTCCATTGATAATAGTGTCACTGTCCGTAATATGCGCAATGCTTTGAAACTTAACCGCGACTGTTCTCGATATCACATTACACATCGCACCACTATCTATTTCTAATGGCAGTTCTGTACTTCCAACTGTGAACTTTACTGTCCAATCTTGGTTGTCAATCGTACCTGATTTCGCAATGAACACATCATTGACCGATGCCGACTGTTGAAACATTTCGTTGAATTCGTCATCTTCTGTTGTTTCTGCGTAATTCACTCTCCTGGCGCCACGACCACGATATGGTCGTCTCCAACCCCGACCTCTGCGACGAGATGAATTATTCCCATTGCCCCTGCACAGCTTTGATGCTCTGAAGTGTCCTGATACACCACAAGTGTCACACGTTTTGTTGTAAGCAGGACAATTTCTATATTCATGTTGTCTACAACACTTGGGACAATTACTATTTGTATGTGTCCGGTTTCCTCGAAAAGGCTGTGACGTTTGAGCCATATTCACTATTGGACTTTCTTCTAACGTTTTCAAGTGAGCAGTGGTCAATTCCACTTGTCTACATACCTGCATCACTTTATCAATGTTTAATTGTTCCACCGGTATATCCATTAACTTTTCCGAGCATTTCTTGTCTTTCACACCGTTAATAATCATATCACAAATAAGTCCTTCCTTTTGTTCACCGTACTGGCAGTGCTCTGATTTTCTTTTTAATTCCGCTATATAGTCCATGATTGACATGTTTCCCCTTTTAGTGTTCAAGAATTCTTGTCTCTTTATATTCCTGTAGTTATGCACGCCGAAATGCCGATCCAATTTCGAAAAAACAGTGTTCAAATCGTACCTGTCTTCCGCTGGCCTGCCGACGATTCCATGTTCTTCATCAGCT